>CM059582.1:130057500-130657500 GCA_030407085.1 Trichopria drosophilae | reverse complement strand
AATCGAGTCTAGTATGACTAAACGGACGTAAGCGTATGGTAACTCGCGATGAATGTAATTCCGCCATTAAAGGTTGTCGCGGTTTCGCACGATTTATTTTACAAATTGCACATTTTGATGCGATGTAGCGCACAACACTTCTAAGTCTTGTCACCCAAAACTCATGCCTCACCTCATTTACTACGGTCTCGTGTCCCCCGTGGTACATCCTCTCGTGATATTCTTTCACAAGAAGGAGAACCTGTAACGAGCCGTTTAACTCGATCGCGGGGAAGAGAAAGAGCGACGGAGAGAAAGATGGCCGTTACGATATTTGTATGGACGTGCTTTAAAAGTCAAAGAACGAAGATACCAAGGACGAGATGCGCGCTTTTTCCGGCCGGTCGGCCATTTTGGATCCCAAGCCCACGTGGGATCCGAGCGCGCATCAAGGGACATGCGCGCGCAATTACATGGCACTGGCGCTGGTGCGCCTCTACATGCGCAGAAGAGGGGCAACGGCGACCTGGCCGCGCAGCCTGAAAAGTGTGTAACAAACGGGCCGAGTTCCAAGCTCGGAGCACATGTGTCGCCTCAATGGGGCGCATGCGCTCCGCATTCAAATGAGGGGCGGGCTGTCAAACTAAAGTCCAGCAAATGACATTTAAATGTTTGACAGTTCCCGTCCCGATTCTTAGTAAAAAAGGAACTGGGCGACTTGACTGGACATAGGGATACTTACCGAGGTATTATAAGACCTGGTAAGTGTCCCGCAACACTCTCTTCTTCAGGACTTCCTTCTGGTGGACAACTCGCTGCCTACCACAAGAATCTTCCGGAGTTCCTGGCTGCTCCGACAACAAAAAGTGGGCCCACACCTCATCAGTCAGCCAGCAACAGTGTAAATTGAAAATACAATGGAGGCGGCGAGGAGAACAAAATAACCAGGAGGATAAATTAAAAATCGACGACGACACTCCGTTCGTCCGGGTACCAGAAAGAGGCTGCTGGTCCTCTCCCTCGTGGTCGCGAGGGAGTGTGACATCAAAATCTGATTCACCAAGTGACAGCAGCCGAAGCAGCAAAACTAAGAGACGGATGGAGAACCGGAACCAGAGTAAAGGACGCCGCAAGAAGAAAGAAGACATGAATTAAAGTAAGCCTATTTATCTTCCGTTCGTCAATAAAGTAAATTATGATTGTATGTGTAATTATTGTTATGTAACTGCGCCAATATGTATGTGTATTTCTGTTCATTAATATATGTATATGTATGTGTGAGCGTATGCTTTGAATGTGTGTTCGCATCCTAATTTGTTTTACCGCGTTAAATTATTCCGACTGACGACATAAGTAATTCATTTAATTTATATTGACTTCGCACAAATTACCAACGACTCAATGACTAATTTTTATTTTATTGACACTTATTTGTTTTTATATTCGCGTTCGAAACGAGGATGTTGGTATGAGTGCGATCTATGTTTAATGACGAATTCAATTATATATAATTCAAAGAGTTATAAATATATTTTACTGGAATGACCAATGATATTAATGACTTTTATTTCAGCACCAACGATTCCTGTCTATTATTTTATTAATGTTTTTATATACATGACTCCGAATCGTTTCAAACCTCAGGAGAAGTGCCGTCTAAAATAGCAGGTCCATTTGTGATAAACTCGAGTATAGCCTGGCTTAACCTGCCTTTTACACGCAAAATTTCGTTTTCGTCCAGACAAGGTGATAATCGTAAGATTGAACTGCGATTGTTGAGTTGTTTGCCGTTTTTCAACGCTCGAATTTCAGACTGGCAACTAGAAGCCTGTACGGCTCGAACTGCAAACCGTTCATTCTTTCGGTCGCTAGTAAAATGCACGCGGTGGCTTGAATCAGTCTTTTCCACGAAGAAAATCGTTCAAAGGCGAGTATCGATAATTTTAGTGGAATTTGATTTGACTGTTAATCGGTAACGATTTCGACGAAAGTTTTCAACTCAGACGCGACGCGATCGCTTTCCTCCTTGGATTATCGCGTTTGAATAACGGGCCATTCAGATTCATTTTGACGTAGGTAGTCGGGACCCCATACCCAACGATTAGGGACTTTCGTAACATAAAACACGCATTTGGTAGCAATGTCCTCCGAATTTAGTACAGACGGTACCCATCTCCATTCCGCGGGCGATGTGAGTTCGCAAATTTCCGCTAAGCGATGGGACACGAATATCTGATACGAACGCGCATCCGCGTTTATCCAAACGAGAATTGTACGCGAATCAGACCAGAAAACCCTTCTTGAAATTCGGAATTCGTGTTCTTTTTCAATTGTTCGCGCTAGTCGACTCGCGATTAAAGCACCTTGTAACTCTAAGCGCGGGATGGTCAAGGATTTCAATGGAGCCATGCGAGATTTCACCGCGATAAAGGCTGTTTGAATATCAACATCGGATGACACAAATCTCCAATATGCTACCGACGAAAATGCTTTATCACTCGCGTCACATAAAACGTGAAGTTCTACTTCAGTATCTATCGTACGTTCCTTCGAATAGCAACGCGGACTGGATAATTGGATATTTTTTCGATATCTGAGATCCATTTTATCCACATTTTTCGTTCTTCGTCCCGCAACGAATCGTCCCACCTGATACCGCTCAAAGATATTTCTTGCATAAGAATTTTTGAACGCACGATGAAGGGCGCTAAAAACCCAAATGGATCAAAGATTGACATGATAGTTCGCAAACCCTTTTTGTCGGTTTTCGCGTTCCGTCCTAAATGTCGCCAGGAATAAGATTATCTGAGATTTTAAAAAAGAACGTATTATACAAGGTATCCCATCGTAAACCGAGGACCATTTGGCGATCCTTGTTACCGAGAATGTGCAAATTTGCTTTAATTTTATCGATCTCGAATTCAGGGACACAATCGATAACTCGAGGTTCGTTGCTCGCCCAATCGTGCATGTTAAACCCGCCTGATTTATTGATCGAACGTATGTCTATAACAGTATCTATCGCTTCTTCTACTGTGTTGCAGCTGACTAATAAATCATCCATATAGGATTGATTTTGTATACTTTTAGATGCAGTCGGATTAGACGATGATAAAAGTTCCGCGTTTCGATTCTTTACAAATAGGGCGCTACACGGCGATGATTTGGTACCGAAAAGCAACGTGTTCATTTGATACTCAAACAGAGGTTTTACTTCGGTCTTTGCCTCGCCAAAGAAACCTTTGACAATTTCGATCTTGCTCGCAAATTTTCACCCTAAGGAACATGTCGCTGATGTCACCTTTAAAAGCAACTTTACCGACCCGAAATCGATTCAAAACGCCTAGAATCGACCGTAGAATATCTGGACCTGGAAGTAAACGATCGTTAAGACACATATTTCCTGTTTT
The DNA here is from genome assembly GCA_030407085.1 of Trichopria drosophilae. NCBI lineage: Eukaryota > Metazoa > Arthropoda > Insecta > Hymenoptera > Diapriidae > Trichopria > Trichopria drosophilae. The sequence goes on along the minus strand of CM059582.1, from coordinate 130,654,111 downwards.
CGCGGCCGCGTCGAAAACGAGTCGTATATTTCCCGATTTGCTAGGTTTTGTTACGCCGAAGTGGGGTAAGTACCAAACTCGTCCTTTGGGAGAGGTGTTTATCTGTTCTGCGTAACCATTTGTTATCAAGCGATCCATTTCGGCATAATAGAGATTCGCGTGACGCGGATCTTTATCGAGTCTAGTTTCCACATTTTCTAGTTTTTTGAGGGCAGCAGATCTACTTTCTGGGAATCTGATGTGATCGTCACGCAACAATAACCCCGTTTCCCAAAACGCGCCTACTTTGCGAGTTGTCGACTCTAAAATTTCTAACGCTCGTCTTTCACTTGGCACTATTCTTTCGGCTGTTCCTACTCCTACCGCATCGATTTTGAAATAATCCCGTATGAGGCAATCTAATGCGTCATCAGAAGATTCGACTCTCTCCATTTTTTCCCCAGGCATAGTACAGAGGGCATATCGATTGTTCGACGAGGTCTTTCGCGAATCGCTACCGTGGACCACACAGCCTAATGGGGTCTTTGAAACGAATGGTAAACCACCCCCCACGCTGCGAAATTCTAATGTATTTATTACGTGTACATTGTCCGGACCAATGAGAATTACAGGTTTGGCATCAACATACGATTCTAATCCAAGGTCACGAATATGGGTAAATTTATCAATGAAAATTTTATCAAGCGATTGTACAGGTAGATCGAGATTAGCGGTGGTATGGACACCGGTTAATTTATAGATTAAGAATGGACCTGATACCGAAATGGTTACTTTCTTGCTTTCTGTTTCAAGTAGTCCGGTTTCCGAGACACCATTTAAAGATAAATTAACGCGACAACCTCGCACTCCCAGCTGGCGCGCGATACTCGCGTCTATTAACGTAATCGTAGATCCTTCGTCAAGTAACGCGTATGTATTTAAGCAAGTCGGACCAGTTAGCGTTACTGGGAGAATTTTTAGTAACTCACGACCCGTACCTGGTCACAAAACAGTACCGTCAGCGCGCTTTCGCATATGCAAGGACTTCGGATCCAACAATTGATTTTAAAAGGACAATCGATTTTCTTTGCGCGTAGAATGATTTGCATTACGTTTGTTGACTTTTCGAGTAGCACTTTTATTACAAATATATTTAGAATTAAAATTTTCATTATCATCGTGAAGTTTTCGATGGTGTTCTCTTTTGCAACTATCAATACCGCAGGGACGTTTCGAACGACAGTCGTTTAAACGGTGAGTATTTGAGAGACATGAGAAACACTGAAACGATTCGGAGTCATGTGTATAAACTTTATGAATCGTCCAAGCATAGAAAAATTTATATGTCAATTATACGTCATTATCATGATTAAATATTATAGATAGGAATCTCTGGTGCTGAAATAAATAAAGTCATAATTATCTTTCGTCATTCAATTAAAATATATTTATAACTCTTTGAATTCTATAAACAATTGAACTCGTCATTAAACATAGATCACACACATACCAACATCCTCGTTTGAACGCGAATATAAATAAAATAAGAGTCATATCTAAAAATTAGTCATCGAGTCGTTGGTAAAGTGTGTGAGTCATTATATATAAAAAATGTCATGTCGTCAACGACGAAATAATTTACGCGGAATAAAATGAATAATTTAACATGGACACACATTCAATACATACACTCTCACATACATACATACATTAATACATTTTGGGACGTTACATAATAAATTATTAACTGCACATATTCATATTCTCATTTTTATACGGCACGGAAGAGAAAGAGGCTTACTTTGATCTTCTTTAGATTTTTCGGTGTCCTTCTTCTTCCTGTTTTCGGGTCCTCCATCCGTCTTGTTGAATTTAAAGATTGCGGCTGCTGTGAATCAGATGTTGATGTCACACTCCCTCGCGACCACGAGGGAGAGGACCAGCAGCCTCGTTTAGTACAGGGACGAACGGAGTTCCGTCGTCAATTCCTGGTGTTTCGTTTTAGTCAAATATTTATCCTCGCCGCCTCCATAAATTATCGAATTTGATGCTGGCTGTTGACTTGCGTGGGCCCACTTTTATCCCCGGAGCAGCCATGACCTCCGGACCGTTGTTGAGGCAGCGAGTCGTCCATCAGGAAGTCCAAAGGAAGAGGGTCCAAATGGAAGAGAGCTTGAGGGATACTTACCAGGTCTTATAATACCTCGGTAAGTATCCCTATGTCCAGTGATGTCGCCGAGTTCCTCTGTTCCTGAGAATCGGGACGGGAACTGTCAAACATTCAAATGTCATTCGATAGACTTGAATTTGACAGCCCGCCCCTCATTTGAATTTGGAGCGCGTGCGCCCCAATCGCGGCGACGCATGCGCTCCGAGCTTGGAGCTCGGCCCGTTTGTTGCCCACTTTTCAGGCTGCGCGGCCAGGGCGCCGTTGCCCCTCTTCTGCGCATGTAGTGCGTGGGCTTGGGATCCAAAATGGCCGACCGGCCGGAAAAAGCGCGCATCTCGTCCTTGGTATCTTCGTTCTGTTGCTTTTAAAGCACGTCCATACAAATACCGTAATGGCCCTCTTTCTCTCCGTCGCTCTTTCTCTTCCGCGCGGTCGAGTTAAACGGCTCGTTACAACACTGATTTTCGCATCTTACCCAATTCTATCGTTCATTATCTGTGATCCTTTTTGCCACCATAATAACAACCGAACGGTTTGGTTTGTTTAGGACTTTCACGCACGACAGTTGCGCACGACAGTTGCAAATACTGCACGAGTTGGCATTCAGCGTTTGCTCGGTACGCGAATATCCTCGCAAGATTTTAAACGTTGATCGCGAGGTATCGAGGTTTCATTCATACCTGCGCAGCAAGATAACTCTGCTTCTTCATATAAAAAATTCCCCAACAAAACTAATCGCGGTTCGGATTCATCGACGTTTTTTAAATATGTATTAAAATCATATCTTAAGGATGACGGAATCTTGTGAATGATTTCGCGTACGAGTTCCGGACTATGCAAATAACCTATGTGGTTCAAAGATTGTATGGCTATGACGGCGCTCTTTACTTTTGTCCCGAAAGAAATTATATCGCATGCCGGAGAATCTAGTTTAGGCATATTTTTTAATTCGTTGGTAATAGATTCTATGACCGTATTAAAATTGCCAAAACGAGTCGATAATAAATTCATGACATCTGATGTCTTACAGGAACCAATCATGACACAGCCTATTGCGGATTTAGTTTCCCCTACCAATGATCCCTGGAGACGAGCGACATTTTCGCGGTCTGAATATTTTCCTAATTCTGTCGACCATTCGTATGATTGCTTAAATGATAGCCAATTTGTAGGGTTCCCGTCAAACTTCGGCAAAGCAGTGGCAGTCGTTCGATTCACTAGACGATGCGAATCGTTTCCGGAATGAAACATTTCTGGTGAACGTGTTTTTTCTCGCAGTAAACATCTCTGTTGTCAAATTCGCGGTGATTTTTCACGACATTCATGGACATTGCATTTCCGACGAAAATCGGAGCAAGCACGAGCAGTTCAGTCAGCAATACGATTAGAATTACGGCTTCGTTCACGCCAATCACAACGTTCATAACAATGATTGGATTTACGAATATTTTCGCGCGACGACTTATCGTATCCCTTCGTAATTGGCGAACGGGATCTATATTGAACCGAATCTATATTACTTCGATCGTCGAATCTTTCAAAATAGTAATCTCTATCGCAGTTTCGCCATGCGATCTCGCTTATCCTCGAGCTCGACTATCCTCGCGTACACAAACGTCTTCAGACGATAGGCTATCCTCGGTTACAATTGACGAGCGCGATTGACATCTGTCGACGTTACCTTTACGGGGCATCGATCGATCTCGAGAAGTGAGATTATCAAAATTTCCACGGTTACGTTCGAATTCACCACCTGAAATGTACCGATTACAATTCGAAACAATCGAACGGCTGCGAGATCGAGAAGGGTTTGAAAATGTATGTAACCGCTTTTCTAACCTCTCGATTCGTCCCGCTTCTCGACGTAAACGATCACGGCCACGTTCAAGTTCTAACATGAGAGCATTACGATTTTCAAACGAATGAATTGACTCGCTATATTCGGAAATATTAATGCGGTGATCACGTTCGACCGATCTTACGTTAATTAATTCGGATGAAGAATTACGGGCCTGTTCACCGATAGCCGAGGGACCGGATGTTGATGCCTATTCCAGCGCGTTACTTTGGGTCCTTTCAATTCTGCTCCCATCTTCTTTTTGGTCGATTCGGTCCTCGATTGTAATATCTGGTATAACCTCACGGATTCGCCTGGCTGGTACCATAACCTCTCCATCGACTTGAGTTGAAATGGATGCATCATTTCGACTTCAAGCCGCTCGCAAGGTTAAGTTGATTTCCGTAGAATGCGCTGCCTGTCGTTTCACTTTCTTCGTAGCCATCAACCCCGATTGCTGGGTAATCGCTCGTGATATAGATTGCTTCGCTGGCGGACCTCTTTTTCGCAAATTCACCATTTTGAATTGTAATTGAATATTCTTTTTTAGTCGAAAGTTACTAACACAGGCGCTCACTCCCATCTTCGCTCCCGGTTTTCAGCGCCAATGTTCAGAACCGAGCGAAGATCGAGAAAAAAGCACAATTTTTATGTTAATATATGTATTAATTTAGTTCAGATAAATAAAGAACGGACGTGCAAAGTTCGAATTAAATACGACAACTAATTCGCGAAGTCGCGCGATTGACCGAGGGACTCTATTCCGATGCGAATACAGAAAAATTGCAACTTTTCGACATAACACGAAGACACGAATACACGATACACTGTCACAATTCCACGCGCTTTCTTGCGAGTGGGCGACCACTCGCGCTGTAAAATGGTCCCGTTCCAACCTAGGTTCTATTTGGGCAGCCTCGCCGCCGAAGTGGTTAAAAGTGTGAATTGGGAGTATTTTTGTATTAAATGTATTGCGATGCATTACAAAGTTTAATACACTTCAATCTTTTTCAATACTCAAAAAACGGTGCACAGTGGCTCAAAATCGTTAAGAAAACAACAAATTGTTTTTTCATCCTTTTTAATTTTTTTTTTTGATGGAGGGGGGAAATGCGTTAGGCACCATAGGGGGCTGAAGATGTTGGTTAACCCCCTGTGTGTCGGACTCCCTTGCCCATGGTGTTCAGGACAAGGTTTACCGACTAAAACCCTAACCTCCCTTGGCCCTCAATAATCCACTTGTGCAGTCTGCAGCAGAAAAGTGGCTCCGATATCCATCCCTCCGCTGCAGACTGCATCGGGCCATGTCGATGGTAACTGCAACCACTCCCTCTACCATCGGGTTAGTGGTTGCAGGATCTCGTGTGATCTCAGTAGACGGAGAGATCTCAGCAGCACTGCTTTCTGCATTCGGCCTGCGATGGAATTTGCATGTGTTGGCAGGCCGAAATGCTTTTGATATTTTCGAGGAAAGTTGCTGACTACGTTTGTCTCTTCTGGTACAGAGAACTCGATGACGAAGATGGATTTGTCATCAAAGTCAACAAGGACGATGTCAGGCTTATTGGCTGATATTTGCCTGCTCGTCGGATATGAGTAATTCCAGTATATTCGACACGACTCATTTCCGACTACGGATTCAATATCAGTGGGGATCTACGGCAAAACTGGTGTCGTGTCAATACCGTAGGTGCTGCGAAGATGATAATACGGCACTCGGAGAGCCGCATTGTGACGTTGAATGTATGCTGAGACTGCATATCATGGACAAGCTGCCAAGAGATGCATTAGTGTCTCAACATGACATCCACACGATCAACAAAGTGTACTCTTTACCGCCTAGTGTAGGATGTTGTGACGAAACGCTAAGGTATTGATGACCCCCTCCTGGCATGCGAAGATAAAACCCTTGGTCTCGAATTTCAAGCCGGCTGATCATAAGAATGAGAAGGGCATCTCTACCGACAAGCCCAGTTGCTGAACATTTCGAAAGAATTGTCCATGCAATGGCTTGTCGATATGCCTTCCCTCCAACATACGGCGTTATTCCTTCCGTATGTTAGCCCTGAGACGCACTGGGACAGATTGATGACTGATTCAGCTTCCTGTGCACCACTACGTCCCACGTTTAACGTTCACGTTAAAGTAGTTTTACAAAACGCCCCCTTCCCCTGAATTTCATGCTGATAAAATAGCATCATCAGGGGATCCTCTGTTCGATTAATCACTGCGCAAGCCATTTCGAGGACCAATCGGTCGTGCATACCTTCCAGGCTCAAAAGGCCACGACCTCCCATATTTCGAGGCAAGTATGATTTTTTTTTTTTTTTTTTTTGACAAAGGGGAAAATGCATTAGGCACCATAGGGGGTTGAAGATGTTGTGTAATCCCCCGTGTGTCGGACTCCCTCACCTTTGATGTTAACGGCAAGGTTTACGACTAAAATCCTAACCTCCCTTGGCCCTCCAGAATCCACGTGTGCCGTCTGCAGCAGAAATGTGGCTCCGATATCCATCTCCTCCGAACGACTGCACACTTGTGCAATCCGAATTCCATGCCGATATCTCTCGAGTATGTGAGGGCGATGTTCAGAGATCGATGTAACTGATCTTCGCCTGATGCGTATAATTTAAGATCATCTATATAGAAAAGATGGGTGATCTTATGTACACGTTGATCAGGCGGCCCACACATGTACCCTTGAGCTTTCCGGAGGATAGACACCTCTTTGGAATTGAACCAGTCTAGACATGGTTCGACGCTTGCCCGATGTCATGACAAAGCGTGTTTTCCAAAGAGGCATCAGGTCTTCTACAATTCTCACTATATTTGGGTGGACATGAAGGCGTTTGAGTAACAAGCTTAAAAGCTCGTGCGATGTTGAGTCATACGCCTTCATGTAATCCAGCCAGGCTATCGACAGATTACGCTTGTACTGGACTGCTTCCTGACAAACACACCTGTCGATAAGCAAGTTGTCCTTGCAGCCGGGTACACCCATTTTGCAGCCTCGTTGTTCTACTATCCGTTGCCACACCGGTTTCACGGATTTCTCAATACGTTCGTTCAAGATGTTAGTGACCAATTTGTATAACGTATTGAGACACGTGATCGATCTATGGTTTTTCGGATCGGACAAGTCTCCCGATTTTGGGATCCGTGTCGTTCGGCCCTCCACCAGCCAGTGCGGAATGGGTTGGTCTCCATTTATATAAGAGGTGAATATTCGGGCTAGGTGTTGATGGATAGAAGTGAACTTCTTCCACCAATAGTTGTTAATTCCATCACAGCCCGGCGAGGAGAAATTCCTCGCTCCTGTGATGGCATTTTTCACCTCTAATGCACTGACGCGTGGGCAATCTTCACTTTGTTGTGTGACTTCGTCGCACAACTCGGTGAAGATTTCAATACCTGGAGTGTCTCCATTAAGCCTGGATGTTTTCTCGTAGATGCTCCCCCAGAATTCCTCAACTGCGGCCATCGACGGAAACTCGCTTGAGGCTGCGATACGATGTTTGAAGAGGTTGGAAGGATTCGTCCAAAATATTGAGTTTTGTCGAATTCCTTCTTCCCGACTTTGCAGCCTCTTTTTGGCATGGGCCAAAACCCGAATTTTATCCGCTAAACATTGCTTGATGTTGAGCAACTTCAGCTTGTTCAGTGTGTGATAGTACGTCCGCAGTTGTTGTGCGAACTTCTTGACTTTAGCCGTAAATGAACGGCCAGATGTAAAATAGTCGATCACGCACTGAATTCGGGAAGCGAGTTTCCGTGTCAGTCGAATCTTACCGTTCAATTGAGACATGCGTTTTGTAATCTGCCGACTCCCCGATATCTGTGTCAGATTTCGCGGAGTCACCAGATCACTTGCAGCCTCGTAAACGGCACAATTGTCTTGCCACAGGTTGCAGTCATCGGGAAAAGCCTCCAGAAGTAGGCTATTTGCTCTGTCTAATTCTCGTTGTTTAGGCAATATTTTTGTTGTCAAATTTTGCCTAATCACGAGTGTCGTGCTTTCATAATGTGGAGCATCTCTGTCAGCACCGCGCACGGGCTCAGTTGTTATTGCCCGCACATCCGGTACCGTTTGACAGCTGGGAACAACGAAATCTATCCGCCTCAGATAGGCCACATAACCTCTCAGTTGTTGTTGAGAAAAGCGATCTGCCAGTTCGGGATGCATTACTGCAAACCGACTATGCATTCGCGCCATGTACCCTCTCTATTGCGGACAGCTCTCCTCGTAGCAGCGCATTAGAGCTTGCCTGAGATCCTCCGTCCACTGAAATTGTCCGTGGGTATTCATGGGTTGTTGTCCCGGGACACCCGTTTCGGCTCCTCCACCTCGGGACTGGGCTGCATCCGAAGCAGCCCGATGGTCAGGAGCCCTGCGCGTTCTATTTCTAGTAACCGCATATACAGGGAGTAGGGTGGTTGGCCCTACCCCCCGTGGTTATGCCTCTCTCGTTTGTTTCTTACCTCGCTATCCACTGGGGTTGGTTACACAACTTGTATTTATCCAATTTGTTTTCGTTAAAATCGATCAATCGTGATAATTCAGCGATAGATATTAGAAGATTACTCGACTCTGCGGAAGAGTCACTGGACGCACTCATCAAATTGGACCGACCAGTTTCTGATGATGTGGCCGTATTTTTGATCGTGCAACGACTGGATCGCGGAACGCGCGAGGCCTGGGATTTTTCCCTGCAAGGTGATGCTTATGCGACTCTGGAACAGCTGACTGCTTTTCTAACTGCAAAGATCCGATCGTTTGAAGCAGCATCGGAATTGGAAAAAATTTCAAATTCACCACAGTCACAATCGCGTGTAAAACCCACTGCCTCGGGCGCTCAAGCGCTTCATGTCAACACCGATACACATGCTTCGGTAACATGCATAATATGTAATGTATCACATAATTTATTTAAGTGTCCGAAATTCGGAGAAATGTCGCTTTCTCAGCGCCGGGGCGTTGTTAAGAAGCATGCGTTGTGCATTAATTGCCTTTCGGCCTTTCACAAAGCGAAACAGTGTAAGAGCGATAAGAACTGTATGCATTGTTCAGAACGACACAATTCGTTTTTCCACAACCATAATAAAGCGCAAAAATCAAAACCGTCTGGTGCGACTACCGAAGTGACAGATAGTACACCGCCCAATTTGAATTTAGTTCAAAGTCATTTGAGTACGTCCAGTACTAGTTCACATGTACTATTGTCCACAGCTTGGGTCGTCGTAACAGCGGCTTCCCAACGCACCGTAAAATTGCGTGCATTACTCGATCCCGGATCGACACGAACATTTATTTCGAGCGAAATCGCCAATGCTTTACGGACGCGTGAATATACCGCGAACATTCAAGTCACGGGACTTGGCCAGTCCGGATTGGACTACATAAACCGTGTAGTACCGATTACGATAATGTCCGCGCATAATAACGATGTCAGATTGTCATGCGACGGGTTGGGGATCGATAATTTGACTAATTATACGCCGCAATTTAGGTATCCAATGTCACATTGGCCGCATTTACGAAATCTTGATTTCGCCGATGGGAACCCCACCGACGATACCAAGATCCATGCACTTATCGGTGCAGACGTGTACCCATACGCACTGAGCGATGGTATCGTGCGCGGAAAACGCGATGAGCCGGTAGCGATGAACACCGTTTTCGGGTGGGTTCTTTCGGGCGTCAGCGCCGGTGGACGCAGTGAGCGACCTGATACGTATTCCGTGCAATTCAACCACGCGCATGCACATCATGTGCAGGATTATAAAGAATTGACTGATTCATTAAATCGATTTTGGGAAATCGAGACCGTGGAAACACACGCGTTGTTATCGGACGAAGAACAGCGTTGTGAAAATCATTATTTGAAGACGCATTCGCGTTCGCCTTCCGGACAATATGTTGTCCGAATTCCGATGAGAGAGCCCGGCCCTATCGCAATAGGCGAGACACGCGGTCGAGCCCTCCACTGCCTCCAGTCAATGGAGCGAAGATTCGCATCCAAACCCTCGGAACGCGATTCCTATCATGAATTTCTTGACGAATATATCCGACTGGGTCACATGCGTCCCGCACCAATCGGATCAACGCGTTCCCCCATCGTGTATCTGCCGCATCACGCGGTAGTGAAAGCTTCGAGCGCTACGACGAAAACGCGAGTAGTTTTCAATGCCTCCGCGAAGTCCTCGAATGGACAATCTCTGAACTCGTTGCAACTCACCGGCCCGAAACTACAAACGGATTTATCGACACTGCATTCGCAATGGCGCACACATCAGTACGTGTATGCTGCCGATATTGCTAAGATGTATCGACAGATCCTTGTCGACGAACGCGATCTGGATCTGCAACGCATCTTATGGCGCCGAACGTCAACCGAGCAGGTTTCAGAATTTCAGCTACTCACAGTCACGTATGGAACTGCGAGTGCACCGTATTTGGCTCTGCGAGTACTTCGGCAATTGGCTGAAGATGAAGGAGCCCGATTTCCATTAGGAAAACAGGCACTCCTAAGCAATTTTTTTGTGGATGACGCGCTTCTCGGTGCCGACACAGAACGCGAGTTAAAATGCATACGCGATCAATTAAATGGCTTGCTTGCCACTGCGCATTTCCGGCTGCGTAAGTGGGTAAGTAATTCCGTTAGCTTACTCGATGATCTCGATGATGCCGACCATGGTCTTTCGTATAGCAGAACACTGCAAACAGATGAAAGCGTGAAAATTTTAGGGATCACGTGGCATCCCATATCAGATGCGTATTCATATTACTTCAATGTATCTCCGCCACCTGAGTGGACAAAGAGAACAGTATTGTCACATATCGCTCGAATGTTTGACCCATTGGGGTGGATTGCCCCAATTGTGATAGTTGCGAAAATTTTCATGCAACGCTTGTGGCAATCCGCTGCAGAATGGGATACCCCGCTAACACAGGAATTAACCTCTTCTTGGCTTCAATTTTTTGAACAATTGCCCTTACTTTCGCAAATCAGTATACCTCGCTGGTTTGGAATGTCGAAGTCCAATACCTGCGAGATACATGGGTTCTCTGACGCATCCGAAAAGGCATATTCAGCCGTAATTTATATCCGATACGTACATGACCACGGAAACATTCATACGTCTTTGGTAACGGCAAAGACGCGAGTAGCGCCTCTCAAGACGTTATCTATGCCCCGTTTAGAGCTCTGCGGAGCAGTGCTACTGGCACGCCTATTATCCCAGGTTATAACCATATCCGCATTCGCGAATTGTGCATCACTCCAGGCTCCAGGGTTCTCCATCCCAATGGAAGACGTTTGTGGCCAATCGGGTGTCCGAAATACACACGCTGCTCAACGTCTCATGGCGGCATGTGAGTAGCGCCGATAACCCTGCAGATCTGGCGTCGCGAGGCGTATCAGTAAAGGATCTCATTTCATCAAAGTTATGGTGGGAGGGCCCTGCCTGGTTACGATTGCCTGAATCAGAGTGGCCAACTTTTTTTCCAGGCCCTGATCCTGAAACTCCATTAGAGAGAAAAGTCCCAGTTTTCCATGCCAACGATAATCTGGTGGGGGAAAACGGACACCGAGGACATTTTACGCAGGTTCTCTACCTGGACAAATCTCTGTCGAGTTATTCGGCTTATTTTGAGCTGGTCTAAAGCCTGGAGGCGTGATACGCTTGACTGTTCTCCGGTCGAACAGATAGAACGGGTCACGAACCGCATCTTTTCAATCCTGCAGGCTAACGCTTTTAAAATTTAAAGAGAGCTACTTTCACGTAACCAGCCACAATCCGATGGTACCCATAGATTAGCGGGAGATCAGCGAATTTCGAAAACGAGTCCACTAAGACGGCTCGATCCGTTTTTGAGCATAGACGGACTCCTACGAGTTGGAGGTCGTTTAGCACACACGAACTTCGCGTATGATGGAAAACATCCCGCGATTTTACCGTCAGGTCATGTATCCCGCCTGATAATTGAACAGGCACACATTGGGTGCCTACATGGAGGAATTTCGCTTACGTTAAGCACAGTACGCGATCGAGTATGGATACTGCAAGTACGAAAAACAGTACGTTCAATGGTCGCTCGCTGCGTTCGATGCGTTGGATACGCCGTCGGAACACCATCACAGTTGATGGGTTCATTGCCCCCGGTTCGCGTCATGCGTCCCCCCCGTGCGTTTGCGAAATGCGGAGTGGACTATGCGGGTCCCTTTAAAATGCGCTTGGCGGGCGGTCGCGGTCACAAATCTGTACCGGCGTATATAGCGGTCTTTGTATGCATGGCGTCACGTGCCGTACACTTGGAGGTAGTATGCGATTACTCCTCAGCTGCGTTTATCGCTGCCTTCGAGCGGTTTAGTTCACGACGCGGTTTACCGAGCGAAATGTTCAGCGACTGCGGCCCCAATTTTCAGGGCGCCGATAAGGACCTGCAAGCTGCGTATCGCGCCGCGGTTAAGGGCGATGAGTTCCAATTGCGAGTAGCTGAGCACGGTGTTAAATGGCAATTCATCCCTCCCTCTGCTCCTCACTTCGGTGGGCTGTGGGAGGCCGGGGTGAAGTCAATGAAGCGCTACCTTAAGCGATCGCTTGGTACCCAAACCCCCACGTACGAGGAGTTGAGTACGCTACTTTGTCAAATAGAGGCGTGTATGAACTCACGCCCTCTAGCTCCGCTGACAGAGGACGTCGAAAGCCTAGACGTTCTGACACCAGCACATTTCCTTATCGGCGGACCTTTATTGGCGCATCCAATCTCGCTGACCGTCGACTACTCGCAGGGAAGACGGTCGCGCTGGAAAACGCTCCAGCAAACGTTGGATCGATTCTGGCATGACTGGTCCAGAGACTATGTGATGTCCTGCCAGCATCGCTCTAAATGGCTCACGCCCACGCAAAATATAAAGGTTAGGCAATTAGTGCTCGTGAGAGACGACCAGCTTCACCGATGTCAGTGGAAAATGTCTCGCGTTTTAAAATGCCATCCAGGTACCGTTGGCCAAATTAGAGCAGTCACGATTCGCACCGCTACTAAAACGCTTCAACGGCCGATAGTGAAGCTCGCGTTACTGCTAGTAGATATTGAAGCTGAGTCGTGACTCACAGTATTTCCGTTAGTTGTAAGAAAATGTTGCGATAATTATCGCAAGGCGGGCGGTAATGTTGGCGTATGTATAAAGGCAAAGTCGATTTAAACAGCCAAAGCGACATCGTAGCGCCATCTCTGGAGCTCGCGCGTGAGCTCCACCGCGACGATACCGTTCCGCTCTAATTCCCTGTACGCGCGTAAATTATTTAAATTCCGCGCCTCGTAACCCTTTAATTTTATTTCGAGTATTCTCCGATACGCGGATCATACCTCCGCCTTCTCTGAATTCTCGGAACCTGAGTTCCGGAAAAGAAGATTCCGCGTGGACTCCGCCATAAGAGCACTCGATCTTATTTTTGATATCCGAAATTTGCCCCGAGGCAAATCGGTCGGTCCGATAAGTCGCTTCGCAGCATCGGAGCTGCAGATCTTTTCAGATCTCCGCGCACTGAGCGTAAAAATTAGCTTGATTAAGGACTTTGTTAATTAGTTGATTATTTCGTCGATTATTGCACGTGTGGATCGAATTTCTCCACACCGCGGTTCGAAGAAGTGCCGGCCGCGCATTGAAAATAAAACTGTGCAATAAAGTGATTTTGTTGAATCGTGCAATTTGGACTATCTAAATATTTGAACCAACATCTTCGCCCTAAATCCTGCATGCTGGTGCGATCCTGGAACCACGCAGTCTGCCGCCGCGATGCATTATTATTGTGCATACGGTCAAAGACGAACAAAAGGTAGAAACGGCCATTGATAACGCAGTCATGTCACTCAAGCAACAGTTGATGCCGATGCCACAGATTGAGGTAGGCCTTTTTATGACAACTAAGAGTAAGTAGTCCAATCAGCGTCATGCCGTCAGCCAGTAGTCAAAGTACATCCTCCTCACGTAATAATGGGGATTCTACCACTAAATATCACAGGACAAAATATTATAGGACAAAATATCATTTCAAAATATTATTTTCCATAATATTATGTGGACAAAATATTATTTGACAAAAATATTATTGTAAAAAATATTAATATGGAAAAATATTATATATACGAAATATGCACAAATTATTCGCAGAAAAATAATTTTTATTTATTCTACGTGAAGATAATTATAGATACACGTTATGAGCTACAGAACGCACATATTCCAAATAATCACAATTACAATCCCATGACTTCACAACTACATTCATACGAGCATCATAATCAATATATTTCTTTCGTTTCCGACAAGACACAACACGACCAGCGTTCAATTGCTCCAAAAAAATCTCAGTTGAAGACTGTTCCACTTTAAGAACATTAATAAAGCGTCCTAATTGTTCATGATGTCTTCCTACACGTTGATGGAAACCATTATGCCAACCTTCCATGAGATTATTAGTTCTAGGAGTTCCATTAATCACAGAATCATAACAATTCCATATTTCGATTGGAAATTTGCCTGATATCCGATTATTTCTGCGTTCATATCCGATCCAAGTTTCTGTAAAGTAATGAACAATACGTTGCAACTCCACATCATTTACAAAATATGGAGAAGAAATTAAACACTGGAATACATCACGCACAAACGCTGGAGGAACAAAAGACAGGGCAATAAGCATCTTGACATGAAACACAAACACATCATCAATATTGTAGCGTGATTTCAAACCAACACTATTGACATAACGGATTACACACTGCATAAAGTGAAAATAACAACCATGAACATGAGTACAAGGAAATACTTCTGTAACAGCTCCGATAAAGGCACTTTCAAAATCACTAACAATAATTTCAGGATCTAAATTAACATCAGATATTTCAGTAAGGCACCGTAAAAATCGTCGATAAGCACTCTGCTTTTTACTGGAAAGTAGCCCATATACTAGCGGTACGGATTTCATGGTATGCACATCGCTATTATCATCCATCACAATACCATGGATAGTGTATAGTTGCTGAAATATTGACGGTACTGATGAAAAAGTTCCGTCGGACATCCAAATGCGACACGAACTCATTTGATGCAAATTCTGAACAGTACCGAAAATTAAAAAGCGACTTTTACGGGAATCACTATCGTGCAATAAAAAAGGCTCTCCCTTTGAAGACACTTGAAATTCTTCCGGTACAACTAAGTCGCTTAAACATTTAGGAGTCGGCAACTGTGGATTATATCTATTACGTACACGCTGAATATTTTTCTTCAAACCCAACATGGACGGCAGCTCAACGGCAACACTTGTTGATGCTTTAGCAATAATATTTCCAACAATAACATTAGGTGATTCATCAGTCTTTACTGCACGTTTTTTAATTTTATTAACAATTTTTTTAACTTTAACACATGCAGGATCAGCCACATGCACATGATCTCCCGCAGATACAATTATCCCTAAAACGAATGATAATCACTTTATGACACATTACAAATAATATATTTATACACAAATATATAACACAATAATTATACCAGCAGAATCATCTGATGTTGTAGTAACAAGGCACTTGCACTTTTTACTGGAAGTATATTGTACACACCTCCGCACAACATTTTTCAACGAATTTTCTCGTAATCTATTAAACAAATAACCCTCGTGGAGAAGCAATTTTTTGCCCTTCTGGCTCATGACAAAATGTAACGGCATGACTAACAGAACAACTGAATAACTGAACGACGCGCGAGCTAAACAGTGACTGAAAACAATACATACTTGTAAATAGTAATCAAATTCAAGGAATTTCGATATAATAAATATATATAATATCATCAAATTGCGAATAGTATCACAAAATGAACAGTTAAAAATATGCATAAATTTTTCACGGAAAGTTGAATACTGTCTACTGGGGGGACCCGCGGCCCCCCAGACCCCCCGCTAAAAAAAAATCTAACCCACGTCCATCAAAATATGCCTACCATTACGAATATGACAATAACACTTTTTTTTTAAATATTTTTAAATATAATATAATATTTTTTAATATAATATTTTTGATTATAATATTTTGCATATAATATATTGTCCTGTGATGAATTGTCCAAATAATATTTTGGCATGATATTTTGTCCCATAATATTTTGTCCTGTGATATTTAGGGGCGAAACCAATAATGGGATCGGAGGTATGAATGTGACGGGTGATAGTCAGAATACCCTAAAATGTTTCGGCTGTGGACTCATTGGCTACACTAAATATAATTGTCCTAGATGCCGGGAAAACGAGATCAGGACTGCGAAAGAGAGGTCGCAACTGTCCTAAATCTCATGACACAGACCTCACAGCAACAAATACGTGAAACCGAAATAAGCCAGTCGGATGTGGATAGGACGACTGAAGATCGTTTTACTCTTTGGTGGTTGACAGTGGTAATTGATGGTCACCGCCTAAGAGCTCTCTTTTACCCTGGAGCAGCTCGTACTGTAATCGGCGCTAGAGTCGCAGATGGATGAAATGTGTCATTTGAAGTCGGTAATGTGATGAAACGGCTGAGTGCATTAATTATGCCTGAACTGGAGCCTCGTTGTTTATTAGGCGCGGATTTCGTTCGAGCATTCAATGCACTACTTCACCGCTGTGAACACTACATCACACTCGATGGAAGCGTCCAAAAAATTCCAGTCGAAGTCGCAATGGTTTCCCTTCCACATGAAGAGAACCAGAAGACACCCGGTCTACGGGAGTTGACATGCGAACAACGGAGACGTCTATAAACGGCTGTTCAATCAATTATACCCGTGGATAGTCCTCATATTGGATGTAATTTAGTTCAACATGTCATCGGTGTGGGAAATATTCGACCGATCAAACATCGTTATTATCCGGTCTCGAAAAAATTGGAAGAAAAAATGCACCAGCAAGTCCAGCATATGTTGAATGAAGGTATTACAGAGCCGTCTTCAAGCCCATGGTCGAGTCCTGTCGTCATGGTGAAGAAGTCAGACGGTACTTGGCGATTGACAATGCCGTATTAAGGCCAGACACCTATCCTTTAGCATATATGGACTGTAATATATTTTGATAACTATATATATATATATATATATATATACGGGGTCATCGAAAAGTATCGGACCCCCCTAATATCTTCAGTTAGAATGCACTTAGGAGAAAATGTCCAATAGCAAAGTTGTATGGTTTCAAGCGGGGAGTAAGATGATTACCTTGACTTTGACCTTGACCATGTCCTTCAAGGTCATTTCAAGGTCAATCTTATTTTTTTAAATAGAACCCCCTACATTTTATTGCATATTCTTATAGCTTATCACGAGAGCTTTCCAAAACACTATAATAAAATATTTTTTTATTAAGTACTTTTTGAGTTATAAAGGTTTGAAGTTAACAATTTTTTGACACAAAATGTAGAATATCTTGTAAAATATTATTTAGTTTTCAGTAATCATAACCTTAATACTTTTGTGCGCGGAATAATGAGACCAATTAATTGGTTTAAAGAAAATACATTAATCGGATCCCCCTAATATTTTCAGTAAGAATGCATTTTGGAAAAATGTCCAATAACAAAGTATTGTTCGGCTTCAAGCAATTATGCTAATAGGCTCTGGCGAAAAACTGCCCGAACGTAATCGCGAGAAGCTGCTCGAAGGCGTTAGCGGGAATCTGACCGAAAGCGTTGGCCAATCTTTATTCTCTCACTCTCGCAGGCACCAATGTACGAGCTCTTGAGCAAACAATACGGATCACTGATTTGAAACTTTGATGCAGTGCTGTCTTCTTCTTAGCGAGCAGCAGTCACCTCGTGGACGAAAACGAACAGCCTCAAAAAATTTTTCTGTAACAAAAGAAACCATTGCGCTTCAATTGATTATCCCAAACATCTTCATTTTGTTTCCAATAGCCCAGAAATTTTTCGTAAATATTATTAATTTATCTATTAGATTTTCAGTTGCTCAACGAGCTTTTTGCTAGTGCTGGTTAAAATAAACAAATCGATAGTTGGACCAACACTTAATAATTAGTATTTTTCTTTACTTAATTATCTAGATCAATTTCCTATCACTTACCTGATTAATTCTTCTTCGCTCTAATTAAGAATGGCGGAGCTTTCTGAAAGAGATCAAATAACACTGTTAATGATGCGAGGATGGGGAGATCAACAAAGAGGGTATAAAACAGTAACGCGATTATTTAATGAAAATTTTCGGAATGAAAATAATAGGATCTCCAAAAGTACTGTAATCCGTACTATTCAACGTTTCGAGGCCATTGGTAGCGTTAAAAGCCGCCCAAAATCTGGTAGACCTAAAACAGCAACAAATAATGATAAGGCATTAGGTGTTTTACAGTCTTTCGTTGAAGATCCCCATATTTCCATCAATCGCGTTGCACAAGAACACGAAATCGATCATGCATCTGTCAGTAAAATTCTGAAATTGAATAAATGGCATCCATACAAACTCCATTTGGTCCAAGAGTTGTCCAAAGACGATTTTGATAGACGCATCGAATTTTGTGATCTTATGATGGAGATGATTGTCGACGATCCTCTATTACTTGATAATATTGTTTTCTCTGATGAGGCAACATTTGAACTGACTGGAAATGTAAATAGACACAATTGTAGATACTGGAGTGACGTTAATCCTCACTGGAAAAGAGACAATCATACTCAATATCCACAAAAAGTTAACGTATGGGCTGGTATTCTTAATGGTAGACCAGTTGGCCCTTTCTTCATTGAAGGCAATTTGACAGCACAAGTATACCTAGTCATGCTTCGCGAACAAATTGTTCAAGCTATTCGAAACATAGCTGGTGGAAATATGGATGAAATTTATTTCCAACAGGATGAAGCTCCACCTCATTATGGTGTCATTGTCCGTCAATATTTGAATGAGGTCTTTCAGGACAGGTGGATAGGGCGAAGGGGTCATATTGAGTGGCCACCTCGGTCTCCGGACTTGACCCCACTTGACTTTTTTTTGTGGGGTTACTTGATGAAGGAATACATTGCCAGGCTGATGAAGGGCAACAATTTGAACATTTGTTGTGAATTGTTTGGTACAATTAAATATTTTGCCCAAGCTAACCAATTGGAATTAAATTTGCCTTAACTGGCCGGACTCACACACCACTCTTGTCTTAAATGGTCGGACTCGCACACCACTCTTGCCTTAACTGGTCGGACTCGCACACCACTCTTGCCTTAACTGGTCGGACTCGCACACCACTTAACAAATTGTTAACTTCAAACCTTTATAACTCAAAAAGTACTTAATAAAAAATATTTTATTATAGTGTTTTGGAAAGCTCTCGAGATAAGCTATAAGAATATGCAATAAAATGTAGGGGCTTCTATTTAAAAAAATAAGATTGACCTTGAAGGACATGGTCAAGGTCAAAGTCAAGGTCATCATCTTACTCCCCGCTTGAAACCATACAACTTTGCTATTGGACATTTTCTCCTAAGTGCATTCTAACTAAAGATATTAGGGGGGTCCGATACTTTTCGATGACCCTGTATATATATATATATATATATATATATATATATTAGGGTGTATCGAATTTTTTAAAATCGAAGTGAGTAGTGATAAAACGATAGTTGAAATTCCCCTATTCACGAAAAAAAATATAAAAAAAATTAAAAAAATATCTAGCATTCGCGCGTGCGCGTCAAAAACGTCGATTTTTTGGGTGTTTTCTTATTATTTTTCATGTAACTTTGCGATTTTTTTCCGTGACTTTTTTTATCTTAAATTGTGCCCAGAGTATGCATCTTTAAAACCCAAATTACAAAAAAAATTTTGAAATCTTTTCGCGCCTCTGAAAAATCGCTAAATATAACAATTTTTGCCCCGTAACGATAATCCGCTATAGCAAACCTGGTAAAAAACTGGCTATTCGAAAAAATAATATTTGACAATATGATTTTGATGTATTTTGGTCTCCTGATTACGAATATGATGCCAGAAATTGGCGCTCGTCAATATTTCGGCCGATATCTTGAAAAAATAGTCAAAAAAACATGATTTTTTTCAAGTTTTTTTGCATTTACATATTGGAATAGTATTTTATGTAACAGGTGTACGGTTTTCTCGGCATTATGTTTGTTAAGAAGACGTAAAACTAGCCATTACTGATGAGCAGCTACATTATCATCCGCGGACGATAATGTAACATTATAGTCCTATGCGCATGCGCACTTGTTCATAATGTAACATTAAGTACCTGTGCACTTGCGCATTCAATATTCTTATAACGACTTGCGCCGACGCTTGGTGCATCGTTTACCTCGGAAACCATAGTCCTGTTACATAAAATATCGCGTGTAACATGTAACTAAAACCATTCTGGTCGTCGCATGTGTTCTCGGTACTCGTCGGCGCGGTATTGCTGCGACTCGAACCGGGAACACCATGCTCGGACCAGAATGACAGTTTTAGTTCCATGTCACACAATATACTATTTCATTACAAGGCCGTAAATGTGGATTGCACGGCGCGAAAGAGATCGCAGCTTGCGAGGACTGGCGAAGCCCGTCCGAGTATCGACCGATCACATGAGGCCACGACCGAGTGACGAACATTATTTATTGTACTAATAAGAGCCGGAAAATTCATATTGTATACTCTCGCAATTCGAAGCAGTGAAACATTCGGCAATATTTCGGCCGACATCTTAAAAAAAACACTCGAAAAACGTGATTTTTTCAAGTTTTTTTTGCATAAGTCTAAAAAGACGCTACTACTCCTTCGGATGATTAGGGAGCATCTTTAATTCAAGTACAAATACTAAAACTGTCATTCTGGTCCGAGTATGGTGTTCCCGGTTCGAGTCGCAGCGATAGCGCGCCGACGAGTACCGAGAACACATGCGACGACCAGAATGGTTTTAGTTACGTGTTACACGCGATATTTTATGTAACAGGACTATGGTTTCCGAGGTAAACTATGCACCAAGCGTCGGCGCAAGTCGATAGAAGAATACTGAATGCGCAAGTGCACAGGTTACATTATGAACAAGTGCGCATGCGCATAGGACTATAATGTTACATTATCGTCCGCGGATTATATTTAGGTCTTCAAAACAAACATAATGCCGAGAAAACCGTACGCCCGTTACATAAAATACTATTCCAATATGTAAATGCAAAAAACTTGAATAAAATCACGTTTTTTGGGCTATTTTTTCAAGATAGCGGCCGAAATATTGACGAGCGTCAATTTCTGGCATCATATTCGTAACCAGGAGACCAAAATACATCAAAATCATATTGTCAAATATTATTTTTTCGAATAGCCAGTTTTTTATCTATAGATTTAAAAAAAATTTTTTTATATTCTTTTTCGTGAATAGGGGATCTTAAACTATCGTTTTATCTGTACTCACTTCGATTTTAAAAAATTCGATAAACCCTAATATATATATGCCCCTTATAAGGATAAGGTTGAGCTCGTGGAAACATTTGTTCAGAATCACTTGAACTGCAGCATACTCGAATTTCAACCAAATCGACTGGGAGCCATTTTCCATACGTTTTGTGCGCGGTCCTTTTTTAATATTTATATTAGGCCCGAGACTGAGGATCTGGTGCAGAGCTGGTACCCTGGTCGGATAGTCAGTGTCTGGGCAGGGGGTGTAACCAAAATGCTATTGTAATAGATATTGTAATTATTCTTTGAAATAACCTGCATTTCGTTAGCCCTCGGGCTTAGACGGCGGCTACGTGCCTTGTTTAATTTAAATATTTCAGGTTTTTAGGTAAACAACCGGTGAGATTTCGCGCCCGCGAGGATCCGTGAAAACACATGAAAACCGACAGACCTCTGCGTATTGGCGACCGGCGCACATCGCTCCGCGACATATCTTTTATTTTACGTGTCGATATTTCTGTAGTGTGTGGTCTCACGTCGTTTTATAGTCGTGTAATAATTACGGATTCAACGTCTATTTTTGTTTTGTGTTTCGGCCAACCATAGAGTAGCATATTTTGGAAGGACGAGCGACGTCCATATTTAAAGCGAGTACGACAAAGAAAAGGAGAACGTGTACAGACAACCCAATATTGTAAATACCTGGTTTTTCTCTCTACTCGGGTCGTAATTCATTATATTTAATCATTTTTTATATTGTTATAAGAGTTATATAATATATTTATTTTTGTCGTATGTTTTCTCCCGTGTCATAAGTTTTGTCATAGAAACGTTGTCTTATTTGTCTTTGTCTATTCTTTTAGAGATTGGTCGTCTCGTATTTCCCGGGTATCGGCAGACCTTACAAGTTGACAACTAATTGTCCACTTTGTTTGAAGCAATCAACATTATTTGAAACTTTCGATCTGCCTAGTGCGTTATGCAAAAGTGAATACGCGACTTAGGTAAATGTCGGTGCGAGACCAACCTTTCATTTTGAACTATTTTACATAAATTATTAAATTACAAACCTCGGACGAAATTCCATACGCATCCTTGCCGCCATTAAAGAAACAAATTCATGTTTTCTCGATTTTCAAGTGTCTTTCTTGCTTTCACGATAATTTTTGCAAAAAAATGCTAAAAAATTAGTTAATACATATACAAACAAAAAACGACTCATTAGAAACCTCGGACGAAATTCCATCCCCTTATTTTTGAGCATATTTTGTACAAATTATAGCAGGAGCCACACCTGCATATCGAGAAAACGTGAATTTGTTACTTTAAGGGCGGTAAAGGTGGGGATGGAATTTCATCCGAGGTTTCTAAATGGTCTTATATTCTTTAGAAATATATTAACTTATTTTTGAACACATATTGCAAAAATTATCGTGATTGTAAGACACCTGAAAATCGAGAAAACCTGACTTTATGACTTTAAGGGTGGTGGGGGTGGAGATGACAATTCGTCCGAGGTTTTTTATTAGTTTTATTTTATTTATAGAGATATTAATTTATTTTTACATATATTTTGAAAAATTTATCGCTATAGTACGGAAGTTCAAAAGCTGGAAAACCTGAAAGTAACGAGTGAATTTCAAGTTTGGGTTGCTGGGGATGAAAATGGGGTTGATCCATTTGTTACGCATCATATTTTAAATTCAAACTCTGTTGAATACTGAAATAGATCTTTAGGATGTTAAGTCTATATAAGATTTCAACCATGGAGATTTTTTACATATGAGGACACGTTGCATTTTATTTAAAATATTACCGTGGGTGAGTGCTTGTTATAAATTTCGGTAGTGAATCATATACCAGTGTTTATTATTCATAGTAGCTAGTAATTTAGGTGGTTTTGAATCTGGCGGAACTGCTCTTTCAGTACATAGCGGGAGATCTTTCTGTGTGCCATGTATTTTTCGGGGTAGTTCAAGTCAACTTCGAGGATGTAGCCGATTTCGGAATCGCCAGGCACATTTTCGAATTCAACTTTGTCGATCCACTTAAAACCGACGGTTGGTAATGATTGGAATATTGCCCATCCATATAAATTGTTTACGTCAAAAAACATTAAATATTTTTAATCGTTTGTAGCATCATACTCTGGCATATACTTATTATTTGCTTTTGCATAGCGATTAGAGCATTGAGAAAGACCTACTCTGATTCCAGGTTCGATTAACATTACCATATGAATATCTGTCAATAATTGCAACTCTAAATTAGTATATCTAAGAGCAAGGTCCCAAATGTAACCAGGTAATGTAACCCAAGCAGTATAATTTAAAAAAAGTCGAAATTACGTCAACTGCCTAACGGTCCTAACGGTCGAATCGACTTCTATTTCAGGTAAATGGGGGAATAAAAACGTGCTAAATTTTAAGTCGAAAATATGTAATGAAAGGCATTTTTACTTTAAAGGCATAGTCCAATTTGTGAGAACGGATCTATAAAGAAGTCGAATATTACTAATAATTTGGAAATTTTGCCCTAGTTTAGACTTTCTGATCCAGTGAATCCCTTTGTTAAAAAGAAACTTCTGAACAATTTCCAACGGAAATTCGAGGTTTCCTACACGGGTGTATGCACGGAGAGAAAGTTCTAATGTTTATACAGTGGGTCACTATCGCCCGAAAAAACTCAGGCTCTCACTTACGAGATTCGTTCGTTGTCATATAATCTTTTGCCGCGGCAACATATTGACAACGTATTCTACCGTGGACGCACAATGCATTTCCTCAAAGACCCATCGGATTTCACGGTATACACAGAAATATGTTATTTACATACATACATACATTGAAAATCACAGACTCGCGCTCGTTCGCCCCTCAACACCAGAGATTAGTAGGGAGATCGCTCAGTTCCCTGATTTACACGCGACAGATTTGGTGAAATTCGATCGTCGCGTTGGATTAGATTTATACGGAACTACGTAGCGAAAAGGTGGTACATCGTATAAAACAGATGCTGCAGGGGTAAAACAGACCATCATTGGGAAGGCGCCTCGTAGCGACGTTGCGCGATTGTACCGCCTGCATCACTCACCACCCATATTCGTTCGGTTGTCTTCGCCGGCGCTGAAGCTTGGTGGTACTCGAGAGGGGAACGGGGTTCCCGGGGAACGCGGAAGTGAAGGATCGCCGTGTGGACGCTAGCGAGGGGCGCGGGGCGCGTAAGAGTTTACAACAAATGACTGCGAGCAGAAATTTAAATACAATTTCTAGATTTAAATAGAATGTAGTTCTCTGTAGCTAAGTGGTCTAAATATCCGGCTTGTAATACACGTTGAGTCGCAAACGGTAGGTCGCATCCCTTTTTTTTAATTTAAAAAAAATTTTTTTTTTATTTTAATAATTTTGTTAAATTATATTGAATAGTCATTTAAAGAATTGGCATGATATAAGTGATGAATTAATAAATAACTTAAACAATGTAATAATTTTAAATGGAACTTTGATTATGACGTTATCATACAATTTTACGAAAGAATTTTCAACTTATTAAAAATTTACCATTGTGCGAAGTACAGCTGTAAGCATACTTTCTAATTGGTATATTACAATGATTAATTTCATTTAAAAATGTAGATTTTTGTAATATGCAAAAAATTAAATAAGGAATACAAAATGTCGTCAAACTGAATATTGGGAAATGTTTGTCGACATGAACAAATCTTTGACAATAAACAAAAAATTACTGTATAACTTTTATTGTAATAGTGATGTTTAATGTGATTAATGAGAGAGAGAGAGAGAGAGACAGAGAGAGAGTACATTTTCTACATGATTTAGTAGGACACGATTTGCCTGCTCATAGTGGGATTAACGCTGCCTAGACAATGAAGTGATTAAGCAAAATATGAAAAGTGCCCTTTTTTCTAGAGATTCACTCATACAACGTAATTGAATTCTGGTTGTGACGAACATATATTATCAATATGTATTCGAGGAAAAGAGTATAGAAAAAAAAAGATTTTAAATAAAGTAAAATTTGTTTTCAAATTCCACTCCACATTTACTCTTTATGTTTTTTATTTGTTATATCTGACAAATCCACGTTTTGAGTCGTCCCACAAAGGTTACAATTTCACACGTTCTTTCTCGTCGTCTACACTTGTTATAATATAAACAAAAATACTGCCAAATGAAAAGATGAAATTCAGTCGTCTTAATATGCACAAAGAATAAAAAATTCACGTAAATAGTATTTTATTTTATGCAAATCGTTATTTGGTCCAAAATTCTCTTCTGGTATGCCCTAACCATGATTTTTCAACTATACATATATATCTTTTTTATAAAAGGTACATATCGTAGTTAATGAAAAACTGCCCTGCTACAATAATTATGTATAATTACTAAGATATATCAGATACATTAAAACTCGTGTCAGTTATTACATGCATGTACCATTTTTAGTAAGAATCAAGAGTAATCCGCGCTCCACTTTATGTTCTCAGTCTCCTGACTAGTATATTTCGTGCTATACAATGCTCATAACAAACAATAATTATCTTCAAATTTCTGTACGAACTAAGTATATCATATGAAATTATTGAAAATAGCGTATTTTGTTGAAAACCGACATTTGGATGTAAACTTTCGTGCTTTGTGTTATACGATCTGCGAAGATGTATGTACGTGAACACTCTCCAATATTCTTTTTAATGATGAAATGTACGTTAATTCAGGGAAGCGGTTCAATTAATTCATTTTTTATTGGTCATTATCGTTGACTAGCAAAAAACCAATTAATAGATCCCTATGTCCGAATTAACGTAGATTTAATAATTTAATATTATCTACAACATTATGCATTTTTTCAATTTTTTTTTAATGTCGATTGGCCATATTAAATTTCAAAATTCTGGTGTGAAATTTGAATTCAGCTACTGTGGAAACTACGTAGTAATAATTTGTAAATAAATGCTATGCTTGAAATTTGATAAGTGGCATAAAACGTCTGGAGCTAAAAATGCGATGAAATTTTACCGACTTCTACAGCACGACCCATTCACATATTTTATACTTGATATTATTATAAGTTGTACGAGTGAATCTCTAGAAAAAAGGGCACTTTTCATTTTTTGCTTAACCACTTTATTGTCTAGGCAGCGTTAATCCCACTATATGAGCAGGCAAATCGTGTCCTACTGAATCATGTAGAAAATGCTCTCTCTCTCTCTCTCTCTCTCTCTCTCTCTCTCTCTCTCTCTCTCTCTCTCTCTCTCTCTCTCTCTCTCTCTCTCTCTCTCTCTCTCTCTCTCTCTCTCTCTCTCTCTCTCTCTCTCTCTCTCTCTCTCTCTCTCTCTCTCTCTCTCTCTCTCTCTCTCTCTCTCTCTCTCTCTCTCTCTCTCTCTCTCTCTCTCTCTCTCTCTCTCTCTCTCTCTCTCTCTCTCTCTCTCTCTCTCTCTCTCTCTCTCTCTCTCTCTCTCTCTCTCTCTCTCTCTCTCTCTCTTCTCTCTCTCTCTCTCTCTCTCTCTCTCTCTCTCTCTCTCTCTCTCTCTCTCTCTCTCTCTCTCTCTCTCCCTCTC
Source organism: Trichopria drosophilae (assembly GCA_030407085.1). NCBI lineage: Eukaryota > Metazoa > Arthropoda > Insecta > Hymenoptera > Diapriidae > Trichopria > Trichopria drosophilae. The sequence goes on along the minus strand of CM059582.1, from coordinate 130,627,118 downwards.
TCTCTCTCTCTCTCTCTCTCTCTCTCTCCCTCTCTCTCTCTCTCTCCCTCTCTCTCTCTCTCTCTCTCTCTCTCTCTCTCTCTCTCTCTCTCTCTCTCTCTCTCTCTCTCTCTCTCTCTCTCTCTCTCTCTCTCTCTCTCTCTCTCGCTCTCTCTGCTTCTGGTGAGTAGACACGTCACACGTGCAAATTTTTGCTCCACCTTATTTGAGTATTATTCACGATTATTTTCATTCTCCGGAGCGAGAAGTTATTCCAGAAGGTGTGCACCACTTGTGGGCCTGATTAGTGAAATTTTTTCCGAGTGACAACATCTAGTGGGTCCACGGTGCGCCTTTTTGGAAAATCGCAAAATCTTTTCCACGGTTTTCACCGGGCACGTGTCAACGGCGATCGCGGAGCCAATCTCAACTGCGCAAGTCCACTCCAGTCACGTGGTGTAATATGTCAGCCTCCTATTTCAATTAAACAACTGTCATCGAAACTGAATTGAAGAAAAGCGACTTATTACAAGGTACGAAAACCGATGCCGAAAACTAGAAGTAACAGCAAATCGGACCATAACGTAGCTGTTCGCGTTATTTGTGCAAAGTGTTACAAGTCTGTCATAGATTTCGTCAAGTGTCCCGTTTGCGAAAAGTGTTTTCACGAGTCTTGCGGACGGCTCTACATTCGCGGCAAATCGGAATCTGTGTGTTGCGTGCGCTCCTTGACGTATCTCTCCTCACGCTCCCTACCCCGTCCTCTCTTCTTCATCGAGTGCAGCCGCTATTAACACCGTCGCGACTATTTTCGGCTAGTTCCCTCCCTCCGCAAGTATTATCTGTTTCGCCTACCTTGCCCCCAACGCAGTCAACTATGGATACGGCTCAACAATTTTCGCAAATTCTCGAAGCGATTAACGGTGTGCGACAGGAACTTACGGCCGTTAGAGCCGATACCAATGCTATTCGAACCGATCTTTCGAATTTAGCATCTGCCGTACAGCAGAACACCGCTGTATGCAATGCTCTAAAATCGGATGTTGAATACATGAAAAAGAGCAATGCCCTTGCACGACCAACTACATACCTAATAGTAAACGGTATCCCAAATCGGTGCTCTCTGTCATGTAATGACATTATGCTTCGCGTGCTTACTCATTTAAAATTGCCGGGTTTATTGAGCGACATTTTAAAAATCGAAAAATCGAACATAATCGACCATCGACCTCCTATTCTGCCGCTACCAGTTCGGCAATTCCTAAACAGTATTTTTCCTTAAAAATACGCCTTAAATCTGTCGACGTTCGAAATTTTATTGTCGAAGCAAAACGTAAGTTGGGCAAAATTACCGTCCAGGAACTATTCCCGGAACTATCTAAAGATGCTAACGCCGACAAAACTGTGTACGTCAACGAGTTTTTGCCCTCATCAACCTATAATTTGCTTAAAAAAGCCAAACTTGCGGCTAATAACGCAGGTTATAAGGGCGTTTGGGCGAGAGATGGCAATGTTTTTGTAAGAAAAGATGGCGGCAACCCTGAGTTATTAATTGCCACAGAACAAGATCTCAATAACATTGTCTGACAACCACAGCAGAATCTTGTTAATCAATGTGTATCAAGTAACGTGTCTTTGTCCGATTCTTTGTCGTCTTTAAAAATCTCATGTATAAATATAAATTCACTGCGTGCCCATCTGCAAGATGTGGAAAATGAGTTATCAGATTCCACAACACACATCCTGGCAGTCACCGAAACATGGATGACACCGCTTGTAGATTCATCGTGTGTTTCCGTTAAAAACTATAATTTCGTTCGTAATGATCGGGCACTGCGTAGCGATGATCAAACACGCTTTATTTTAGGTGGAGGTGTCGCATGTTACCTCCACAAATCTTTATCTTACACTATTCTCGAGTGCTCAGTAAATGAAAACATTGACACCCCAGAATATCTTTTTTTGGATGTCAAATCGTCTTCAAGAAATTTGTTATTTATAGTTATATACCGACGCCCTCATGGGCAACTTCTCGCGGAATTTATAGTTAAGTTTAATACATATATTTCTAAATATAAGGACATATTTGTAACAGGCGATTTAAACTGTAATTTGTTAGAGAATAGATTTGATTCTGTATATCTTCAAAATTTTATTCAAGACTATTCGCTTTTTTCTGTACCCTTTGGAACCACCCATTATTCTTGTTTTTCTTCTTCTCAGCTGGATGTTATGTTAGTCGACTCTTCAGATAAAATTAAAAGTTTTTCTACGTCTCCTACTCCGTTTGCGGCTGGTCATTGTCTTATTACGATTCAATACGAATTTACGAACCTCAATTCCATTCCACAAATTATCACCTATCGTAACTTCGCCAAATGCGACTATTCTGCTTTAAATAAAGATCTTTCAGCATTACTTCAACTTAAGTTTCCTCATCTCTTAGCTTCCGATCACACTCAACTTCAAACAAATTCGCAACCACACGGTCTAATAAACTGCGTAAATAATTTTTACGAATGTATTACCGAAGTTTTAGATTTACATGCGCCATTTACTACAAAACGTATTTTGCATCGTGCTATTCCGTGGATCACACCTAGTATACGAAGTAGGATTAAGGAACGCGACAAATTGTACCTGCGTGCGAAACGAACTCGAAACCTGCGTCTTTTCCAGGAATATAAGAATATGCGTCGCGAGATTAAAAATATCAGAAAAGCGGCCAAAAATCGTCACTTAGCCGAGCTAGTGCTCCAACAAACAAGCACGAACAAACTCTGGTCTTGCTTACGAAAATTAGGACTTGCTAATCAGCCATCACAGTCAGCACTTCCTCATTTCTCACCCATTGCATTAAATCGCCATTTCGCACAAATATCGTCATCTCACCCGTCTTGTGACTTAGCGACACTCAACAACATTATCATGCGTCCATTACCTAATTTCCATACAACATTCAGCTTTACTGCTATTAATCATCATGATGTCCTACTTAGTCTTAATCTAGTTGTACAAAAATCACGTGGGCTTAGTCCCGATCATCTTCCTTTAGAACACCTAAAATCCATGTTTACAACCATTGCACCATATTTAACATCCATTTTCAATCTTTCACTCATCTCTGGCTATTTCCCTCCCATTTGGAAATCATCTTACATCATACCACTTAAGAAAATCGCTAACCCCTTATGCCCTTCTGACACCCGTCCAATCACAAATCCTCCCCACCTCTCTAAGGTCATTGATTCCCTTGTCACCCAGCAGATCACAAAATATTTAGAGATAAATTGTATACTGCATCCCAAACAATGTGGATTCCGCAAATTTCACAGCATCCAAACTGCCCTATTACACCTTATGGATGAAGTACGTTCGGGCATAGATCGTGGGGCAGTTACTGTCCTGGTACTGTTCGATTTCTCAAAAGCCTTTGACTCCTTAAACCATGTCGTGATTCTAACTTGCCTTCGAGACATAGGCTTTGAGGAATCAACATTGAGATGGCTGCATTCTTATCTCTCAAATCGCTCTCACACAATAATTGGCCTGGATGGTTCAACATCTAATCCTGAGTATACTACATCCGGCGTTCCACAAGGTTCAAGCTTAGGCCCCATATTATTCATTATTGTTATCAATACCTTGTTTTCGAGACTTAAATACTGCAGACACACTACCATCATCTTTGCTGATGATACGCAATTTTATCTCTCGACCCCGATATGTCATCTAAATGAAACGATACGCAATATTAACAGTGACATTGCTGAGCTTGTGAGGTGGTCCCATGATTATGGGCTCACTTTAAATACGCGTAAAACTCAGGCCATGATCCTAGGTTCACCTCAGAATTTAGCCGTTATGAAAAATCTCACCATACCACAAATTATTGTCGGGTCGGATGTAATACCGTATTCATATGAAGTAAAAGATCTTGGTGTTATAATAACATCCGACCTAACATGGAATCGCCATGTTAGTACCATATCATCTAAAGTACATAATGTTCTTTACAGGCTTAAATTTCGTGGTGCTTTTCTTCCACCGCAGATCAAACTCACACTTGTCAACGCATTAGTCATCCCACATCTCGATTACGCATCTTTAGTTATAGCCGATTCAACAGCATATCTGAACACTAAATTACAACGCCTTCAAAACATTGCCTTGAGGTATGTGTATCGCCTGCGCCGGGATGAAAGACTTGCGCCATATCGTCAGAAAGCCAACTGGCTACCCATAACATCTAGGCGACAGTACTTTCTCGGTAGCCTCACTCATCAAATCATCCATACCTCCCAACCTCCCTACCTGGCTGACAGATTCATTCCTCTAGACCATTCCATTCGCCGATCTTCTCGCTTACAATCATCTCAATATCAACTTCCAATTCCTCGTACCAACATCTTTGCTCACTCTTTCTGGATCACAGCCATACAGTTTTGGAACTCCCTGCCACGCCGCCTTCACGCATTTACATCTCTCGCAACATTTCGTACTAACTTATTAACATATCTTCGTAGGGCTGATCAACCGTAAGTTTGTTAAGTTTTCTATTTGTATGTTTTAACTATGCGAGCGACTTCTAATCAAATTTACTACTTACATTTAACTCAAGTGCAATTTTGTTATTTTTTATTTACAAAGTAGTATGTATAAAGATGTATAATGTGTTTACCGCCTTATAGCAGAGATTATAATATAGTTTTAAGGTTTAAGTTGTATTATGTATCGTACCCTGATCGAAACATTGTAACGGCAGGATATTGAGTTCATGTGTCCACGGCTCGTAGTGGCCAGGACACTAATAAATAAGTCGTCAATCAATCTCTCTCTCTCTCTCTCTCTCTCTCTCTCTCTCTCTCTCTCTTCATACTGCTCTAAATTACAAAATCTTAGAAAAATCTGAATGCTCTTCCGTTAACCCCCTCGAGTTTATACTTGTTGAAGTCGGTCACAGCGCTACTACGAACCTCAGAGTGCTACTTGCGGTTATCTATCGACCACCGAAGAAAGCTCTTCTCGAACTATTTGAATCTGTACTGCAAAAACATAGTTGTAATTATGATCGAATCATTATTATGGGTGATTTCCATGTTGACTTAAATCGTGCTAATTTTGAATCTACATATTTGCAGCAGTTTGCCGTAGCCAATGCTCTTCAAATCGTGCCATATCATCCTACTAATCATACGAACCGAACTGTTACATGGATTGACCACTGCCTTGTCGATAGCCTTACAAATGTTCTAGGACATAGCCAAGCCAATCTACCTTTTATCTGTGGCCATGATCTGATCGATATCGAATGTAAGATTGGAACACCGAAAGCAAAGCCGACACAAATCACATGTAGAGACTATCGCTCGTTCGATGTATCGAGTTTGCATAGGGACCTGAGTAGCTATGATTGGAATATTTTTAATTCTGTTTCTCCACTGAATAACGTGAACTTACTCACCAATACGCTTAGTCATCGCCTATTGCAAACTTTTGATAAGCACGCCCCTAAGCACACCTTTGCACCGACTCACAAGCCTTCCCCTTGGATTTCACCTCAGCTACTTAGACTTAAATACGAGAGAAATAGCCTTTTATGTGCTTATCGCAGGACCAGGGATCCCTCCTTAAGAATTAGACTCATTACTGCTAATAAGGCTAATAAGCAGGCATGGGTATTAGCGAGGGCAAACTACTATCGAAACAAACTTACTAATATTCGGGATGCTAAGACCATGTGGAGGGAGTTGCGCAACCTTGATCTGGTGGCTTCCAATAAAGCTGTTAAACCGTTGTGTTGCACTTTGGATGAACTCAATTCCTTTCACACAGCTTCTGTTTCTCCTTACACTGATCTTTTCGACCTAAATTTCGATGAAGACTTTTATCACGGAGATTTTAACGATAGTAGATTTTTCTTCGCTAATGTCACCATCGAGGACGTAGCTGCTCGTTTGTCGGAAGCAAAGTCGGAGGCATGTGGCTCTGATTCGATACCTATTAGTTTTTACATCAAATCATTCCCTATCATTGCCCCTCACATAGTTCATCTCTTCAATGAATCGCTTAATTTATCCATCTTTCCTGCTGACTGGAAAAAATCATTGATGATACCCATTAGCAAAATTACTAACCCTGTTTCTCCTGCTCATTACCGACTTATCGCTATTGTTCCTGCTCTCTCTAAAATACTAGAACGTATTGTTTTCAATCAGCTACTTGGGTTCCTGAATAACAGTAATTGGTTTGATTCTCACCAATCGGGTTTCCGTAAAGACTACAGCACGCAAACAGCGCTATTATATGCATGTGAATATTGCAGGCAAGCAATAGACAATCGCATGATAACTATTGTTATCCTCTTTGACTTTAGCCGTGCGTTCGATACTATTAGTCACAGGCTTTTGCTGCAGAAACTAAAAATGGTTAATTTATCGGATACCGCTATTCGGTGGTTTGCGTCTTACCTCTCGTGTCGATCTCAGGCTATCACAGGGGTGGATGGCACTAGATCATCGTGGCTTCCAGTGGGTGCTGGAGTGCCCCAAGGTTCTGTGTTAGGACCTTTGTTGTTTTCAGTATTTATTAACGATCTACCTGGGGTTCTCCATCATAGTGATCATATGATTTTCGCTGACGACACTCAAATTTTTCTTAAATGTCGTGTTTAAGAACTTGACATCGCCATTGCAAAGGTAACATCCGATATCACTCGCTTCTGTCAATGGGCGAATAGCAATGACCTCGTCCTTAACTTTGAAAAAACTAAGGCATTACTTGTCGGAAGTGCTTTTTATCTGAACACCTTTAACACTGATTCGATCACACCGATTGTTATTAATAATTCGGTCATACCGTGGGTTAAATCGGTGAGGAACTTGGGTCTCGTGTTTGATGGAACGCTCTCGTGGAAGTACCATCTTATACAAATGTCCAATAAAGTCTTCTCCACTCTACGTCAACTATGTAATAACCGTGCTCAACTACCAATTGATGTTAGGCAAACCCTTGTTTCCTCGTTGATTTTACCCTATTTCGATTACTGCTGCGCAGTTTACAACGACATCAATGTAACTCAAAAAATCGGGGTGGAACGAATGTTTAATACGGGCATTCGTTTCATCTTCGATCTGCGGCGCGATGAGCACATTACGCCATATCGTAATAAGCTTGGCTGGCTCAACACCAAATCGCGTAGGTTATATACTACATTGGTATCGTCACCTATAAGATTATTAAGACCCACGTACCCCACTTTCTTTATGAACGTTATCAGTGGCGTGAAGAATCTACATCCAGGGCTCTTCGACCAGGCTCTATGCAAGAACTTCGAGTACCGACACATCGGCTAGAATCCTATTCCAACTCTTTTATTGTCACTTCTACCCGGTTATGGAGTGAACTTCCAGTCGATATTCGCGCAAGTGAAAATGTGTATTCGTTTAAAGTAAAGCTAAAAAAATTCCTATTAAGTCGGACTTCAGTGTAATTATTTTGTATTTTATATTTTAGTATTAGCATTATTAGTATTAGTATTAGTATTTTTAGTATTTAACATTAGTATTTTAGTCCACTTTTACTTCTGGTATGCGTGTACCCTACCCTACGTTGTAATCGCGCGACTATTATTATTATCTATCTATTTTATATCTACCTTTTTATAGAACTAGTATTGCGCTTTTATATGCATCTGTTAGTATGCCATGTTATATTAAGCTTAGTTTTAGTTTTAGTTATCTGTATGTATGCTCTATATTGTTGGCCTAAGAGGTAATACCTCAAGCCATAATAAAGACAATCAATCAATCAATCAATCTCTCTCTCTCTCTCATTAATCACATTTATCATCACTATTACAATAAAAGTTATACAGTAATTTTTGTAATTTTTTGTTTATTGTCAAAGATTTGTTCATGTCGACAAATATTTTCCAATATTCGGTTTGACGACATTTTGTATTCCTTATTTAATTTTTTGCATATTACAAAAATCGACATTACTTCGACCCAGACCATAGGTCTGGCGAAGTATTGAATTTGGTCAGTTCCCGCCAAAAAATTACCTTATAGTTTTTCATCAAATGTCGACGTTTCAGGCCCTAAGGAACCCAAAGCAACAATAAAAAAATTGGTGTCCGTTAGGTTGTACGTACGTCCGTCCATCCGTCCATCCGTGGGCAAAATTTTGTATACGCGCTATCTCGCGACGGGCAGGACGAATTTAAAAAGTACAAACGGATTTGGATTTCTCTTGGTCAAACTTTGATCTGATTAGTTTTTGGAGACAATGCATACTAGATTATGGGGAGGTTTAACAAAAATACGATTTTCCATTTTTTAACAAAAAATACAAATCGTACAAAAAAATGTTTCAATCAAAAAATATAGAACATCGAATTCTCTACAAAAGAGGTTGTATTCATTTCTTCGTAAAATCAACGATAATGCCGTTAAAAACGGAAACCGACGTATTCCACATATATAAAAATTTATTTCCTGTAACCCGACCTGTCAAAAACTCGACTAAACCGCGGTTTTTGAAGCATCAGTGTGAACAAGACGTGCTCATTTATCAGTGCTTCGGCTGACCTGCGGTCGGGGTCGAAGTTTTGAAAATGCTCATTTTCAATTTTAATATAGGTTGAATATGCCAATGAATGGACGACTACCAATGAATGGACGATTTTCTACATATTTCTATTTCTTATGAATGTATGATGCACAACATGCAACAAAATACATATTTTTATGTTCTTTGAACATTCAAAACAATATTTACAATACTATTAATCTTCCAGTGTTTATTATTTTGTAAAATCAAAGCAAAGTTTTAAAGCCATCCAAAACTGTTACTGAAAACGTCCCATTTGATTTAACCCGTCTATTCATTGGGATTTAGCGTATTTTTTTTCAAACGTATGAAGAAGAGGTTAATAATTAAATATAATCAAAGGTTGAACTACACGGTCATAAAGAGCAGAGTCTAACGATTCTAATGGTGGTATCATAATTAAATTTTCGTAAAAGAATTCAAAAGTTACAATCGATCAAAGTGTGAAAAATGCTTAACCGTCCATTCATTGGCATATTCACCCTATTTAAGGAACAAGATATTGTTACAATATATGTATAGAAACTACTCGAACCTAACGATGCTAGAACTGCAATACGAATTTAGCCAAAATTGTAGGCACCCGGGTCGAAGGCATCTAGTTTGTAAATGAAATTAATCATTGTAATATACCAATTAAAAAGTATCCTTACAGCTGTACTTCGCACATTGGTAAATTTTTAATAAGTTGAAAATTCTTTCGTAAAATTGTATGATAACGTCATAATCAAAGTTCCATTTAAAATTATTACATTGCTTAAGTTATTTATTTATCACTTATATCATGCCAATTCTTTAAATTACTATTCAATATAATTTAAAAAAATTATTAAAATAAAAAAAAAAAAGTTTTTAAATTAAAAAAAGGGATGCGACCTACCGTTTGCGACTCAACGTGTATTACAAGCCGGATATTTAGACCACTTAGCTACAGAGAACTACATTCTATTTAAATCTAGAAATTGTATTTAAATTTCTGCTCGCAGTCATTTGTTTTAAACTCTTACGTGCCCCGCGCCCCTCGCTAGCGTCCACACGGCGATCCTTCACTTCCACGTTCCCCGGGAACCCCGTTCCCCTGTCGAGTACCACCAAGCTTCAGCGCCGGCGAAGATAACCGAACGAATATGGGTGGTGAGGGATGCAGGCGGTACAATCGCTGAAACGGCAACGTCGCTATGAGGCGCCTTCCCAATGATGCTCTGTTTTACCCCTGCATCATCGGTTTTACCCGATGTACCACCTTTTCGCTATGTAGTTCCGGATAAATCTAATCCAACGCGACGATCGAATTCCACCAAATCTGTCGCGTGTAAATCAGGGAACTGAGCGATCTCTCTAGTAATCTCTGGTATTGAGGGGCGAACGAGTGCGAGTCTGTGATTTTCAATGTATGTATGTATGTAAATAACATATTTCTGTGTATACCGTGAAATCCGATGGGTCTTTGGTGTCACAACCTAAATTACACCTAATATACATATACCGCTATTCGATGCCATATGATAAACATAGATCAGTATTCGCGCGCACGCACGCATTACTTACACGTGTGGTACTATGAAACATGCTTTCTTATATACGTACCTGCTTATGCTATAACCACTTGTGAGGAAGTTACAATATTCAATGCATATGTTCCATGTGTTAAATACGGCCCTTATACGCCAGCCCTCGGTGGGAGCTCGAAACTAATCGAAACGTCGATCGATGGATAGCAGCAAAGCCTTCAGACTTTCAAGTTCAGAAGAGAGCATTTAGCAAAGGCATATTCATTTTCAATTAGAACCTAATTTCTCATTTCAAAACCACTGAATTTTTAAGATAGAACACATATTTATATTTGGTAAATTATGTACTAAAATTTAACCTATTCGTTAAGAATCATCAGGGCAACTTTATAAGTCCAAATTTGGTTAATTTTATTAACCATCTGCATATACCTCAAATACTTTTTTACTATGAGAACATTTTTGAAGTCATTATTTATTATGATATTCGGGTGATCGTTTTATTTTGTCAATTTGTCAATTTTGTCGATTTTAAAAAAAATCAGAATCCTTTTAAGGGATTTTATATACCGAGGTGTGCTGGATCTAGTAATTTTAGATAATTCGTTTATTTTCGCATTATTTCTGATCATATTCGGAAAATTCCCATATTATCTCAATTCGCAAACGAATCGTTAACCTTTTAATGAATTTTGTATATAAAGGACATATAGGATAATTTATTTTTTTTATTTTACAATTCACCGTAAAAGGCTTTTAATTCATAATTCGCAAACGAATCGCAAACGATCAAGTCTAATTTGGTCGAAATTGATCGATTGGTTGCTGAGTAAATGCGATTTCAAAATTTACTTAGTATTTATATTTCGGCAATACAACGGAGTAGTAGTAGAAGAATGACCGGCCGAAATTAGTTCCCGCCGCCGCGACAGTCGCGGCGCTGTCGCAGCATGCGAGGTGGTGGATTTGTGAACTAATTCGCAGACTGATTCTTAGAATAATTCGCGGTCTGAGTCGCGGACTGACTCGCGGGCCGATTCGCGGATTGTTTAGTACGCGGGCTTATAATTCAAGACTCTCTCATTGGGAAATCTGACCGTCACTAATGAGGTCATTAAGATGACGCAAGACTTCGTGGATGGTCCCATTGAGTTTTCGAAGATTAATGCTGTAGCATTATGCATATATATTTCGATCTTTTAAATGTGCCCTATTGGGAAATCTTTCTTGCAATATGGCACACCGTTACCGACCTAATTCGGATGTTACATATCTTTTTTGATGAATTGAAAGCGTAGATTTCCATTAGTCTAAATACCAGCTTGAAGGTGTCTGGCCCAATCTCGTATATCGACGACCTACTTTCTAAATCTCACACAAATTTTAAAAACCTACAATAAGGGCTTTGACCTCTCGCTTGTCATGTTGTAAGTTCGAATTCACCTTTCAGAGTTTTCTCTCGTCGGGGAAATCTATCCATCAATATGACAATCGTCTTCTCGACAAGCCGTTAGCGTATCTCAATGATCTCCAATAGTGACGAAATCGCTGAGTCCCTTCACACAAAACCGCTAAGACCATTTTAAAATTAATTTAGAAAAGCCTCTAAGCGTTCAAAAGACCTGGCGTCGACCCCCTGATGCGCGGGACCCGGCAGGTCTATTTTTCCTACATCTCCCCCTCGAAAGCACTCGTTCTAGATTCCAATCATTGGGAAAACACATGTAACTTCGACCATCCTTGGGAAAACACATGTAAATTTCAAGAATATTAGATAATATGTTGGGACCTATGTCTCTCAAAGATGGTATACGAGTTGAGACGCGTGTAAAACCCATTAGTGATTACGTCCCCTATGATCTCATTCTAACCGTGCTTTTAAGATTTACGACCAGGGCCGACGCCCGAGACGTGACGATGACCTACTAACGCTCGGGGCCTGACAGCTACGACACGTGCATAAAAGACGCCATGCAAGTCTCAACGCGTTCCTAAGAAGGTTCACTCTTGAATCCATTGTTAAATATAACCATTTTAAATAATAACTCATTTTTTTTGTACAATATCATGCAGTAAGAAAGATGAAGAAAATAGAGAAGATGTTTTTAATAAATTTTATTTTTCCCATTCACATTCATATTCATACATTACATTAATTTTTTTTTGCTTACAATATTGTTATACATAAGAATATAAACTAGAGATCACGTAAAATTTACATTTTCAATATCGTCAACTAATGCATCGCTTTTAATTTGACAACTGATGCAGTCTTTAATCATAGGCGGTTCACCATCTATCGTATCATAGCTTGATTTGAAATGTTTATAACATCGTCGACATTCACGTATTTTAGGATGCATTTGCATAGCAGGTGGCAAGCAGGTCCATGCTTCTTCAATTTGTCGTTCAGCAAACATGCAGATGAAATCGATCGGTAGACATTCTATATCTTTTGTTTCCATCAATGCGAGACGTTTCACTTCGTAATAAATCCTTAATGAACGTTGAAGTGATGCAGGCTGTTCAAGTAGATTTCCCAATACCCAATTTTTAAGTATTTGTACCTTTTCTTTAGTACAAGTTCCATTAATCGAATGATTTTCATACTTCTCCAACAATTCATATTGCTGCTGTTGCTTCAGTTTTTTCAGAGATGGGCAGTCCAAAACGCCGTGATCAATAACATTTTCAGCGTTTAATATATCCTCCAACCAACATTTTTTATCGACTCCTTTTACATAAATTTTGTTGGCACATTTAATGATATCCTCCAAAATCTCGTTTATAGCATCAAAGGGAACGTCACCAGATTGCCATGGTAAGCCGTGGTAATTATGCATTAACCAGTAATTCACTCTTTTATAGTGTACCGGTAAAACACACCCATTGATATGGCGCTTTAAACACACAAGGCTCAATTTCACCGACGAAAATATTCATTATAGACATTTCCTTCGGTATGAAGCGATTATCAGGCCCGCGGAATCCCTAGCAATGCTGATTGATTAAATGCTGATTCACTAGCAATTAAAGTATGTTTTATTCATTAATTAGCGCATGCGCAATAATGGCTAACCCCCTCTCGAACCAACTTCTTTATATTTCCACTTATGGGATTATATTCTACAATACGATCATGTAGAATTAAACAATAAGCAGAAGTGTTTGCAGGAAAATTTTCTTTTGATTCAAATTCGAGCCGCACATCGACAGGTGCGTGTTTTAATGCTTCATTCTGCTTAGAGCAATCAATAATGATTAATGGAGCTTTCTCTAAAAATATTGATTTATTCAATATAGGTTTACCATTAACATTTTTATTATAGTACCTAGCTTAAAAATTGATATACATATCGTATAATAAAGAAAATTGATTATTTGCAATATCAAGGTTTAAATTACCATACGGATAATATTTTGAATTCAAAAATACTTTAACATTACTAATGTTACAGTGATCAAACAGGCTAGCATTTTTCGCCTTGTCATTTTTTCGTGCTGTTTGGAAGCCGATAATAATATATCGTGGCTTTTCTAGTTGTGTCGCTGTTTTCACGGACCGCACGTGGGATGATGTTACCGGTAATAGAGGATATTCATAAAGTTCCCATGTACGGAAACTTAAAGATATGCAAGGATCTTTTTCAATGAAACGTAACAGCTGTATCCTTTCCCTATCAGCCAACGTCACATATGGAACTAACCATTCTATTTTATTCATCTCAATTTTGTAATGTTCTTATGCATTTTGTATAATTGCATTATCATCATGTTTAGATCTTGTTAAAATAAGTTCGCGCTTCGCGTTTACAATTATCTTACGATATCCAATAGATATCCAACCTGCATTGATTAAAACGGATTCATCATTTGGTGTGTAAGAAGGATACCCCTTCATCAAGCTAGTAATACCAACATTTCTATTTCGATCAATTTCAACACCATTCAATTCATACCGCGCCTCATCAAATAAATGACAGATTGCGTTAGACGTTAGATTAGTATTATTTGCTTTAGTTCCGTCGGTTTTCGTCAACCTTCCACTAACATGTATCAAACTTTTATACGGTAAAATACATAAATCTTGATTTTGCACAGCAATACGAATTTCATAATTTTTACCAAAAGAACTTGTATTGTAAGATTGATGTGAATGCAGCTCGTACTGAGCGACAGATTCGTCGAAAACGACTAGGTTTTGAATGCTGAGTATTGGATCCTCCATTATTGCTATTATGATAACGTGCTATAAGTATGCAAATACAACAACGGCAATAACAATTTTTATTATTATTCACTGTTTGATATTGTGATGATAATGTAACTTGAGTCCCAAGCTTTTCAGAAATAGAGCGTTCCGACGTGTTAACGTCTTGCGAATTTGATGACGACTGATATGTTTTCTTCATGATGGGTTATTATTATAGTAACTATTAAGACTCTGACCATTGTACATAATACCCATTGTTACGTAGATTTAAGATGGAGTTGTATTGTAATTGTTTCACCACGAAAATTTACCAATTCACCGTTCTGATCAACAATACGCAATTGAATATGATCTATTAATCTGACGGCAACAGGTAGGTAAATGACGTGATTCGGCACTTCCACAATCTTATATCCGGGCGCCACAGTAGGAAAAAATTCATGAATCGTGTGCGCTCTACTGCTATTAATATAAGCGCCTGTAGTTATATTGCATTCCACGCGAAGTGCATTAACTTTAATTATGGTTACTGGCAAATCTGAAATGTGCAACTTGTTTGCTTCCAAAATTCGTCTATTAAAGCCCAATGTTCGTCCAATCGAATCGATTGGTGTAAAATCAATGTCTCGATTAGATCTGATTTCACTACGTAGTGCATTATTATTCGGTTTTATATCTAGCGTAATATCACTATACTCCGACAGCTTGTTTCTAATATATTCTGCTATATCCTCAATTTCATAGCTCCCGATCGGCACAGTAATTTGATGGTTACCAATATGAAATTTATTATGAACGTCAACATTTGGGATTGAATGAAACGTTAAAAGTTCAATTAAGCCCAATGCATAATTCTTCTGCGGTGAAAGTTCAATAGGTGGAAAGTATTGCGCTTCCGATACTGAAGACTGCCCCGAGAGCGTCAACGTAAAAGAATCATTCATACTGATTGTTCAAATTACACTGATTATCATAATATTTTATGCGATATATTTATACAACTGATACTTGTTTGGATAAAACAGCTGATTGCATAAAAATTTGAGACATAAATGTCCACACTCAAAAGTCGTAAAGTCTTGAAATTTTTCGCGATTATACATAATGCTACCTACACCGAGATATTTTCCCAACTCAGCAGGTGGGGTGAGGTTTCCAAAGCCGTCAAAATAAACGACTTTAGAACCACGTTTTCGATATGCTACCCAATGTATCCCCGGACCGCTTGCATCGTCTAAATTTATGACTGCACATTCATTAACTTGGGGATTCTTTGGTAAATTATTACGCATAAAGACACCTCTAAAATTCGGAATTCCAGCTTCTTTCGAATATCTCAATATATCTACATCAGTGAGTGCTCGATGCGGTAGCTTTACAAGTTTTTTCGATTTCTTCTACATTTAACACATAAACCCGTTTTATATGGTTTTAATTTCAAACCTAGACCATTTTTATAAGGTTTAAGACACAACCCTTTGTCTATAGCTATTGTCTCCATAGCACGATTATGCCTTTCACTTTCATGTAACTGTTTTGAGCAGCTTTTGCATCATTAACAGCCTTGCTTATACCCGCCGCGCCACCGGCTAATGCACCTACAGCACTTAATCCAGCAAATATGGGTGCTGGGAAAGGTAAGAATCCTCCAACCTTTGCAGGTATCGATAGCTGTCGAGTTTTTTTAATGAATCGTTTGCCACCTGCTTCTTTTACGGCTTTACGTGCCCCTTTCAAAGCGCTCGATATAACACTTTGAACATTATTACTTGGTGACATTGACATTTTAGCAGCCGCAATAATGTTGTTCAATGATGTTGTTTTCTTTTTTGACACTTTTTTCTTCTTTTTCAGTCCCATGCCTAATTTGCTTTTTAGTTTCATTGTGTTTGCAACACCCCAAGCTGCCGCCTTTTCTGCAATGCTTGCGTCTTTTGCTAAAACTCGCTTCCAAGCCTGCTCCGCTAATATTCGATCGGCCTCGCTTCTACCGGTGGGATTTTCACGAGTTTTAGAATAAGCAATGTCGTGTTCCTTGCAAGCCTTATTTAACGGATTTATCCCTGAGTCCCCTGTTGCTAATCGTTGCTTTAATTTTGTACCAGGTCCGCAGTACTGATAACCGGATATATGAAGTTCTACCGGTAATTTATTAATTAAAGAATTGACCAATCCTTTCCCACTCTTTATCCGTTTTTGCTTCTTGTTTTTACCCACATATGTAATCATTTTAAGATGTGCATCATTCAAGCAACAAACAGTTAATGACTGACATTACATATAAAGGCGCTACTTATACTTTTATGATCACTTATTATCAAAATGCGATTTCGTAAACAACCAACAAAAATTCCAATCATCAATTTTGATGATTTAACATCGTCTGTACAAAATAATGCAACTAATCATAAACGACATGGGGAGTTGCTGCCAAATAGTATACGTGCACTTTTCTGTGGCCCGTCTAATTGCGGAAAAACAAATACACTACTCCATCTAATCATCGATCAGAATGGTTTAAAGTTTGAAAATATATATCGGGCATTCCACGTCAACCGGATCACTTGGCTGGCCAAAATTCATTACCGCCAAAAAAATTGCTTCAGGGCTTAACATTTTGCTCAGTATATCTACTTTTAATTACCGTGTGGTATTTTTGAAAATTCAAAATGGCGGCTCCAATACGGTGCTTAAAAAGACCACACTTTTGAAAACGAGAGTAAAAACCTTTCATACAGTTTTTTGTGCCCAAGAAAAATACCATTTTAGAATTTAGTTCTTTGTTATTGGATGCTCCAATTGCGAATCTCGTATCAGAATTTTGAAATTCAAAATGGTGGATCCAATATGGCGGATGAATTTGTAAAAAGTGATCGGATGTTGCTGAAACTTGTTTCTCGGGGGTTTTCGGGGTCGCAGAATACGATTCTGATGTTAGATTTTAAAAATTCAAAATGGCGGATCCAATATGGCGGATGAATTTGTAAAAAGTGTTCGGATGTTGCTGAAACTTGTTTCTCGGGGGTTCTCGGGGTCGCAGAATACGATTCTGATGATAGATTTTAAAAATTCAAAATGGCGGATCCATTATGGCCAATGAATTTTTAAAAAGTGATCGGATGTTGCTGAAACTTGTTTCTCTGGGGGTTTTTGAGGTCGCAAAATACGATTCTAAACTTAAATTTTAAAGATTCAAAATAGCGGATCCAATGTGGCGGATGAATTTTTAGAAAGTGATTGGGCGTGGTTGAAACTTGTTCCTCGGGGAGTTTTGGGGTCGTACAATACGAATCTGGTGGATGACAAAGCTAAATTAAAAATTGTATAGTACCAAAATAATATCGAAAATCGGTTAAACATAGAATAGCTTACCTCTAGTAGGGGTATAGTGTTATAATATGAGTATGAACACAAGTCGTTTAATGAATTATTGCAACCTTCGGATTTAAGAAGTTACGACCTCTGAACCGTATATGTAACAGCTGTTGCCATCGCCAGGAGGCACTATTACCCGTAAAGTTAGATTGTCGTGTTTTTCTTCCGACATTTCCTGCAGCTCTTGAAGTGATGTTGATTTTGTATCGTCAATTCGGAGCGAGTTTCGTTTTCGATGCAGATGCATCTTAAAATCATGCCCTTCTTAGCTTTACCTAGGATGAACGACGCGGACGTGATAGGGTTCTCATCCCATTGGGGTGCTTTTTGAAAGTGAGTCCCCTTGCCTCTCACGAATTGGGGTGCTTTTTGAAAGTGAGTCCCCTTGCCTCTCACGAATTGGGGTGCTTTTTGGAAGTGAGTCCCCTTGCCTCTCACAAAAAGAAGAATCATATTAATCATATAATTTAAAAAAAGGAAAAAGTAATCGAACATTGTCATAAGCTCTGAAAAACCCGTCTGCTAAAGGTTTACAATAAAAATCATTTCTGGATTTCTTATCTGCGAATCGACTTAGTTCACAGTAATTTCTCGAAAAACTTCGCATTCGTTGTATAAAATGCAGCACAAGGGTTTCATTACAACAACGACCAATGTTGGGTTCATCCTGTCGTTTTCTACTACAAATCAGAAGGTACAATAATCCATTTTAGTAATATATTATTATCAAACAGCTTGACTCACGATGCATCTGCCGTGTATGTAATGCAACAAACTAATATTCCTGAAATAAAAAAAGTGTCCCCACGCATACAACAAGTAATTTATGTTACCGATGGTGCGGTACAACATTACAAAAATAGATTCCAAATGAGTAATCTCATGTATCACAAAATCGATTTCGGCATTGAAGCTGAATGGCATTTTCATGCGACAGCGCATGAAAAAGGAGCATGCGATGGTATCGGCGCGACTTTAAAAAGGGAAGCAACGCGTGCTAGTCTTCAGGCCGAACTATATCTGCGTCTGCGTCATACCACAAAATTTTAAAGGCTTAATTGATGCCGCACATTCGAACGAATTGACTGAAGATTTGGCATATTCCAAATAAGAATCTTAATCTTCCAAAAAGGAACAAGTTTCAACAACGCCCAATCACTTTTCAAAAATTCATCCGCCATATCGGATCCACCAATTTGAATCTTTAAAATCTAAGTTCAGAATCGTATTCTGCGACCCCGACAACCCCCGAGAAACAAGTTTCAGCAACATCCGATCACTTTTTACAAATTCATCCGCGATATTGGATCCGCCATTTTGAATCTTTAAAATCTAAGTTCAGAATCGTATTCTGCGACCCCGATAACCCCCGAGAAACAAGTTTCAGCAACATCCGATCACTTTTTACAAATTCATCCGCCATATTGGATCCGCCATTTTGAATTTTTAAAATCTAAGTTCAGAATCGTATTCTGCGACCCCGAAAACCCCCGAGAAACAAGTTTCAGTGGGTGGGGGGGGGGGGGGGTGGGGGGGGGGGGGGGTGGGGGGGGGGGGGGGTGGGGGGGGGGGGGGGTGGGGGGGGGGGGGGGTGGGGGGGGGGGGGGGTGGGGGGGGGGGGGGGTGGGGGGGGGGGGGGGTGGGGGGGGGGGGGGGTGGGGGGGGGGGGGGGTGGGGGGGGGGGGGGGTGGGGGGGGGGGGGGGTGGGGGGGGGGGGGGGTGGGGGGGGGGGGGGGTGGGGGGGGGGGGGGGTGGGGGGGGGGGGGGGTGGGGGGGGGGGGGGGTGGGGGGGGGGGGGGGTGGGGGGGGGGGGGGGTGGGGGGGGGGGGGGGTGGGGGGGGGGGGGGGTGGGGGGGGGGGGGGGTGGGGGGGGGGGGGGGTGGGGGGGGGGGGGGGTGGGGGGGGGGGGGGGTGGGGGGGGGGGGGGGTGGGGGGGGGGGGGGGTGGGGGGGGGGGGGGGTGGGGGGGGGGGGGGGTGGGGGGGGGGGGGGGTGGGGGGGGGGGGGGGAAGACCGATAGAAGATTGTAATTAATTTATTCTTGACGCATAAAGTTTTTTGATGATTTTAAGACCGATAGAAGATTGTAATTAATTTATTCTTGACGCATAAAGTTTTTGGATGATTTTAAGACCGATAGAAGACTGTAATTAATTTATTCTTGACGCATAAAGTTTTTTGATGATTTTAAGACCGATAGAAGATTGTAATTAATTTATTCTTGACGCATAAAGTTTTTGGATGATTTTAAGACCGATAGAAGACTGTAATTAATTTATTCTTGACGCATAAAGTTTTTGGATGATTTTAAGACCGATAGAAGATTGTAATTAATTTATTCTTGACGCATAAAGTTTTTTGATGATTTTAAGACCGATAGAAGATTGTAATTAATTTATTCTTGACGCATAAAGTTTTTTGATGATTTTAAGACCGATAGAAGATTGTAATTAATTTATTCTTGACGCATAAAGTTTTTTGATGATTTTAAGACCGATAGAAGATTGTAATTAATTTATTCTTGATGCATAAAGTTTTTTGATGATTTTAAGACCGATAGAAAATTGTAATTAATTTATTCGTGACTCATAAAGTTTTTTGATGATTTTAAGACCGATAGAAGACTGTAATGAATTTATTCTTGACGCATAAAGTTTTTGGATGATTTTAAGACCGATAGAAGACTGTAATTAATTTATTCTTGCCGCATAAAGTTTTTGGATGATTTTAAGACCGATAGAAAATTGTAATTAATTTATTCTTGATGCATAAAGTTTTTTGATGATTTTAAGACCGATAGAAGATTGTAATTAATTTATTCTTGACGCATAAAGTTTTTTGATGATTTTAAGACCGATAGAAGATTGTAATTAATTTATTCTTGACGCATAAAGTTTTTTGATGATTTTAAGACCGATAGAAGATTGTAATTAATTTATTCTTGACGCATAAAGTTTTTTGATGATTTTAAGACCGATAGAAGATTGTAATTAATTTATTCTTGACGCATAAAGTTTTTTGATGATTTTAAGACCGATAGAAGACTGCAATTCATTTATTCTTGACGCATAAAGTTTTTGGATGATTTTAAGACCGATAGAAGACTGTAATTAATTTATTCTTGACGCATAAAGTTTTTTGATGATTTTAAGACCGATAGAAGATTGTAATTAATTTATTCTTGACGCATAAAGTTTTTTGATGATTTTAAGACCGATAGAAGATTGTAATTAATTTATTCTTGACGCATAAAGTTTTTTGATGATTTTAAGACCGATAGAAGATTGTAATTAATTTATTCTTGACGCATAAAGTTTTTTGATGATTTTAAGACCGATAGAAGATTGTAATTAATTTATTCTTGACGCATAAAGTTTTTTGATGATTTTAAGACCGATAGAAGATTGTAATTAATTTATTCTTGACGCATAAAGTTTTTTGATGATTTTAAGACCGATAGAAGATTGTAATTAATTTATTCTTGACGCATAAAGTTTTTTGATGATTTTAAGACCGATAGAAGACTGTAATTAATTTATTCTTGACGCATAAAGTTTTTTGATGATTTTAAGACCGATAGAAGATTGTAATTAATTTATTCTTGACGCATAAAGTTTTTTGATGATTTTAAGACCGATAGAAGATTGTAATTAATTTATTCTTGACGCATAAAGTTTTTTGATGATTTTAAGACCGATAGAAGATTGTAATTAATTTATTCTTGACGCATAAAGTTTTTGGATGATTTTAAGACCGATAGAAGATTGTAATTAATTTATTCTTGACGCATAAAGTTTTTTGATGATTTTAAGACCGATAGAAGATTGTAATTAATTTATTCTTGACGCATAAAGTTTTTTGATGATTTTAAGACCGATAGAAGATTGTAATTAATTTATTCTTGACGCATAAAGTTTTTTGATGATTTTAAGACCGATAGAAGATTGTAATTAATTTATTCTTGACGCATAAAGTTTTTTGATGATTTTAAGACCGATAGAAGATTGTAATTAATTTATTCTTGACGCATAAAGTTTTTTGATGATTTTAAGACCGATAGAAGATTGTAATTAATTTATTCTTGACGCATAAAGTTTTTTGATGATTTTAAGACCGATAGAAGACTGTAATTAATTTATTCTTGACGCATAAAGTTTTTTGATGATTTTAAGACCGATAGAAGATTGTAATTAATTTATTCTTGACGCATAAAGTTTTTTGATGATTTTAAGACCGATAGAAGATTGTAATTAATTTATTCTTGACGCATAAAGTTTTTTGATGATTTTAAGACCGATAGAAGATTGTAATTAATTTATTCTTGACGCATAAAGTTTTTTGATGATTTTAAGACCGATAGAAGATTGTAATTAATTTATTCTTGACGCATAAAGTTTTTTGATGATTTTAAGACCGATAGAAGATTGTAATTAATTTATTCTTGACGCATAAAGTTTTTTGATGATTTTAAGACCGATAGAAGATTGTAATTAATTTATTCTTGACGCATAAAGTTTTTTGTTGATTTTAAGACCGATAGAAGATTGTAATTAATTTATTCTTGACGCATAAAGTTTTTTGATGATTTTAAGACCGATAGAAGATTGTAATTAATTTATTCTTGACACATAAAGTTTTTTGTTGATTTTAAGGCCGATAGAAGATTGTAATTAATTTATTCTTGACGCATAAAGTTTTTTGATGATTTTAAGACCGATAGAAGATTGTAATTAATTTATTCTTGACGCATAAAGTTTTTTGTTGATTTTAAGGCCGATAGAAGATTGTAATTAATTTATTCTTGACGCATAAAGATTTTTGTTGATTTTAAGACCGATAGAAGATTGTAATGAATTTATTGTTGACGTATAAAGTTTTTTGATGATTTTAAGACCGATAGAAAATTGTAATTAATTTATTCGTGACTCATAAAGTTTTTTGATGATTTTAAGACCGATAGAAGACTGTAATGAATTTATTCTTGACGCATAAAGTTTTTTGATGATTTTAAGACCGATAGAAGATTGTAATTAATTTATTCTTGACGCATAAAGTTTTTTGATGATTTTAAGACCGATAGAAGATTGTAATTAATTTATTCTTGACGCATAAAGTTTTTTGATGATTTTAAGACCGATAGAAGATTGTAATTAATTTATTCTTGACGCATAAAGTTTTTTGATGATTTTAAGACCGATAGAAGATTGTAATTAATTTATTCTTGACGCATAAAGTTTTTTGATGATTTTAAGACCGATAGAAGATTGTAATTAATTTATTCTTGACACATAAAGTTTTTTGTTGATTTTAAGACCGATAGAAGATTGTAATTAATTTATTCTTGACGCATAAAGTTTTTTGATGATTTTAAGACCGATAGAAGATTGTAATTAATTTATTCTTGACGCATAAAGTTTTTGGATGATTTTAAGACCGATAGAAGATTGTAATTAATTTATTCTTGACGCATAAAGTTTTTTGATGATTTTAAGACCGATAGAAGATTGTAATTAATTTATTCTTGACGCATAAAGTTTTTTGATGATTTTAAGACCGATAGAAGATTGTAATTAATTTATTCTTGACGCATAAAGTTTTTTGATGATTTTAAGACCGATAGAAGATTGTAATTAATTTATTCTTGACGCATAAAGTTTTTTGATGATTTTAAGACCGATAGAAGATTGTAATTAATTTATTCTTGACGCATAAAGTTTTTTGATGATTTTAAGACCGATAGAAGATTGTAATTAATTTATTTTTGACGTATAAAGTTTTTTGATGATTTTAAGACCGATAGAAGATTGTAATTAATTTATTCTTGACGCATAAAGTTTTTTGATGATTTTAAGACCGATAGAAGATTGTAATTAATTTATTCTTGACGCATAAAGTTTTTTGATGATTTTAAGACCGATAGAAGATTGTAATTAATTTATTCTTGACGCATAAAGTTTTTTGATGATTTTAAGACCGATAGAAGATTGTAATTAATTTATTCTTGACGCATAAAGTTTTTGGATGATTTTAAGACCGATAGAATACTGTAATTAATTTATTCTTGACATATAAAGTTTTTTGTTGATTTTAAGACCGATAGAAGACTGTAATTATTTTATTCTTGATGCATAAAGTTTTTTGTTGATTTTAAGGCCGATAGAAGATTGTAATTAATTTATTCTTGACGCATAAAGTTTTTTGATGATTTTAAGACCGATAGAAGATTGTAATTAATTTATTCTTGATGCATAAAGTTTTTGGATGATTTTAAGACCGATAGAAGATTGTAATTAATTTATTCTTGACGCATAAAGTTTTTTGATGATTTTAAGACCGATAGAAGATTGTAATTAATTTATTCTTGACGCATAAAGTTTTTGGATGATTTTAAGACCGATAGAAGATTGTAATTAATTTATTCTTGACGCATAAAGTTTTTTGATGATTTTAAGACCGATAGAAGATTGTAATTAATTTATTCTTGACGCATAAAGTTTTTTGATGATTTTAAGACCGATAGAAGATTGTAATTAATTTATTTTTGACGTATAAAGTTTTTTGATGATTTTAAGACCGATAGAAGATTGTAATTAATTTATTCTTGACGCATAAAGTTTTTTGATGATTTTAAGACCGATAGAAGACTGTAATTAATTTATTCTTGACGCATAAAGTTTTTGGATGATTTTAAGACCGATAGAAGATTGTAATTAATTTATTCTTGACGCATAAAGTTTTTTGATGATTTTAAGACCGATAGAAGATTGTAATTAATTTATTCTTGACGCATAAAGTTTTTGGATGATTTTAAGACCGATAGAAGATTGTAATTAATTTATTCTTGACGCATAAAGTTTTTGGATGATTTTAAGACCGATAGAAGATTGTAATTAATTTATTCTTGACGCATAAAGTTTTTTGATGATTTTAAGACCGATAGAAGATTGTAATTAATTTATTCTTGACGCATAAAGTTTTTTGATGATTTTAAGACCGATAGAAGATTGTAATTAATTTATTCTTGACGCATAAAGTTTTTGGATGATTTTAAGACCGATAGAAGACTGTAATTAATTTATTCTTGACGCATAAAGTTTTTGGATGATTTTAAGACCGATAGAAGATTGTAATTAATTTATTTTTGACGTATAAAGTTTTTTGATGATTTTAAGACCGATAGAAGATTGTAATTAATTTATTCTTGACGTATAAAGTTTTTTGATGATTTTAAGACCGATAGAAAATTGTAATTAATTTATTTTTAAAGTATAAAGTTTTTTGATGATTTTAAGACCGATAGAAGATTGTAATTAATTTATTTTTGACGCATAAAGTTTTTGGATGATCTTAAGACCGACAGAAGACTGTAATTAAATTATTATTGACACATAAAGTTTTTGGATGATTTTAAGACCGATAGAAGACTGCAATTAATTTATTCTTGACGCATAAAGTTTTTTGATGATTTTCAGACCGATAGAAGATTGTAATTAATTTATTCTTGACGCATAAAGTTTTTGGATGATTTTAAGACCGATAGAAGACTGTAATTAAATTATTCTTGACGCATAAAGTTTTTTGATGATTTTAAGACCGATAGAAGATTGTAATTAATTTATTCTTGACGTATAAAGTTTTTTGATGATTTTAAGACCGATAGAAAATTGTAATTAATTTATTTTTAAAGTATAAAGTTTTTTGATGATTTTAAGACCGATAGAAGATTGTAATTAATTTATTCTTGACGCATAAAGTTTTTTGATGATTTTAAGACCGATAGAAGATTGTAATTAAATTATTTTTAAAGTATAAAGTTTTTTGATGATTTTAAGACCGATAGAAGATTGTAATTAATTTATTTTTGACGTATACAGTTTTTTGATGATTTTAAGACCGATAGAAAATTGTAATTAATTTATTCTTGATGCATAAAGTTTTTTTTTTTATTTTAAGACCGATAGAAGATTGTAATGAATTTATTTTTGACTCATAAAGTTTTTTGATGATTTTAAGACCGATAGAAGACTGTAATTAATTTATTCTTGACGCATAAAGTTTTTTGATGATTTTAAGACCGATAGAAGATTGTAATTAATTTATTTTTGACGTATAAAGTTTTTTGATGATTTTAAGACCGATAGAAGATTGTAATTAATTTATTCTTGACGCATAAAGTTTTTTGATGATTTTAAGACCGATAGAAGATTGTAATTAATTTATTCTTGACGCATAAAGTTTTTTGATGATTTTAAGACCGATAGAAGATTGTAATTAATTTATTCTTGACGCATAAAGTTTTTTGATGATTTTAAGACCGATAGAAGATTGTAATTAATTTATTCTTGACGCATAAAGTTTTTTGATGATTTTAAGACCGATAGAAGACTGTAATTAATTTATTCTTGACGCATAAAGTTTTTGGATGATTTTAAGACCGATAGAAGATTGTAATTAATTTATTCTTGACGCATAAAGTTTTTTGATGATTTTAAGACCGATAGAAGATTGTAATTAATTTATTCTTGACGCATAAAGTTTTTTGATGATTTTAAGACCGATAGAAGATTGTAATTATTTTATTCTTGATGCATAAAGTTTTTGGATGATTTTAAGACATATAGAAGACTGTAATTACTTTATTCTTGATGCATAAAGTTTTTTGATGATTTTAAGACCGATAGCAGATTGTAATTAATTTATTCTTGATGCATAAAGTTTTTGTTTATTTTAAGACCAATAGAAGATTGTAATTAATTTATTTTTGACGCATAAAGTTTTTTGATGATTTTAAGACCGATAGAAGATTGTAATTAATTTATTCTTGACGCATAAAGTTTTTTGATGATTTTAAGACCGATAGAAGATTGTAATTAATTTATTTTTGACGTATAAAGTTTTTTGATGATTTTAAGACCGATAGAAGATTGTAATTAATTTATTCTTGACGCATAAAGTTTTTTGATGATTTTAAGACCGATAGAAGATTGTAATTAATTTATTCTTGACGCATAAAGTTTTTTGATGATTTTAAGACCGATAGAAGATTGTAATTAATTTATTCTTGACGCATAAAGTTTTTTGATGATTTTAAGACCGATAGAAGATTGTAATTAATTTATTCTTGACGCATAAAGTTTTTTGATGATTTTAAGACCGATAGAAGATTGTAATTAATTTATTCTTGACGCATAAAGTTTTTGGATGATTTTAAGACCGATAGAAGATTGTAATTAATTTATTCTTGACGCATAAAGTTTTTTGATGATTTTAAGACCGATAGAAGATTGTAATTAATTTATTCTTGACGCATAAAGTTTTTTGATGATTTTAAGACCGATAGAAGATTGTAATTAATTTATTCTTGACGCATAAAGTTTTTTGATGATTTTAAGACCGATAGAAGATTGTAATTAATTTATTCTTGACGCATAAAGTTTTTGGATGATTTTAAGACCGATAGAAGATTGTAATTAATTTATTCTTGACGCATAAAGTTTTTTGATGATTTTAAGACCGATAGAAGATTGTAATTAATTTATTCTTGACGCATAAAGTTTTTGGATGATTTTAAGACCGATAGAAGACTGTAATTAATTTATTCTTGACGCATAAAGTTTTTGGATGATTTTAAGACCGATAGAAGATTGTAATTAATTTATTCTTGACGCATAAAGTTTTTTGATGATTTTAAGACCGATAGAAGATTGTAATTAATTTATTTTTGACGTATAAAGTTTTTTGATGATTTTAAGACCGATAGAAGATTGTAATTAATTTATTCTTGACGCATAAAGTTTTTTGATGATTTTAAGACCGATAGAAGACTGTAATTAATTTATTCTTGACGCATAAAGTTTTTGGATGATTTTAAGACCGATAGAAGATTGTAATTAATTTATTCTTGACGCATAAAGTTTTTTGATGATTTTAAGACCGATAGAAGATTGTAATTAATTTATTCTTGACGCATAAAGTTTTTGGATGATTTTAAGACCGATAGAAGACTGTAATTAATTTATTCTTGACGCATAAAGTTTTTTGATGATTTTAAGACCGATAGAAGATTGTAATTAATTTATTCTTGACGCATAAAGTTTTTTGATGATTTTAAGACCGATAGAAGATTGTAATTAATTTATTCTTGACGCATAAAGTTTTTTGATGATTTTAAGACCGATAGAAGATTGTAATTAATTTATTCTTGACGCATAAAGTTTTTGGATGATTTTAAGACCGATAGAAGACTGTAATTTATTCTTGACACATAACGTTTTTGGATCATTTTAAGACCGATAGAAGATTGTAATTAATTTATTTTTGACGTATAAAGTTTTTTGATGATTTTAAGGCCGATAGAAGATTGTAATTATTTTATTCTTGATGCATAAAGTTTTTGGATGATTTTAAGATCGATAGAAGATTGTAATTAATTTATTCTTGACGCATAAAGTTTTTTGATGATTTTAAGACCGATAGAATATTGTAATTAATTTATTTTTGACGTATAACGTTTTTGGATGATTTTAAGACCGATAGAAGACTGTAATTAATTTATTCTTGACGCATAAAGTTTTTGGATGATTTTAAGACCGATAGAAGACTGTAATTAATTTATTCTTGACGCATAAAGTTTTTTGATGATTTTAAGACCGATAGAAGATTGTAATTAATTTATTCTTGACGCATAAAGTTTTTTGATGATTTTAAGACCGATAGAAGATTGTAATTAATTTATTTTTGACGTATAAAGTTTTTTGATGATTTTAAGACCGATAGAAGATTGTAATTAATTTATTCTTGACGCATAAAGTTTTTTGATGATTTTAAGACCGATAGAAGATTGTAATTAATTTATTCTTGACGCATAAAGTTTTTTGATGATTTTAAGACCGATAGAAGATTGTAATTAATTTATTCTTGATGCATAAAGTTTTTGGATGATTTTAAGACAGATAAGAAGACTGTAATTACTTTATTCTTGACGCATAAAGTTTTTTGGTGATTTTAAGACCGATAGAAGATTGTAATTAATTTATTCTTGATGCATAAAGTTTTTTGATGATTTTAAGACCGATAGCAGATTGTAATTAATTTATTCTTGATGCATAAAGTTTTTGTTTATTTTAAGACCAATAGAAGATTGTAATTAATTTATTTTTGACGCATAAAGTTTTTTGATGATTTTAAGACCGATAGAAGATTGTAATTAATTTATTCTTGACGCATAAAGTTTTTTGATGATTTTAAGACCGATAGAAGATTGTAATTAATTTATTTTTGACGTATAAAGTTTTTTGATGATTTTAAGACCGATAGAAGATTGTAATGAATTTATTTTTGACGCATAAAGTTTTTTGATGATTTTAAGACCGATAGAAGACTGTAATTAATTTATTCTTGACGCATAAAGTTTTTTGATGATTTTAAGACCGATAGAAGACTGTAATTAATTTATTCTTGACGCATAAAGTTTTTTGATGATTTTAAGACCGATAGAAGATTGTAATTAATTTATTCTTGACGCATAAAGTTTTTTGATGATTTTAAGACCGATAGAAGACTGTAATTAATTTATTCTTGACGCATAAAGTTTTTGGATGATTTTAAGACCGATAGAAGATTGTAATTAATTTATTCTTGACGCATAAAGTTTTTTGATGATTTTAAGACCGATAGAAGATTGTAATTAATTTATTCTTGACGCATAAAGTTTTTTGATGATTTTAAGACCGATAGAAGATTGTAATTAATTTATTCTTGATGCATAAAGTTTTTTGTTGATTTTAAGGCCGATAGAAGACTGTAATTAATTTATTCTTGACGCATAAAGATTTTTGTTGATTTTAAGACCGATAGAAGATTGTAATTAATTTATTCTTGACGCATAAAGATTTTTGTTGATTTTAAGACCGATAGAAGATTGTAATGAATTTATTTTTGACGTATAAAGTTTTTTGATGATTTTAAGACCGATAGAAGATTGTAATTAATTTATTCTTGACGCATAAAGTTTTTTGATGATTTTAAGACCGATAGAAGATTGTAATTAATTTATTTTTGACGTATAAAGTTTTTTGATGATTTTAAGACCGATAGAAGACTGTAATTAATTTATTCTTGACGCATAAAGTTTTTTGATGATTTTAAGACCGATAGAAGATTGTAATTAATTTATTCTTGACGCATAAAGTTTTTTGATGATTTTAAGACCGATAGAAGATTGTAATTAATTTATTTTTGACGTATAAAGTTTTTTGATGATTTTAAGACCGATAGAAGATTGTAATTAATTTATTTTTGACGTATAAAGTTTTTTGATGATTTTAAGACCGATAGAAGATTGTAATTAATTTATTCTTGACGCATAAAGTTTTTTGATGATTTTAAGACCGATAGAAGATTGTAATTAATTTATTCTTGACGCATAAAGTTTTTTGATGATTTTAAGACCGATAGAAGATTGTAATTAATTTATTCTTGACGCATAAAGTTTTTTGATGATTTTAAGACCGATAGAAGACTGTAATAATTTTTTCTTGACGCATAAAGTTTTTGGATGATTTTAAGACCGATAGAAGATTGTAATTAATTTATTCTTGACGCATAAAGTTTTTTGATGATTTTAAGACCGATAGAAGATTGTAATTAATTTATTCTTGACGCATAAAGTTTTTTGATGATTTTAAGACCGATAGAAGATTGTAATTAATTTATTCTTGATGCATAAAGTTTTTGGATGATTTTAAGACCGATAGAAGACTGTAATTAATTTATTCTTGACGCATAAAGTTTTTTGATGATTTTAAGACCGATAGAAGATTGTAATTAATTTATTCTTGATGCATAAAGTTTTTGGATGATTTTAAGACCGATAGAAGACTGTAATTAATTTATTCTTGACGCATAAAGTTTTTGGATGATTTTAAGACCGATAGAAGATTGTAATTAATTTATTCTTGACGCATAAAGTTTTTTGATGATTTTAAGACCGATAGAAGATTGTAATTAATTTATTTTTGACGCATAAAGTTTTTTGATGATTTTAAGACCGATAGAAGATTGTAATTATTTTATTCTTGACGCATAACGTTTTTTGATGATTTTAAGACCGATAGAAGATTTTAATGAATTTATTTTTGACGATGAAAGTTTTTTGATGATTTTAAGACCGATAGAAGATTGTAATTAATTTATTTTTGACGCATAAAGTTTTTTGATGATTTTAAGACCGATAGAAGATTGTAATTAATTTATTCTTGACGCATAAAGTTTTTTGATGATTTTAAGACCGATAGAAGATTGTAATTATTTTATTCTTGATGCATAAAGTTTTTTGATGATTTTAAGACCGATAGAAGATTTTAATTAATTTATTCTTGACGCATAAAGTTTTTTGATGATTTTAAGACATATAGAAGACTGTAATTATTTTATTCTTGATGCATAAAGTTTTTGGATGATTTTAAGACAGATAGAAGACTGTAATTACTTTATTCTTGACGCATAAAGTTTTTTGGTGATTTTAAGACCGATAGAAGATTGTAATTAATTTATTCTTGATGCATAAAGTTTTTTGATGATTTTAAGACCGATAGAAGATTGTAATTAATTTATTCTTGACGCATAAAGTTTTTTGATGATTTTAAGACCGATAGAAGATTGTAATTATTTTATTCTTGATGCATAAAGTTTTTGGATGATTTTAAGACAGATAGAAGACTGTAATTACTTTATTCTTGACGCATAAAGTTTTTTGGTGATTTTAAGACCGATAGAAGATTGTAATTAATTTATTCTTGACGCATAAAGTTTTTTGATGATTTTAAGACCGATAGAAGATTGTAATTAATTTATTCTTGACGCATAAAGTTTTTTGATGATTTTAAGACCGATAGAAGATTATAATGAATTTATTTTTGACGACGAAAGTTTTTTGTTTATTTTAAGACCGATAGAAGATTGTAATGAATTTATTTTTGACGTATAAAGTTTTTTGATGATTTTAAGACCGATAGAAGATTGTAATTAATTTATTCTTGACGCATAAAGTTTTTGGATGATTTTAAGACCGATAGAAGACTGTAATTAAATTATTCTTGACGCATAAAGTTTTTTGATGATTTTAAGACCGATAGAAGATTGTAATTAATTTATTCTTGACGTAAAAAGTTTTTGGATGATTTTAAGACCGATAGAAAATTGTAATTAATTTATTCTTGACGTATAAAGTTTTTTGATGACTTTGAGACCGATAGAAGATTGTAATTAATTTATTCTTGACGAATAAAGTTTTTTGATGATTTTAAGACCGATAGAAGATTGTAATTAATTTATTCTTGACGTAAAAAGTTTTTGGATGATTTTAAGACCGATAGAAAATTGTAATTAATTTATTCTTGACGTATAAAGTTTTTTGATGACTTTGAGACCGATAGAAGATTGTAATTAATTTATTCTTGACGAATAAAGTTTTTTGATGATTTTAAGACCGATAGAAAATTGTAATTAATTTATTTTTGACGTATACAGTTTTTTGATGATTTTAAGACCGATAGAAGATTGTAATTAATTTATTTTTGACGCATAAAGTTTTTGGATGATTTTAAGACCGATAGAAGACTGCAATTCATTTATTCTTGACGCATAAAGTTTTTGGATGATTTTAAGACCGATAGAAGACTGTAATTAATTTATTCTTGACGCATAAAGTTTTTTGATGATTTTAAGACCGATAGAAGATTGTAATTAATTTATTCTTGACGCATAAAGTTTTTGGATGATTTTAAGACCGATAGAAGATTGTAATCAATTTATTCTTGACGTATAAAGTTTATTGATGATTTTAAGACCGATAGAAAATTGTAATTAATTTATTTTTGACGTATAAAGTTTTTTTATGACTTTGAGACCGATAGAAGATTGTAATTAATTTATTCTTGACGCATAAAGTTTTTTGATGATTTTAAAACCGATAGAAGATTGTAATTAATTTATTTTTGACGTATACAGTTTTTTGATGATTTTAAGACCGATAGAAAATTGTAATTAATTTACTTTTGACGTATAAAGTTTTTTGATGGCTTTAAGACCGATAGAAGATTGTAATTAAATTATTCTTGACGCATAAAGTTTTTTGATGATTTTAAGACCGATAGAAGATTGTAATTAATTTATTCTTGACGAATAAAGTTTTTTGATGATTTTAAGACCGATAGAAGATTGTAATTAATTTATTCTTGACGTATAAAGTTTTTTGATGATTTTAAGACCGATAGAAAATTGTAATTAATTTATTTTTAAAGTATAAAGTTTTTTGATGATTTTAAGACCGATAGAAGATTGTAATTAATTTATTCTTGACGCATAAAGTTTTTTGATGATTTTAAAATCGATAGAAGACTGTAATTAAATTATTTTTAAAGTATAAAGTTTTTTGATGATTTTAAGACCGATAGAAGATTGTAATTAATTTATTTTTGACGTATACAGTTTTTTGATGATTTTAAGACCGATAGAAAATTGTAATTAATTTATTTTTGACGCATAAAGTTTTTGGATGATTTTAAGACCGATAGAAGATTTTAATGAATTTATTTTTGACGATGAAAGTTTTTTGTTTATTTTAAGACCAATAGAAGATTGTAATTAATTTATTTTTGACGCATAAAGTTTTTTGATGATTTTAAGACCGATAGAAGATTGTAATTAATTTATTTTTGACGCATAAAGTTTTTTGATGATTTTAAGACCGATAGAAGATTGTAATTAATTTATTTTTGACGTATAAAGTTTTTTGATGATTTTAAGACCGATAGAAGATTGTAATTAATTTATTTTTGACGCATAAAG
The DNA here is from genome assembly GCA_030407085.1 of Trichopria drosophilae. Classification (NCBI taxonomy): domain Eukaryota; kingdom Metazoa; phylum Arthropoda; class Insecta; order Hymenoptera; family Diapriidae; genus Trichopria; species Trichopria drosophilae. Next base: position 130,593,579 of record CM059582.1, on the reverse strand, counting down.
TTTTTTGATGATTTTAAGACCGATAGAAGATTGTAATTAATTTATTCTTGACGCATAAAGTTTTTGGATGATTTTAAGACCGATAGAAGATTGTAATTAATTTATTCTTGACGCATAAAGTTTTTTGATGATTTTAAGACCGATAGAAGATTGTAATTAATTTATTCTTGACGCATAAAGTTTTTTGATGATTTTAAGACCGATAGAAGATTGTAATTAATTTATTCTTGACGCATAAAGTTTTTTGATGATTTTAAGACCGATAGAAGATTGTAATTAATTTATTCTTGACGCATAAAGTTTTTGGATGATTTTAAGACCGATAGAAGACTGTAATTAATTTATTCTTGACGCATAAAGTTTTTTGATGATTTTAAGACCGATAGAAGATTGTAATTAATTTATTCTTGACGCATAAAGTTTTTTGATGATTTTAAGACCGATAGAAGATTGTAATTAATTTATTCTTGACGCATAAAGTTTTTTGATGATTTTAAGACCGATAGAAGATTGTAATTAATTTATTCTTGACGCATAAAGTTTTTGGATGATTTTAAGACCGATAGAAGATTGTAATTAATTTATTCTTGACGCATAAAGTTTTTTGATGATTTTAAGACCGATAGAAGATTGTAATTAATTTATTTTTGACGTATAAAGTTTTTTGATGATTTTAAGACCGATAGAAGATTGTAATTAATTTATTCTTGACGCATAAAGTTTTTGGATGATTTTAAGACCGATAGAAGACTGTAATTAATTTATTCTTGACGCATAAAGTTTTTTGATGATTTTAAGACCGATAGAAGATTGTAATTAATTTATTCTTGACGCATAAAGTTTTTTGATGATTTTAAGACCGATAGAAGATTGTAATTAATTTATTCTTGACGCATAAAGTTTTTTGATGATTTTAAGACCGATAGAAGATTGTAATTAATTTATTTTTGACGTATAAAGTTTTTTGATGATTTTAAGACCGATAGAAGATTGTAATTAATTTATTCTTGACGCATAAAGTTTTTTGATGATTTTAAGACCGATAGAAGATTGTAATTAATTTATTCTTGACGCATAAAGTTTTTTGATGATTTTAAGACCGATAGAAGATTGTAATTAATTTATTTTTGACGTATAAAGTTTTTTGATGATTTTAAGACCGATAGAAGATTGTAATTAATTTATTCTTGACGCATAAAGTTTTTTGATGATTTTAAGACCGATAGAAGATTGTAATTAATTTATTCTTGACGCATAAAGTTTTTTGATGATTTTAAGACCGATAGAAGATTGTAATTAATTTATTCTTGACGCATAAAGTTTTTGGATGATTTTAAGACCGATAGAAGACTGTAATTAATTTATTCTTGACGCATAAAGTTTTTTGATGATTTTAAGACCGATAGAAGATTGTAATTAATTTATTCTTGATGCATAAAGTTTTTTGATGATTTTAAGACCGATAGAAGATTGTAATTAATTTATTCTTGATGCATAAAGTTTTTTGATGATTTTAAGACCGATAGAAGATTGTAATTAATTTATTCTTGACGCATAAAGTTTTTTGATGATTTTAAGACCGATAGAAGATTGTAATTAATTTATTCTTGACGCATAAAGTTTTTTGATGATTTTAAGACCGATAGAAGATTGTAATTAATTTATTTTTGACGTATAAAGTTTTTTGATGATTTTAAGACCGATAGAAGATTGTAATTAATTTATTCTTGACGCATAAAGTTTTTGGATGATTTTAAGACCGATAGAAGATTGTAATTAATTTATTCTTGACGCATAAAGTTTTTTGATGATTTTAAGACCGATAGAAGATTTTAATGAATTTATTTTTGACGATGAAAGTTTTTTGTTTATTTTAAGACCAATAGAAGATTGTAATTAATTTATTTTTGACGCATAAAGTTTTTTGATGATTTTAAGACCGATAGAAGATTGTAATTAATTTATTCTTGACGCATAAAGTTTTTTGATGATTTTAAGACCGATAGAAGATTGTAATTATTTTATTCTTGATGCATAAAGTTTTTTGATGATTTTAAGACCGATAGAAGATTTTAATTAATTTATTCTTGACGCATAAAGTTTTTTGATGATTTTAAGACCGATAGAAGACTGTAATTAATTTATTCTTGACGCATAAAGTTTTTTGATGATTTTAAGACCGATAGAAGATTGTAATTAATTTATTCTTGACGCATAAAGTTTTTTGATGATTTTAAGACCGATAGAAGATTGTAATTAATTTATTCTTGACGCATAAAGTTTTTTGATGATTTTAAGACCGATAGAAGATTGTAATTAATTTATTCTTGACGCATAAAGTTTTTGGATGATTTTAAGACCGATAGAAGACTGTAATTAATTTATTCTTGACGCATAAAGTTTTTTGATGATTTTAAGACCGATAGAAGATTGTAATTAATTTATTCTTGACGCATAAAGTTTTTGGATGATTTTAAGACCGATAGAAGATTGTAATTAATTTATTCTTGACGCATAAAGTTTTTTGATGATTTTAAGACCGATAGAAGATTGTAATTAATTTATTCTTGACGCATAAAGTTTTTTGATGATTTTAAGACCGATAGAAGATTGTAATTAATTTATTTTTGACGTATAAAGTTTTTTGATGATTTTAAGACCGATAGAAGATTGTAATTAATTTATTCTTGACGCATAAAGTTTTTTGATGATTTTAAGACCGATAGAAGATTGTAATTAATTTATTCTTGACGCATAAAGTTTTTTGATGATTTTAAGACCGATAGAAGATTGTAATTAATTTATTCTTGACGCATAAAGTTTTTTGATGATTTTAAGACCGATAGAAGATTGTAATTAATTTATTCTTGACGCATAAAGTTTTTGTTGATTTTAAGACCGATAGAAGATTGTAATTAATTTATTCTTGACGCATAAAGTTTTTTGATGATTTTAAGACCGATAGAAGATTGTAATTAATTTATTCTTGACGCATAAAGTTTTTTGATGATTTTAAGACCGATAGAAGATTGTAATTAATTTATTCTTGACGCATAAAGTTTTTTGATGATTTTAAGACCGATAGAAGATTGTAATTAATTTATTCTTGACGCATAAAGTTTTTTGATGATTTTAAGACCGATAGAAGATTGTAATTAATTTATTCTTGACGTATAAAGTTTTTTGATGATTTTAAGACCGATAGAAGATTGTAATTAATTTATTTTTGACGTATAAAGTTTTTTGATGATTTTAAGACCGATAGAAGATTGTAATTAATTTATTTTTGACGCATAAAGTTTTTGGATGATTTTAAGACCGATAGAAGACTGTAATTAATTTATTCTTGACGCATAAAGTTTTTGGATGATTTTAAGACCGATAGAAGATTGTAATTAATTTATTCTTGACGCATAAAGTTTTTTGATGATTTTAAGACCGATAGAAGATTGTAATTAATTTATTCTTGACGCATAAAGTTTTTTGATGATTTTAAGACCGATAGAAGATTGTAATTAATTTATTCTTGACGCATAAAGTTTTTTGATGATTTTAAGACCGATAGAAGATTGTAATTAATTTATTCTTGACGCATAAAGTTTTTGGATGATTTTAAGACCGATAGAAGACTGTAATAATTTTTTCTTGACGCATAAAGTTTTTGGATGATTTTAAGACAGATAGAAGACTGTAATTACTTTATTCTTGACGCATAAAGTTTTTTGATGATTTAAAGACCGATAGAAGATTGTAATTAATTTATTCTTGACCCATAAAGTTTTTTGATGATTTTAAGACCGATAGAAGATTGTAATTAATTTATTCTTGACGCATAAAGTTTTTGGATGATTTTAAGACCGATAGAAGACTGTAATTAATTTATTCTTGACGCATAAAGTTTTTTGATGATTTTAAGACCGATAGAAGATTGTAATTAATTTATTCTTGACGCATAAAGTTTTTGGATGATTTTAAGACCGATAGAAGACTGTAATTAATTTATTCTTGACGCATAAAGTTTTTGGATGATTTTAAGACCGATAGAAGATTGTAATTAATTTATTCTTGACGCATAAAGTTTTTGGATGATTTTAAGACCGATAGAAGATTGTAATTAATTTATTCTTGACGTATAAAGTTTTTTGATGATTTTAAGACCGATAGAAGATTGTAATTAATTTATTTTTGACGTATAAAGTTTTTTGATGATTTTAAGACCGATAGAAGATTGTAATTAATTTATTCTTGACGCATAAAGTTTTTTGATGATTTTAAGACCGATAGAAGATTGTAATTAATTTATTCTTGACGTATAAAGTTTTTTGATGATTTTAAGACCGATAGAAAATTGTAATTAATTTATTTTTAAAGTATAAAGTTTTTTGATGATTTTAAGACCGATAGAAGATTGTAATTAATTTATTCTTGACGCATAAAGTTTTTTGATGATTTTAAGACCGATAGAAGATTGTAATTAATTTATTCTTGACGTATAAAGTTTTTTGATGATTTTAAGACCGATAGAAGATTGTAATTAATTTATTCTTGACGCATAAAGTTTTTTGATGATTTTAAAATCGATAGAAGATTGTAATTAATTTATTCTTGACGTATAAAGTTTTTTGATGATTTTAAAACCGATAGAAGATTGTAATTAATTTATTTTTGACGTATACAGTTTTTTGATGATTTTAAGACCGATAGAAAATTGTAATTAATTTACTTTTGACGTATAAAGTTTTTTTATTTTAAGACCGATAGAAGATTGTAATTAATTTATTTTTGACAAATAAAGTTTTTTGATGATTTTAAGACCGATAGAAGATTGTAATTATTTTATTCTTGACGCATAAAGTTTTTTGATGATTTTAAGACCGATAGAAGATTTTAATGAATTTATTTTTGACGATGAAAGTTTTTTGTTTATTTTAAGACCAATAGAAGATTGTAATTAATTTATTTTTGACAAATAAAGTTTTTTGATGATTTTAAGACCGATAGAAGATTGTAATTATTTTATTCTTGACGCATAAAGTTTTTTGATGATTTTAAGACCGATAGAAGATTTTAATGAATTTATTTTTGACGATGAAAGTTTTTTGTTTATTTTAAGACCAATAGAAGATTGTAATTAATTTATTTTTGACGCATAAAGTTTTTTGATGATTTTAAGACCGATAGAAGATTGTAATTAATTTATTCTTGACGCATAAAGTTTTTTGATGATTTTAAGACCGATAGAAGATTGTAATTAATTTATTCTTGACGCATAAAGTTTTTTGATGATTTTAAGACCGATAGAAGATTGTAATTAATTTATTCTTGACGCATAAAGTTTTTTGATGATTTTAAGACCGATAGAAGATTGTAATTAATTTATTCTTGACGCATAAAGTTTTTTGATGATTTTAAGACCGATAGAAGATTGTAATTAATTTATTCTTGACGCATAAAGTTTTTTGATGATTTTAAGACCGATAGAAGACTGTAATTAATTTATTCTTGACGCATAAAGTTTTTGGATGATTTTAAGACCGATAGAAGATTGTAATTAATTTATTCTTGACGCATAAAGTTTTTTGATGATTTTAAGACCGATAGAAGATTGTAATTAATTTATTCTTGACGCATAAAGTTTTTTGATGATTTTAAGACCGATAGAAGATTGTAATTAATTTATTCTTGACGCATAAAGTTTTTGGATGATTTTAAGACCGATAGAAGACTGTAATTTATTCTTGACACATAACGTTTTTGGATCATTTTAAGACCGATAGAAGATTGTAATTAATTTATTTTTGACGTATAAAGTTTTTTGATGATTTTAAGACCGATAGAAGATTGTAATTAATTTATTCTTGACGCATAAAGTTTTTGGATGATTTTAAGACCGATAGAAGACTGTAATTAATTTATTCTTGACGCATAAAGTTTTTGGATGATTTTAAGACCGATAGAAGACTGTAATTAATTTATTCTTGACGCATAAAGTTTTTTGATGATTTTAAGACCGATAGAAGATTGTAATTAATTTATTCTTGACGCATAAAGTTTTTTGATGATTTTAAGACCGATAGAAGATTGTAATTAATTTATTTTTGACGTATAAAGTTTTTTGATGATTTTAAGACCGATAGAAGATTGTAATTAATTTATTTTTGACGCATAAAGTTTTTTGATGATTTTAAGACCGATAGAAGATTGTAATTAATTTATTCTTGACGCATAAAGTTTTTTGATGATTTTAAGACCGATAGAAGATTTTAATGAATTTATTTTTGACGATGAAAGTTTTTTGTTTATTTTAAGACCAATAGAAGATTGTAATTAATTTATTTTTGACGCATAAAGTTTTTTGATGATTTTAAGACCGATAGAAGATTGTAATTAATTTATTCTTGACGCATAAAGTTTTTTGATGATTTTAAGACCGATAGAAGATTGTAATTATTTTATTCTTGATGCATAAAGTTTTTGGATGATTTTAAGACCGATAGAAGATTGTAATTAATTTATTCTTGACGCATAAAGTTTTTTGATGATTTTAAGACCGATAGAAGATTGTAATTAATTTATTCTTGATGCATAAAGTTTTTTGATGATTTTAAGACCGATAGAAGATTGTAATTAATTTATTCTTGATGCATAAAGTTTTTTGTTGATTTTAAGGCCGATAGAAGATTGTAATTAATTTATTCTTGACGCATAAAGTTTTTTGATGATTTTAAGACCGATAGAAGATTGTAATTAATTTATTCTTGACGCATAAAGTTTTTTGATGATTTTAAGACCGATAGAATATTGTAATTAATTTATTTTTGACGTATAACGTTTTTTGATGATTTTAAGACCGATAGAAGACTGTAATTAATTTATTCTTGACGCATAAAGTTTTTTGATGATTTTAAGACCGATAGAAGATTGTAATTAATTTATTCTTGACGCATAAAGTTTTTTGATGATTTTAAGACCGATAGAAGATTTTAATGAATTTATTTTTGACGATGAAAGTTTTTTGTTTATTTTAAGACCAATAGAAGATTGTAATTAATTTATTTTTGACGCATAAAGTTTTTTGATGATTTTAAGACCGATAGAAGATTGTAATTAATTTATTCTTGACGCATAAAGTTTTTTGATGATTTTAAGACCGATAGAAGATTGTAATTATTTTATTCTTGATGCATAAAGTTTTTGGATGATTTTAAGACAGATAAGAAGACTGTAATTACTTTATTCTTGACGCATAAAGTTTTTTGGTGATTTTAAGACCGATAGAAGATTGTAATTAATTTATTCTTGATGCATAAAGTTTTTTGATGATTTTAAGACCGATAGCAGATTGTAATTAATTTATTCTTGACGCATAAAGTTTTTTGATGATTTTAAGACCGATAGAAGATTGTAATTAATTTATTCTTGACGCATAAAGTTTTTTGATGATTTTAAGACCGATAGAAGATTGTAATTAATTTATTCTTGACGCATAAAGTTTTTTGATGATTTTAAGACCGATAGAAGATTGTAATTAATTTATTCTTGACGCATAAAGTTTTTTGATGATTTTAAGACCGATAGAAGATTGTAATTAATTTATTTTTGACGTATAAAGTTTTTTGATGATTTTAAGACCGATAGAAGATTGTAATTAATTTATTTTTGACGCATAAAGTTTTTTGATGATTTTAAGACCGATAGAAGATTGTAATTAATTTATTCTTGACGCATAAAGTTTTTTGATGATTTTAAGACCGATAGAAGATTGTAATTATTTTATTCTTGATGCATAAAGTTTTTTGATGATTTTAAGACCGATAGAAGATTTTAATTAATTTATTCTTGACGCATAAAGTTTTTTGATGATTTTAAGACATATAGAAGACTGTAATAATTTTTTCTTGACGCATAAAGTTTTTGGATGATTTTAAGACAGATAGAAGACTAATTACTTTATTCTTGACGCATAAAGTTTTTTGATGATTTTAAGACCGATAGAAGATTGTAATTAATTTATTCTTGACGCATAAAGTTTTTTGATGATTTTAAGACCGATAGAAGATTGTAATTATTTTATTCTTGATGCATAAAGTTTTTGGATGATTTTAAGACATATAGAAGACTGTAATTACTTTATTCTTGACGCATAAAGTTTTTTGATGATTTTAAGACCGATAGAAGATTGTAATTAATTTATTCTTGATGCATAAAGTTTTTGGATGATTTTAAGACCGATAGAAGACTGTAATAATTTTTTCTTGACGCATAAAGTTTTTGGATGATTTTAAGACAGATAGAAGACTAATTACTTTATTCTTGACGCATAAAGTTTTTTGATGATTTTAAGACCGATAGAAGATTGTAATTAATTTATTCTTGACGCATAAAGTTTTTGGATGATTTTAAGACCGATAGAAGACTGTAATAATTTTTTCTTGACGCATAAAGTTTTTGGATGATTTTAAGACAGATAGAAGACTGTAATTACTTTATTCTTGACGCATAAAGTTTTTTGATGATTTAAAGACCGATAGAAGATTGTAATTAATTTATTCTTGACGCATAAAGTTTTTTGATGATTTTAAGACCGATAGTAGATTTTATTTAATTTATTCTTGACGCATAAAGTTTTTTGATGATTTTAAGACCGATAGAAGACTAATAATTTACCTACCTAAAAGGTAAGGTTTATGAACAAGTACCAACGACTCGTGAAAACATGGTGGAACGCATAAGAACTGCTTGCGCAGAAATTTCTGCAGATATGATTCTATCATGTATAAAGTCATTTGAAGAAAGAATAAATAAATGCATTGAAGTGGAAGGTCAACATTTCGAACACTCACTCAAGTAAGTGAACAGTGAAGACACTTGAATGTTGTTTATTTAAGGTGTCTTCCCTCCCTTGCGGGTTTAAGGCACCCCCCCCCCCCCACGGGGGAATGGGGCCAAATTTTAGTGATGCGCCAGCACCGCTGGTTGTGCACACTTGAAAAAGATATACAACAAGTCAGCTACCACATTATTAGCAACAAGCTGCCTGCCTTGATGCTTCTGTTGGTTCAGAGAACCTTTCTAACGTTGCCACGGCCCGCTAGAGGCCAACCCTTTCTGCGGTTACTGCCTGCACGGACACGGCACGCCGTAGCGCTCCCCCGTGTGGAACCCGCCGGCAGGGGCTTGACACCGCACCCTAGCTCCCCAGTACGGTGGGTCTCTCGAGTCGTTTCACGATCAGGCATTCGTCGGCACAGATCAGCCGAACGATCGGGTCCGTGAGGTCGTCAATTCTCAAAACTTGCTAAGAGAAGCGGATCTTTCAAAAGCATTGCTCCTCTTCGAGCTCGGGCACTTCGACCCCTCACTCTTCCACAATAAAATTGTGGACGGAGATAACCCGCTCCGCTCTCTTCCACAAGTCCCCTGCGGGGGACCATAACTGGACAGGAGGCGGAGCAGCCTCACGCGCTTCCATTAAGAGTAGGGCGGCCCCAGACAGCGTCAAAATGGCTTGCGTATAGAGACCAGCACACCAAGCAAATCCCGGATTTCTTTTCGCGCATGAAACGTGCTTGCTCGCCCGAAACTTCACCATCCGCTGCCTCGGCCAATCTTCAGCCTAAAAGACACTGCTCCACTTCTGCAATTATAAAAAAGCCAGTTCTCAACACCGAACAACGCGACCCTGTAATGGAGGATAAATTCTCAGAGCTCCAAGACGCTATAGTTGCAGCCTTGTCAAAAAAAATCGACGAGGCCACCAAAACAAATGTGGAGGCCATTTCTGACCTCAGGAGTGAGGTCCTAAGTGAGGTCGTCTCTTTAAAAAATAAATTGGTGGAAAAGGATCTCCAAATCGCCCATTTAACCACAGAGCTAGAAAACCAAAGTAAGCTCCTCGGGAGAAAAAATATTAAAATTAGAGGATTAAATGTTTCCGGTGATCCTGTTGTGGCGGTCGAAAAATTCCTTGAGGAGGTCTTCGATCTGTCAAATGTTGTGGACACGGCCTTCTGTGTGCGGAAAGAACCGCAAATCATCATCGTTGAGTTGCTCTCTCATCGCGCAAAGCTCCACATCATGTCTTCGAAGAAGCAACTCCTTGCGGGCAGGAATATTTTTAATGATGCCGACCTAACGGCCAGGGAGCGCCTCATAGACTTCAGCGCTAGGCAGCTTTTAAAAAAGGCTAAAGCCGATGGGAAAAAAGTGGAAAGGAAGTTCCAAAGGGTCCGCATAGACGGAGTCTGGCATAGCTGGTCGGACATCAAAGAAGCCCTTTCGCCTGAAGTGCAAGCACCGCCCAAAGAAAGGGAGGTGGACCCTCTACCAGCGACGTCGACCAACTCAGCCAGGACTTCACGGAATTCTTCTATTGGTCAAGCCCATCTAAAAAACGCTTAGGTGCAGCCCCGTACTCCAGCTCTAGGGGCTGCCGCTCATCACAGCATGCTTTCATTCATCGGCTGGAACCTCATGCTTTCTACCAGTATCGCTCCACTCAGCGTGTTCCTACAACAGTGGCGTCCCCAGCATCGTCCGACTCTTCGTTGGAAGTAGCCTTCTGGAATATTCATGGGCCCCATAATTACTCCATGACGGCTAAGTACAAGCCTGGACAACTCATGAATTTTTCCGAGACTTGGTCTAATGCTCCATCGGTTCATCGTCTCGACCAAAATGCGGAGAACTTCACTGTTCCTGCTATTAGAGAAGGCTCAAGAGGAAGATGCAGCGGTGGCTTATCAACGTTTGTCCCAACGTCGGGGTCACCAGTGCTGATTGACTCCTCCCGGTATTGGCTCTTTTTACATATAAAAACTGCTCCTTTTTCCTTGATTCAAGGCTCCTTTTATTTTCCACCAAACTCCGATCTTGTTATGTTGCTTAATTCCCTCCAATTAGCCCTCGACTCATTTTCAGTAAAATTTCCGGAAAGTATGATTATTCTTGGAGGGGATTTCAATTCGTGGACTGGTGACCTCGACCTGGAGCGCGAATTCCCTAACTTGTTTGATGAAACCCAATTTGAAGTAGCAAGAAAAACACACGACTCTAGACACAATGCTCGCGGAAATTTGTTGTACGACTTTATGTTTAAAAACAATTTTGTTCTCTTAAATGGCCGTTCGATTAGCGACACACCTGCGCAATTTACTTATGTAGACACTAACGGGCGTAGTATAGTTGATTTGGTCTGGGTCTCCGCCGCCCATCTATTTATGGTTAAAGACTTTTTTATTGGCCATGACGGCGGAGGTTCAGACCATTTCCCGGCAGTTGTTTCGCTCTCGCTTGTTTTTTCCAACTCACAGCCTCACTCGTGCCCCCCTAGTACTGCCGCGGCGAGATACAAAGTGTCGTGGTCCCCCGAGGGAGAATCTAAAATTGTCAAGCGCATGGGTGAAGTAAACCCTAATGTTTTGTTTTACGACCACGATAAACAAACCTTGTCTTCCGAAGCCTTTTGTTCCGGTTTGCTCAGCCTCCTCATCCAGGCGGGCCTAGTCAGCGTGTCTTCCCTATCCGGGAATACAATAAATCCAGTGCGTGCAGTACCCCAGTGGTACGGCGCCTCTTGTAAATTAGCCAGAAAACGCTTAAATAGAGCTCATCATCTCTTGCGGAGGGGTGGCCACGATGGATCCCTAGAGAAGGCCTATCGTGCCGCCAAGCGCGATTTTAAACTCGAGACAATAGCTTCAAAAAAACTTCATTCTGCGCGTCTTGCGGACGCCTTTGCGGGGGTGAGGGACGCTAAGGGCTTTTGGTCGGCGGTACGGAAACACAGGCGGGCGCCTTCGGGTATTTCGCCAGTGTCCCTGGAAGCCTGGGCTGGTCACTTGGAGCTCCTCTACCCTCCGAGGTCTTCGGTGCCTTTGACCTTTTATGGAACCATCGATAGAGATCTTGACGGGCCGGTTCAGCCGCAGGAGCTGTTGGAGAGCATGAAGAGATTAAAATCGGGCAAAGCTGTAGGTCCGGATGGTATTCCGGCTGAAGCATGGAAACTTCTTTCAGGCGAGTGGTTCTCTCTTGTCCCAGACCTTTTTAATTCGATACTGTCAGACGAGCTGCCGCCCGAGGGTTGGATGCAAGCAAATCTCTTCATGCTTTTCAAAAGGGGTGATCGATCCATCCCTGAAAACTACCGCGCGATTGCAATTACTAATGCCTTCACCAAACTATTTACGCAAGTTATAGCGGCGAGACTGGAGGGCTGGCTCCAACAGCGAGACTTGTTACCTGACGAGCAAGCGGGATTTAGAAGAGGGCGTTCTGCGGAAGACAACATTTTCACGCTAAATGCAGCAGTTCAGATTCAATTAAGGAGAGCAGCGTCTAAATACTATGTTCTCTTTGTTGACTTCCGCAGAGCGTTCGACTCAGTCAGCAGTTGTCTGCGCATCAGGTTCAACTGATCGGGTCAGGGTGACTGAAGGGGTCCTACAGGGAGAAATTTTGAGCCCGCTGCTTTTTATCATGTATATTTCCGACATACTGTCTTTTTTTCGCGAACAAGGCTTGAGAGGCATTGATTTTACATCCACCTATGACCTTATGATGCTCCTCTTCGCCGATGACGTGGCGATATTTGCTTACTCGCCTGTCGACTTAAGATCTAAGCTAAGCTAATCTAAGGGTGCTTGCGTCCTACTGCAAGCAGAATGGCCTTGTAGTAAACTTGGAAAAAACTAAAATAATTGTTTTCAGGAGGGGCGGCCCTCTCGACGCATCTTCCAGAGATTTTTTTTTCGACGGTCGGCGGGTGGAGGTGGTGGCTACGTACCCCTACCTGGGCACTATCGTCTCCTCCTCGGCGAGTGGGCTGAAGGCTACTGAAAACGCTATAGCCAAGACTCGTCAGGCAACGGCGTCTGTCTTGGCTTTAATGGCTTCAGCTAGATGTGACTCAGGCAGCGCAGCCCTCAAATTGTACGGTGCTTCAATCGTATCCACTCTCTTATACGCCGCTCCCTGTTGGGCCCTGGATCACCTTCCATCCCTGGAATCGATCCAGGTAGAATTTTTTGAGAAATGGCTTAAGCTCCCGCCTTCGACGCCACCATACCTCCTGCGCCTTGAGTTGGGGCTCTACCCTATATCAGCAGAAATTGTACGCAGAGCGCTGTCCCTTGTGATAAAATACTTGAGGCAGCCACCAAGCAGTTTGCCGCGGCAGGGACTACTCAGACTTTTTGAGCTTAGTTTGGTTGGAACTAGTCCGACATCTTTGAACTGGATCTCACAGTTAAGGTCAGTCCTCAAGGACGCCTGTTATAATGATTTATGGGCTAATTTTATGGCTGGTAACTGGGAGTCCTCTCTTACTTCCACCTACAAAACTTTCGCTACATCCCAGCGTAATCGTGATCTCCAGCGCTACTACATGTCGGACTCGTTTCAAATCCCAGTGTTTAGACAATTCTCCGATGGCCTGGCTTCACTGGCTCCTGAGCGGTGCCAATTGGCGCACCTGCGCCTCAAGGTCCAGCTGAGAACGGCCACAATATATTCGCGATCATTCTGCATTGGTTCGACACTCCATGCTTACAATCCGACCGAACCTTGCTCGATATGTAATACGGGTGGAAGGGAGACGTTAACGCACATATTATGCGACTGTCCTCTTTCCAGCCCCTCAAGAGCCAGATTGCGCCAAAACAGTTTATTTAAAAACTGCCCGGATGCAGACTTAATGGCCTTTTTAATCGACTCAGCTGACCCGCGGGTTTTGGGTGTGCTTTTCGGTTTCGTTAGTTCCTGCTTTGCCAGAAGGAGATTTATTATGGAAACTTAGGTAGCCCCTTTTTTTTTGTTCGATCTTTTGCCTGTTCGGTTGTATTCGGTTATTTTGTACCCTCGCGCGTTATATGTAGCCTGTCCTTTCTGTAGCGGTGATTTTGTATTTCTTATTTATATTTTATTTTATTATTTTATGTATTTTTACTAGCCTACGCCGTGCTAGTTTTTTGCGACACTTTCTAGTATTGTAAGTCCCCTGATTTTGTATGTCGTGCACTCCACCCAAAAGAATTAATGTATATTCATATATGGGTTCAATAAACTACTACTACTACTACTAATAATTTTTTCTTGACGCATAAAGTTTTTGGATGATTTTAAGACAGATAGAAGACTGTAATTACTTTATTCTTGACGCATAAAGTTTTTTGATGATTTTAAGACCGATAGAAGAATGTAATTAATTTATTCTTGACGCATAAAGTTTTTTGATGATTTTAAGACCGATAGAAGATTGTAATTAATTTATTCTTGACGCATAAAGTTTTTTAATGATTTTAAGACCGATAGAAGACTGTAATTAAATTATTCTTGGCACATAAAGTTTTTGGATGATTTTAAGACCGATAGAAGATTGTAATTAATTTATTCTTGACTCATAAAGTTTTTGGATGATTTTAAGACCGATAGAAGACTGTAATTAATTTATTCTTGGCGCATAATGTTTTTGGATCATTTTAAGACCGATAGAAGATTCTAATGAATTTATTTTTGACCATGAAAGTTTTTTGTTGCTTTGAAGAGTGATAGGAGATTATAATTAGTTTTGATTAGTGTCTGGTCCGGTAAGAACTCTACACACCGGAGGGGCGAATTCACGTATCATGTTAACAGGTTGGTAGCTCAACCACTTTCTTCTATGCTGGCTGAACCAATTCACCAGGGGAACGAAGTATAAAAATTGAAACATCGATTGACTAGACAGAGGCTGCTTTGGGTGAAACGATGCCTCCAAATCAGACTTGGGCACCAGATTATCGATCAATCACATGAAAATATGGTAAAGATATAAGTAATTGATTTAGGGGAGGAAATTCTTTAAAAAATTAAATACTCAAATGGATGCTAAACCATATGTAATCTTTGTTTATGGAAGGAATGATATACAACTTTTTACAGACGCTTACTTGAAAAATCCAATTTTGTAGCACTCCGCCTAACCGTCTAGAGTGTCTTGGCATATACGTACAGGGAACTGACGAAACTCTCAAATCGATTATGGACAGAGTTCCCTTGCTCTTTCTTACCTCATCATCTGTGTGCCACGTTAGTAGTTGAAATGTAAGACCATCTTCTGTGCAACTCGATCTACTGCAAAATCCGTATCGCTTTGTGTCCCATCGTCAAATTATGTCAACCAGTCCCTTTTCTGGAGCTGGAGCTTCGTTTATTGGTAGCAGGATCTCCCTTTCAAAAGGAAATAACCCACCAAGCATCACTACTTTTTAAAATAAATATATTTTAGTTTAATTTAATTGTTTTTATACAAACCTGACCAGCACGTCATCATCAATAGATTTGTAGATCATCTCCTGGGAATCGGAGTTCGGAGTTGTCAGGCTAGGTTATGTCAGGGAGGCAAATGAGGTCATACACACAGATAAACTAAGCTCTCAGGTCCATGTGGATAGCGTAGTAAACCCAAAAATTACGAATGAAATGGGCGATGTTGGCACCATCTTTTGTGTAATATATAAACTCGTTCTTAAACGACTACTTCATAAACCATGAAACAGTAGATTGGCATGCGTTTTTCGATTTCGGCCCGGGCGAACTTACCCGTTCCCCGTAACGTGCACTGAAAACATCCTCCTTTCTGACTAATCCCAAAGCAATGGGTGGGGGTACCGCTTCCACTCCCTTCGTCTGCTATCATGATACGTTTTCGTCTGGTAACATGGTTCGTCCGCTATCGTGATGTTCGCTATTGTGAATGCTACTGTATAATTAAATTTTTCTGACTAAGCCATCCTCAACTACTTCAGCGACCTATCGCCGCTACGGACTCTACAAGTCGCTTTCTGATTGGTGGCCCACAGTTGCCCCACTATGGGCGCCTGCGCGTCACGGTACCTTTCTTATTATACCATGGGATAGGTTGTGGGACGACAGCAGTTGGCAAAGTCACCTCTTGCTAGGTTTCGTAGCCTTTTTCTAATTCAAATCATAATTTATATGAGAAAAATTATTTTTCGTTAGAAATAAGTGAAATTTCTCAATTCCATATTTTTAAATAGATCATTTTAAACATTTATAACTATATGATGAAGATGAATTTATAAAGTCAATGCTTAAAAAGCTTTGTTATATATTTTTTTTAATCTTCTTTTTTGACTATCATGATTGGATATTCCGCCTTTTATGAACTCGCGCACCACCGGTTTCTTATAAAAATTTTAGATCTAAAATATTTTTGTCATTCAACAAATTATTATTATTATTATTAAAAATAACGCATTTTTTTGCAAAAAATTGTTTATAACTTTTTAAGCATTGACTTTAGACAAATTCTCAAATGTAATGTTGAACATTTTTTCAACTTCCACTTCAGTTGCATATTTAATAACTCGGATGAAAATGCATTTTTTGCTATTAAAAAGACTCCAAATTTCATAGAGAAATAATATTATAGGAATTTGTTCAAAAATTATTAAAAATTAACAGAAAATTTAAAAAAAAGTGTTTGAATTCTTCAACTTCACAGAACAAAATGTTTTGTTCAGTGCTTACAATTCATCAAAGAATATACTACAATTTTTCCATAATATATTGGTGAATGGAACAAAACATTTCAAACAATTTGTATACATAGATTTACATAAATGACATATATACATCTGAATTTTATAATTATATACATTTTACTCGCGTGTAGAGCAAACAAAATGCCTAAATTTTATATAGATTTACTACTACGGTTGAAGTGAAGGATTGAATAAGAGAAAATATACCTTATTTAAACAATTGACATGTTGCCTTCATCTTTATTTTTTAAAACATTATATATATATATATTATATATATATATTATATATATATTATATATATATATTATAGACATTATGTCAAATAATTTTGGAGTCTTATATAGCGGAAATCAGCGTATACTGATTCAGCGAAGCAAGGAATACTCTTCTATCAGAGTGCTGTTTCAAATGTCGTTAACCATTCTGAAAAATTAATTAGTTAAGTATAGTTATAAATGATTAAAATGATCTATTTAAAAATATGGAATTGAGCAATTTCACTTATTTCTAACGAAAAATAATTTTTCTCATAAAAATTATGATTCGAATTAGAAAAAGGCTACAAAACCTAGCAAAAGTTTTTGTAGGGTATAAATGTAATCAATTCCAAGTGTCTTGATGAGTTGGAAAGTGCAATTAATAATTTGAAACCATCTTGTGGCTCTGGCTCTGATGGTATACCTTTAATTTTCATTAAAAACAATGTGAAATCGTTACTCAACCCGTTATATTATTTGTTCAATATGTCGCTGGATCTTGGGCTTTTCCCTTCTAAATGGAAGGAAACTCTTATAACACCGATTTTTAAAAATGGAGATAGTAGTAATGTTGAGAACTACCGTCCAGTTTCGGTTATTAGCTGTATCCCGAAATTATTTGATTGCCTCATTGCAGCAAAATTGAACGATGTTTTAATGTCTGTTATTATTGATAATCAGCATGGTTTTTGTAAGAATAAATCCACGGTTACGAACTTGCTTTTATTCTCAGATTTTGTGTCTAATTCAACCGCGTTAAATAATCAAGTCGACACCGCTTATTTGGATTTTTCGAAGGCTTTCGACAGTATTAATCATGCTGTGCTTTTAGGCAAACTAAATCATTTGGGGTTCTTAGGCTCATTCATGAGATGGATAGATTCGTACTTAAATGATCGAACTCAGCGTGTAAGATATAAAAACTGCAGATCGAAGCCTTGCGTTGCTTCCTCGGGAGTTCCGCAGGGGTCACATCTGGGGCCAATTCTTTTCAATATTTTTATTAATGACATTATTGAATTCGTAGACTATTCAAACATTTTATTGTATGCGGTCGATATAAAGCTATACATGCAGATTCGTTCACCCATGGATGCCTCGAAGCTCCAAAGAGATCTAGATTCAATTGGACGGTGGTCAGCGCAAAATGGACTAAATCTGAATATCTCGAAGTGTAAAATAATGTCTTTTTCTCGGCGACCTGATAAGTTCGAATTTATGTACAAGTTATTGGGGCTTCCAATTTCACGAGTCGTCGAACAATCGGACCTGGGTGTTATAATGTGTGATAACTTTTCATTTAAAAAACATTTAATACACGTGCATGCGAAGGCATCAAGGATGCTCGGCTTTGTGCAACAAGTCACAAGAGATTTTAGAGACCCGTGGTCGATCGCGTACATCATACGAACATTAGTATTACCTCATTTGCTGTATGTCTCTCCTATCTGGTCTCCGCATACAGTAGCCGATATTGATTTGTTAGAGAGTGTTCAGCGAAGAGCTCTAAGATATCTTGCTTCTAAGTCCGATCAACCAATGTCGCGTTTTGAGCACAACTTCAATTATATTTCATCAAAATTCAAATTTCCGACTGTTAATTGCTGTGACTGTTAAGAGAGAGAGAGAGAGAGAGAGAGAGAGAGAGAGAGAGAGAGAGAGAGAGAGAGAGAGAGAGGGCAGGCTGCGAAGGCAGTCTGGTAACCTCTCTCACCGATTTTATTGAAACTTTTATTTGGAACTTTTATTTGAACTATTTGGCGATGCGAATGGTTATTTTTGACTTATAATCGAAAAACGCGCATTACAGTTACTCCGCAAAACTGCCAATATTTGAAAAAAAAACTATCTCGGCTTCTATTAGTCGTAGAGGCTGTTTTAAAAGTCGAAATTGTGTAGAATTTCCCCAAATTCAATTTTCGTGAATTTCATTTTTTTTTGTGATATTTTTAGAGTTATTTCAGAAAAACCTATTTTTTGGATACATTTTTTCTAATTCCTTGTAGTTTGATAGCGTGAAGTTTTGCATCACCATACCTGGACTAACCTGGAAAAGTATGGTGATGCAAATATATTTATGTATAGATTCTTTTTTATAGATTCACTGAAATCGGTAATAATGTTGAACCTTAGTAAAATATAATTGTATATCCATTATTTTCTACTAGTTATATCGCATTTGTCTGAAGTAGATTCAGATTCTACGCCACTAACGAATTTTCCATGGAGCACCAGTCATGGGATTAAAAGTAATTAAGTTCCAAACCAATACATCCCTGCGTTTTTTATCTGTTCAGTATGAAGCATTACTGGCAGAAATAAGTAAGAAATATCTCCATTTTACATGCAAAATATAAACAAAATATTCTTTCTTTCTCATTGCAAAAATAGATCTGTTGATAAACGTCGTAGTTTTGAAAAGTAGAGTAAAGATGTCAAAACCAAAGCCAAGCCCTAAAACCAATAGTGCAATGTTTAAATATCTATTCAGAAGTTTAAAGGGAATCACCAAATTTATTTTGATCCCTTTATTTTTGTTTCATTATCATTTTCGACCTACAAAATGATAGCGTGTCGAACAATTAAACATTCATATTGTTTATCACTTTAGAAATTTTCTTTTTTCACCACTTATAAGTCGAATCCATTCAAAATTTATATTTCGTGATGTTTTTAAAAAGTATGAGAAATGCAAGAAAAAAATCCAGGGCACGAGTGAAAGGTTAAAAAGTAAGTAAATTCAGAGCATCTGAATAAGAAACATACAAAAATTGGTGTTATTGACAAAATTTGGTAAACAATACAAAAAAAATGTAAATAAACACGTATTCCTTTATTATTTAATATAATATTGCATCTTGAAGTTAATTCTTAACATACCATTGGTCTGCCTGCATCATTTTACAATTAGATGGATTCCGCATATTCTTAGTTTTAAATGCATGCTACGAATCGATTGGTTATAAAATATGCATAAAAAAGTCGGCGTTGAAAATGATTAAAAATTGTAAAAAAAGTGACAATCTTAATAATCAAATTGTACAGTCTTTGACTCTTCTGAAAAGTCTTGTTATTAACAAATACTAAATTTCAACAGTTAATGTTGGATTTGTACTTCATTGCCTAGAATATGCTCAACTGAAATATTTTTTTGGAAGTAATGTTGAAATAATTATGAAATAATCATCAATAATATGCATATTTACATGGATATCATTTTTTTCTGTAAGTGGACTTCTTATATTGTCTTCTTATTTTGCGTAGATGTGTGCTTCATCTGTAACATGAAACCTGAACGACACGTTCATTTTATTGTTGTCAAAAATGAAATCACCAGCGAAATTTTTGTGCAGGCCGTAACTTCGCGAAAAATTGTTTGTTTCCAAAACGAAAAAATACGTATCTCTTTATTTACCCAAAATAACAATAAAAATCGTATAAAACATTATTTTGAATTTTAAATTTATTTTCATTGCATGATTTGAAATGGAATATTGGTCACCTACAATATTCGTTTTCTAAATCTTTATACAGGGTGGCGGATTTATCTGAAGACATCGAAATATCTCGAGAACTATGCACAGAATCAAAAAAGTTGTCGGATGAAAGTTGTTCGACACGAAGGGGGGCATCCAGTGATAATTAAATTTACCCCCTCCCCCATCCCCTGGAGGTGGAGTGGGGGCAAAAACAATAAAACTTAAATAGGAACCCCCATTTTTTATTGTAGATTTGGATTCTCCGGAAAAAAGTACACGAATTTGACCTAGGAGCTATTGCATTTTGGTTCGCAGGTGGCGCTGTAATCGATAAAAATCCAAATTTATCCGAAGACATTGAAATACCTCGAGAACTATGCACAGAATCAAAAAAGTTGTCGGATGAAAGTTGTTCGACACGAAGGGGGGCATCCAGTAATAATGAAATTTACCCCCTCCCCCATCCCCTGGGGGTGGAGTGGGGGCAAAAACAATAAAACTTAAATAGGAACCCCCAGTTTTTATTGCAGATTTGGATTCTCCAATATTGACAATTTTCGCCCGCGTAGCGGATATGGAATACGGTCATTCTAACAAAGCCGGGAAAAAATACATTTAGCGTTACCCAGGAACAACGACGTGGACGTAGTATTTTTCTGTTCCCTTTGGGGTGCTTGTTTTACGTGAGTCCCCTTGCCTCTCACTGTCTCACTGTTCATCCCCGCAGGGGACTTGTGGAAGAGAGCGGAGCGGGTTATCTCCGTCCACAATTTTTGTGGAAGAGTGAGAGGTCGAAGTGCCCGAGCTCGAAGAGGAGCAATGCTTTTGAAAGATCCGCTTCTCTTAGCAAGTTTTGAGAATTGACGACCTCACGGACCCGATCGTTCGGCTGGTCTGTGCCGACGAATGCCTGATCGTGAAACGACTCGAGAGACCCACCGTACTGGGGAGCTAGGGTGCGGTGTCAAGCCCCTGCCGGCGGGTTCCACACGGGGGAGCGCTACGGCGTGCCGTGTCCGTTTAGGCAGTAACCGCAGAAAGGGTTGGCCTCTAGCGGGCCGTGGCAACGTTAGAAAGGTTCTCTGAACCAACAGAAGCATCAAGGCAGGCAGCTTGTTGCTAATAATGTGGTAGCTGACTTGTTGTATATCTTTTTCAAGTGTGCACAACCAGCGGTGCTGGCGCATCACTAAAATTTGGCCCCATTTCCCCCTGGGGGGGGGGGGGGTGCCTTAAACCCGCAAGGGAGGGAAGACACCTTAAATAAACAACATTCAAGTGTCTTCACTGTTCACTTACTTGAGTGAGTGTTCGAAATGTTGACCTTCCACTTCAATGCATTTATTTATTCTTTCTTCAAATGACTTTATACATGATAGAATCATATCTGCAGAAATTTCTGCGCAAGCAGTTCTTATGCGTTCCACCATGTTTTCACGAGTCGTTGGTACTTGTTCATAAACCTTACCTTTTAGGTAACCCCATAGGAAGAAATCCAGAGATGTTAGATCAGGTGACCTCGCAGGCCAATTAATGGGGCCACCTCTACCAATCCACCTACCATTGTAATCACGGTCGAGTATTTCCCTTGCTACTCTTGAAAAATGTGCTGGGCAACCATCATGCTGAAACCACATTGTCCGTCGGACGTCCATAGCAACATCCTCAAGTAGTAATGGTACTTCTTGTTCTAGGAAATCTCGATATTTTGTTCCATTCAAATTACCTTCAATGAAATAAGGACCAATGAGTTTATTTCCTATGATTCCACACTAAACGTTCACCGACCAAGGACGTTGATGATTAACTTGTCGTAACCAATGGGGATTTTCTACGCTCCAATAATGCATATTATGCCTATTGACGCCACTATGGTTCGTGAATGTAGATTCATCTGAAAACAATACATTAGCAAAGAAATTGTGGTTCGTTTGCATTTTTTGAAATGCCCATTCACAAAACACCACGCGGTTATGAAAATCATCGCCATCTAGTTCCTGGTGCAGTGAAATGTGATATGGGTGAAACTTATGACGATGCAATATTCTTTGAATACTGTCTCTGGAAATGCCGGAATCGCGATGTAATTGTCGTGTGCTTACATGTGGATTTTGGTGAATAGCTGCTAGTACAGCTACTTCGTTAGCTTCTCCTGTAACTGTTAATCTTCGCTTCTTTTTTTCATTTGTACGCTGCCATCAGAGTGAAAGGCATTCACAACTTTGTAAAAAAAAGAACGCGAGCGAGCATTCTCTGGAAAACGCTCAGCATACAACGCAACAGTATCGTCAATATTCCTTTTACATTCACCATAAATAAGAATCATTTCGATTTTTTCGGGAACTGTAGCAGGATTCATTTTTAACTTGCAATTCGATTTAAGCAATGAAGGGTAGACAAAAAATAGTCACGTAAACGGAAAGTTGTTATTCTAAAAGCAAAGTGACCTCCGACCGAATTACTACCAATACAATGGGCTTCAAAAACAGTCTTACACTGAGAGACCGTGAATACTAAATTTTAATATGGGGATTAGAAAGTCGCGATATCCATTTACTTCCCTTCAGGAAAGTAGAGAAAAATGTAGGTGAACTGGTTACGTGTGACTCAACTTATGTATAAAATGATATGCTACTTTATTTTCGAGTTATGTCGCCCTCTAGCGTTATGTAACAGAACCGGCGCCGGTGATGGCCGAAATGCAAGCGATGTACATGTATGAAACTACGTGAGTTCTCTCGGGGTCCGGTAGATGGCGACGAAATCCCTAAATGAAGTAAGAGTTTCGTTTTGTTTAATAGAAGCTGGTTTGACCGTCAATGCTCAGCTTATTTATTCTCATTTCGGAAAAAACATACAGAGAGAGAATGAATGAGCTGAGTGAAGGGACATGACGCGTTTTTTAATGGATTGCGTGATGTCCTCTTTTTGTTTATTAAATTGTGACGAAACCCGTCACAGATCGACGCGCTTCCCGAGCCTCGCGCCATCTATTGGGGCCGGGCGTAACCCCACTACGAAGTCCGCCCCTCCCCGAGGAGAAACGGTTCTTTTTTACCGTAGCGCGCCTCCACTCGTCCTCCCCCACAGGTCGTGCCGCAGTGCGCCTCGAGAGTTCCCGAGTAACGGGCCTCGGCCACCGCCGCCGATCTCTCTCCATCCCTCCCTATCGTTCTCTCTCTCCAAACGGCGAACGCTAGCCCGAGACGATACGGGGACGCACGAAGCACTTGTCAGGGCTCCGTGTCGTCCCCTCCCACCACGAAGACCCCGAGGACGGTGCTCGTCATCGCCCCGACGAGTACGTCCCCCAACTCGGACCCCAGGACGGACCCCTCCCTCACGCCGGTCGCTCGAGCGCGCACGCGCCGGTTCGACGGCGCACCGCCTCCGAAGAGAAGAAGAGAGAAGACAGTAAGTCTCGAGCATCTCGAGGATCCGGATCGACGGCGATAACGAGCACGAGTTCGCAGCAGTAGTACTGAAACGTTTTGAGTACGGTCGCGGCAGAAATTCCCGTATTGGAGTGGAGACGCACCAAGCCCCGTGCCGGAGGATCAGCCGACCCAGGTCAACCCCATACCGGAGGAGAAGGAGCACAGCGCATCCGTGAATAAACTGTGTGTTTTATGTTATTAGAAATTCCGTGAGTATCGATCACCGAAGTTCCCGGTCATTTCACGAAGTAGGTCCACCGTCGCGAGAGTGGAACCCGCGCCCCCGTCCCCCCTTTTTAGTAGATCGCGCATTCAAAAATAAAGTGCCTCGTCCTTATAAGGACGAGTTTACAAAATAATAAATTTAAAACCTAAAATGTAATTTTATTGAAGGTAGAAAACTTATTTATAAAATTGCTTCCATATTGTATGCACAATTTTTATGTAATCAGTTTTGATTTTTAATATGAAGAATATCAATTATTCATAATCATAATTTTTCGAATGGACATTATTAAAATTTCATATTCAGAATAACAATTTTCGCAATTGATATTACTAAATTCTAATATTAGAATTTTTAATATTAAATGTTCATAAAGGGATCAAATTGTCCCTATTTGCCCCCTGGATGCCCCCCTTCGTGTCGAACAACTTTCATCCGACAACTTTTTTGATTCTGTGCATAGTTCTCGAGGTATTTCAATGTCTTCAGATAAATTTTGATTTTTATCGATTACAGCGCCACCTGTGAACCAAAATGCAATAGCTCCTAGGTCAAATTGGTGTACTTTTTTGATATTACTAAATACTTTACTAATACTTTTTTGATATTACGCAATTGATATTACTAAATTCTAATATTAGAATTTTTAATATTAAATGTTCATAAAGGGATCAAATTGTCCCTATTTGCCCCCTGGATGCCCCCCTTCGTGTCGAACAACTTTCATCCGACAACTTTTTTGATTCTGTGCATAGTTCTCGAGGTATTTCAATGTCTTCAGATAAATTTTGATTTTTATCGATTACAGCGCCACCTGTGAACCAAAATGCAATAGCTCCTAGGTCAAATTGGTGTACTTTTTTCCGGAGAATCCAAATCTGCAATAAAAACTGGGGGTTCCTATTTAAGTTTTATTGTTTTTGCCCCCACTCCACCCCCAGGGGATGGGGGAGGGCGTACATTTTATTATCACTGGATGCCCCCCTTCGTGTCGAACAACTTTCATCCGACAACTTTTTTGATTCTGTGCATAGTTCTCGAGGTATTTCAATGTCTTCAGATAAATTTGGATTTTTATCGATTACAGCGCCACCTGTGAACCAAAATGCAATAGCTCCTAGGTCAAATTCGTGTACTTTTTTCCGGAGAATCCAAATCTGCAATAAAAAATGGGGGTTCCTATTTAAGTTTTATTGTTTTTGCCCCCACTCCACCTCCAGGGGATGGGGGAGGGGGTAAATTTAATTATCACTGGATGCCCCCCTTCGTGTCGAACAACTTTCATCCGACAACTTTTTTGATTCTGTGCATAGTTCTCGAGATATTTCGATGTCTTCTGATAAATCGGCCACCCTGTATATTTATGGTGTTATAGAATATATTCTCTATATCAATAATTTCCATTTAAAATCCAAATTAATTACATTAGAAAGTGTTAATTAAGGCCCATGCCTACCATAGCACAGTGTAGCACCCACATCTGTTAAGAGATATTATTATTAACGTATAATAAATAAATTATAATAAAAAGAACGCAACAATAGATAAGAAACAGGCAACCAATAAATAATAACGAGAGAACATGTAACGATAAATAATGACAAATGCGACCATTGAATAATAAAAAGAGAACGTGCAACAAATAAATAATAACAAGAAAACATGCAACAAATTAATAAGAACGAGAGAACATGCAACAATAAACAAAGCGCGAACAACGTCTCCGAAACAACGACCGTTGATTAAAGAGGGAAAGAAAATCACGATTCGCGACGGAAATTGAAAATCGCGAAGTGGTAGGGATTCGCCAAAAGTCGTGTGAAACGGTGAACCTCGTGTCGAAGGAAAAAGAAGCGCTCTCTCGCTTCCTGACCGTCGTTGAAGGTACCTCGTGGACATCAAAAAGTTCAGCTTATTTCGAACCCGAAATTGAAGTTTGGAACCTGAAATTCCAAAAGGACGAAATTCTGCAGTGGCAGCGTGGCAGAAGCGTTTGTTTCAAGTCGTGAACGACGGCGCATCCAAAATTTTCCAGGATTGAAGCGACAGATAGGCTGAGAGATCGCAGAATTTCCCGAACGAGAAAACTATCACACGCCGCAAGCCCACTCAATTGCAGGACTGTTTGGAGGTCTTCGGGGAACATTTTCATAAAAAAGGAAAAATAATAAAGAAGCTGGCACGAGTTCTACGAATCAGATAAGTTTGAGTGTTTTATTCAATAAGACGTCGGTTTCCTTTCGCGAGTTGCCAATTATTTTGAACACTTTTCCTCAATGGATATGTTCACAAATGGTTGCAATTAGGTCCTCTTTTAGGATAATTTACTTGACTGACATTAAAGTGCGTGAAAAACTAACTTCGAGTGAAAATTCGATTTTCTGAATTGTTGAAGATCATTATATGCGTAATAAAAATTTAGAGTAAAAATGCGATTAAAAATAATCCAGTGGTTGCTTTGTGCGTGTAGAGTGTGTTAGAATTTCAATTATTGACTCATTAAGTTATAGAAATAGTCATGCAGCGAATTATAAAAGGAAACAATATTGTATCAACCGTAAGAACTAGGATATTGAATATATGTCAATTTATGTAATGATAATCGTATATTTAAATGATTTATTTCCTTCTTCACAAGTGGGACTACCAAGACGAATTAATTTAACTTAAATAAAATTGATTTGACATGCATCGTGCATGCAATCAAATCAAATATTTATTATAATAGCGCCAAACTAACTATTGAAAATAAGATATATGCCAAAAATTAAATATCCCTGTATTTTGGTTTTTAAAAAATACTTGTTTATAACAATTTGTTATCAACAATTTCGTCAAAAGTGGTTTTAGGGGAAATCTGGCTGCGCCAATCGATTTTCCGGGAAAAATTGGATGCTAATTATTGGAAGTACGATATGTCAAAAATAAAATACATGGTTTTTTGTTTAAAAAAAATAATTATTTATAACAATTTATTGGTAAAGAATATACAGAAATTCTATACTTTTCTGTAATAATGTGGATTTACATTGTTTTCCATTGTCAACTGTCGATAAATATTTAGAAAAATTACAGTTTTTTGTTGATAAAGCCCGCAACAACTTTTAGATGATTGTTGATGAGTAAATAAAGCAAAGAACCATCGGAAACCTGCCAGAGAATTATAAGAAGTCCATTTTAAAAAAAAATGATATCCATGTAAATATGCATATTATTGATTATTATTTCACATTATTATTTCATAATTATTTCAACATTACTTCCAAAATAATTGAAATATGCATTTCAATTGAACATTATATATGCAATGAGAGATGATATCATTCCAGCTATTTACTATGTCCTTTCGACGCAGATCCGCAACCTAGTATATACAGGGTCATCGAAAAGTATCGGACCCCCCTAATATCTTCAGTTAGAATGCACTTAGGAGAAAATGTCCAATAGCAAAGTTGTATGGTTTCAAGCGGGGAATAAGATGATGACCATGACTTTGACCTTGACCATGTCCTTCAAGGTCATTTCAAGGTCAATCTTATTTTTTTAAATAGAACCCCCTACATTTTATTGCATATTCTTATAGCTTATCTCGAGAGCTTTCCAAAACACTATAATAAAATATTTTTTTATTAAGTACTTTTTGAGTTATAAAGGTTTGAAGTTAACAATTTTTTGACACAAAATATAGAATATCTTGTAAAATATTATTTAGTTTTCAGTAATCATAACCTTAATACTTTTGTGCGCGGAATAATGAGACCAATTAATTGGTTCAAAGAAAATACATTAATCGGATCCCCCTAATATTTTCAGTAAGAATGCATTTTGGAAAAATGTCCAATAGCAAACGCCGTCGAAACTATCGGACGATCGCTGTAAATGCATATACATATATATGTATGCTACAGCACCGATTTTCGGGATGCTCTTGGCGATCTCGGCCCACTTCGGCCTTACCCGCTACATGTATATGAATATCGTTTGTCCTATACATGTGTATACGTACACATGTAAACAAAATTGTGGGGCCCCGGTAAGAACCCTTCGAGAAAATCTTTGATACGGTCCTGACGAGAGAACGAAAGTCGAACTTCGTAATATCGTCGGCAGATGTCACTCCAATCAGTGCACTTAAAAGTTGTAGGCGTCGCTACAGTCAAATCTGACTTCCGACTTTTTGGAAGAACACCCTTAAGCATGTCAAAATTGCCCCAGCTCGTTTTACATTGAAAAAATTACAGTATGTTTGCCATCCCAAATGTGAATTTTTCTGCAAGTTTCAAACTCCTATCTGTTTAACTGGTCGCACAACGGTAAAAATTGTGTTTTTCGGTTTTTATTTTTTTTTCTCGAAAACTACGCAACTTAGAAATTCGCAAAAAATTAGAAAAATAGTACTTACCAAAACAAACATAAAAAAATTTTTTCATTATTTAATAACGTATACACAATGAGAAAAAAATATTTAAGTTTTCAAAATTCAATTTCACCAGCTAAATGTGGACCTGCCATCGCTGTTTTTTTTTCTAAAAAATGTATCTATATAATGTGCATTTTGTCAAATTTTTCGAATTTGTATATTTGGTGCGACTACGTGAAAATCATATAAAACTTGATTTTTCCGTAAAAAACACGCATAACTCGTTATATTCGAATTCAGAAAACTTTATTCGTTGTTGGCTATTCAATTGTTTATCACATTACAATTAATCTCTGTTTCCGTGCAATTCAATAAAGCAGGAAAAATGAATAATGAATTTGTTTGATTCTTTATTAATTGTTTATTTTATTTAAAAAAAGTATTGAGATCAATTATTTTTCTCTGCTAATGAACCGCGAATATTCAATGTTACGTATTTTGTACATTACCATCTCTACTAACCGTAACAGTCATGCGCAAAATAGGTAATATTAAAAAAGCATCTACAAAATTAATGTGTAATCTTCATAGAACATAAATAAATAAATAAATAAATAAATATGATGAAAAGAATAGTTTATGTAAACTTGAATCATGAAATCTAATAAATTCATGCGATAATGGCAAAAATAAAATTGAGAGACAAGATAATAATGTATGCATTATAATAATTGTCTGAAATAATGAAATAATTATAAATCAGTCATATGTGAATCGGATTTATTTATTTATTTATTTATTATCATCCCATAATGACCTCGGAGTCCCAAGGACCACTAGAAGGTCAGGTACAAAAGTTATACAAACAGAAACACAGAATTACAAATAAAAGATACGAGTACAAGTTCGAACATTTCATTAGCGCGGTAATATTTCAAAGACGCCATATGGTCCGCGAAAAGCGTAAGAAGTACATTGAAATCAGTAAGGAATAGGCTAATTCGACAATTTATTCATTTCTTTATTTAATTATATTGAAAATACATGTCTTTATGAATTTACTTATTGAGTTATTTATCAATTATTGTGTTTGATCATATAACAAAATACTCATTTGTTAATAAGACGTATAATTTATACGTGGCTCATTTTATTCAAAATATCGTATTTGTGTTCCTTACAGTTTATTTAGTGAAATAGAAAATTTTTTAATAATTTTTTATCTTCCTCATTATATATAGTGATGATTTTGAATTATATGTCACAGTAAAATACAGGCAAAAATTCATCAGTGTGACGCGTCTCAAAGTACATATTTATTTTATTACTCTATTCAGGAGATGTCTGCAAAATATGAAAATTGATTTAAACTACAGTTATCAATTAGTTACAATGTAAAAACACAAGACATCCCAGTAATCGAAAATGGATTCAAAAGGATTAAAATAATTTCAATTTTTGTATTTTCGAATCCTCTTCAATCCATTTTAATGCGTACTTTCACTTTTGAATCCATTTCCGATTACTGGGATGTATAGTGTAACATGGACTCAACCGTCAAAGATTTTGATAACTTTTTGATGAATATTTTACAATGTCCCACCTCTTAAAACACTGTTTTCGATATTAGAAACAGTTTTATTGATTCCGAAACGATCAATAATCTCTTTTAAGTAATAACAAATGCGCGTTATTTATCATACATTTAGCAAGTCGCTTTGAGCCACCGCACAGTTTGAAGGATAACCCAAGAGATGGCGCGCGCCATGAGCCATTCTTACCTAACCTAACGCATATCATAACAATGCATTTGATTATGTTCTGTCTTAAGACAGGTGAAGTCTTAAGCCTCTTGATGCATGCATAAGTTGTGAAATCATCGCCAATGAGATAAGTGATTCTCATATTTAGAATGTGAATAGAACATCTACGTTTAATGACCGTTTAGAAGTGTATCATAATTAAGTATTTTTTTTCGCATATTTGAAAATAAATTGAAATAAACAATTACATTGGTAAGTTATTTTAAAATCGTATAGTGCAGCATTACTTTATATTTTGTGTATTAGATCGCATATAATTTCTCAAGCTGTGTCAAAGAATTTTTTTTTATTACCTGATTTTGCTGATTTATTTGTACATATAGGGGGGGGGGGCTGGCTGGCTCTAGGTGTGTACTTCGTTGCTGTTTTGTGTAGTTCTGAGAACAGAGCATTAAATAGTTTTACACTAAACCTACTTTTTAAAATATTTTACATTTATATAGGACGAATATTTTGTGCACATAATATTGATTTAAATATGTAATTAATTTTGCTTATAATTCAATAATTAATAATAATCTAAGCAAATATCTTCTGCATTATAAAACTATTAATATTACTTGCTGACTGTTTAAAGATAATTTATTTGTGAATCAGTAATATAAGGTACCTAATAACACAATAATTTCTTCAATTACTACAAAATCTGTCGGAATATGTTTGAAAATATTTTATAAATATGTTTGATTATTTAAATAAAATGTTCAGTATTTAAAAACAGATATTCAAATCTACCAACATTTATTTCAGAACTAATATGTCTTCGAAGAAAAAAGAACGGGATAGTAGAAAGTGCATCAAATGCGATGTATTCCTTCGTAAAATACCTGGAATCAAGATACCTGTAAAAACAGAAAATGATGCAAAAATGTATACCGAGTTCTTACAAAAAACAGTAACTGTTAATGATAATCTGTGTAACAAATGTAAAAAATTCATCAGTCTGAAAATGAATGAAAAAGTTACAACTAGTTCTGAAAAACCTGCAGAGGTAGTGGTCAGTAATGCTGAAATACATAGTGATTCACAAATTTCTTCTTCAGTTACTTCGTCTCAATCATCGACACAAGACCCAACAGTTGTCTACAATTTTACAAGCTTGGAAAACTCAGTCGATGATGAGATGCGTGTAGAAATGTGGTTTCAAAGAACAATTGCAGTACACAAGTTTTGTTTTATTTGGCGAGCAAATAAAAATATTACACGTATGCCCGTGGATGCTCGGTTACAATAATTTACAGAGAGAAGGATTTTTATCCCCAGTGGCAATAGATGTTGCCCTAACCATTTGATAAAAAACCGTTTTTTTGCTGATGATCTTAAACTTGTAGAGGTTTATTCAAGTTCCAGTACAATCAATGTTTCTGACTTAGCGAAATTCTTGGATCTCATGTCGACCAAATGTGACAGTGCTATTACAGACAATATAGCAGACTTTTCCCTCTCAGAAGAACGTCTAAAAGTCTTTACTGGTTTGTCTTGGGAAAACCTGAATCAGTTAAAAGAAATGATGGTATCAATGAGAAACAGCAAATGTCGTGATATTATACAAACGATTGTGGTATTTTTATTTAAACTACGAAGCGGTAACTCAAATGCTATGATTGAGGCAATTCTTGGATTGGAGCGTGAACAACAAGTTTCTGATTACAGCTCTTCTGTATTAAATTCATTCGAAAAAGATATTTTATCGATTAGTTTTGGACTTAAAGCGATTTGTAGAAATGACTTAATTAACAACCACACTTCAGCAACTGCGAAGAAATTACATAATATTGAAAATCAGTTGGTGTCAATTTTTTACGAAACTTACATTTACCATGAAAAAAGTTCGAACAACGAATATCAACGAAAATCGTATTCTGGGCAAAAGAAAAAAACCCTCTGTAAACCCTTTACAATTTGCACAACTGATGGTTATGTTCTTGATATGGCAGGTCCATTCAATGCAAATCAAAATGATGCCCAGATAATGAAAACAGTTTTATCTGACCTAAATGGCTTGCGTAGCCTCTTAAATGATGGAGACATTTGCGTTGTAGATCATGGTTTTCGTGACGTGAAAGGTGACTTGGAAGATCTTGGATATCGGGTATTAATGCATGCGCTAAAACGTAATCGATCTCAATTAACAACGATCGAATCAAATAACTCTCGTCTTGTGACAAAAATCCGCTGGGTTGTTGAGGCCGTCCACGGAATAATCAAGCAAAAATACCACTTATTGCAACAAAACTTGGACAACAAATTGCTGCCGAAAGTTGGATTCTATTGCCGAATAGCATGTTTTTTGAATAATATGTTTGATAAGCGCTTAAATTCAGATTTCGGAATGTCTGATGAAATTGTATCACAAATAGCTTCTCGTAATAATGTGGAAAATACGCTGGCTTTGGAGGTAGAAACACAGAAGTGGAGTAGGCGAAAATGACCATTTCAGCAACTAACTTCAGCGGATTTGCTTGATTTCCCGGAGATGACGTTGAATGATTTAAAAATTCTTTTTACTGGATCCTGTCAACTTTCCACAGCCGTTTCTTACCTGGCAGAAATAATAAATGACGATAATACTATTGATTTACAGTATTTGAAAAATAGTCAAAATAGTATCATTAAGGTTTTAGTCCGATCCAGGCATATAAATAAGAAAAAATACAAGTGTTACATACATTATGATCCGAATAGAACAGGTCACCGAGGCATATTGCGCTACGCTTGCGAATGTGCAAATGGATTAAGAACCATTGGTTGTTGTGCACATATATCCAGTATAGTGTACAATTTATCGTACGCAAGGTATCAATCGAAGATAATTAAACCAGCACAACCCTTAACGCATCTATTGGACGTTGAAGAGGTTAACCCCGTTATTAATGACGACATCGATTATGACTAAAGCTACGTATCAAATCCGAAATTCAATGACTATTTATATATAGTTAAAAAATATAAATTTTTAAAATTCAAGTCATGGCTATATAATTATTTCAAACAATCAACATGTATATTATTAATTTTGATAATTGAAATTTATATAAGCCTCTTTGTTATCCGATTATAGTTTCATGAAAATTAAAAATTATATAGATACTTTTTCTTAATTAAAGAAACAATTAACAAGGAATTAAATAAATTCATTATTTATTTTTCCTTTTTTATTAAATTGCATGGAACCCGAGAAACGTTTTAAAGTGATAAATAATTGAATAGCCAATAAATACCCGAATAAAGTCTTCTGAATTCTGTCGAATATATCGAATTATGGGTGTTTTTTACGGAAAAATCAAGTTTTTTATGATTTTCACGCAGTCACACCAAATATAAAAATACGAAAAAATTTGACAAAATGCACATTATATAGATACATTTTTTAGAAGAAAATAGCGATGGCAGGTCTACATTTAGCTGGTGAAATTGAATTTTGAAAACTTAAATATTTTTTTTCTCATTGTGTATACGTTATTAAATAATGAAAATTTTTTTTTTATGTTTCTTTTGGTAAGTATTATTTTTCTAATTTTTTTGCGAATTTCTAAGTTACGTAGTTTTTGAGAAAAAAAATAAAAACCGAAAAACACAATTTTTACCATTATGCGACCAATTAAACAGGTAGGAGTTTGAAACTTGCAGGAAAATTCACATTTGGGATGGCAAACATACTGTAATTTTTTCAATCTAAAAGGAGCTGGGGCAATTTTGACATGCTTAATCGGCTAGGCCCTTTCGCACGCTCTACGTTTCGCGTGCCAGTGTGGGTGGCGTGGCGGTCGTATGCTTGGCGGAGTTTAAATTTCGCGCGCTGGACGAGCCAGGTTTTTTCCCCAATTCCATAATACATTAATTAAGTTACAAGTATGGTAGTTAAAAAACTCGTAACCCCTTCACGGGAAAAACACTACAGTTCCGTTTTCATCAACTAGTAAATATACCAAAAATATCGAATAATCTTTAAAAGTATAAAATATTAATTAAAGTACAAAATATTATTGATTTATTTTTAGAATGATTAAAACTATTTTCTTTTGACATCTAAAGAAGTTTAATGTAACAAAATTGGCATACCAACTAACCTAGTTTCGCGATTTGAAAGTAGGTACTGATTATAAAAAGATGAAGTCATTGAAATAAAAATTTATCTCATCCAATATAAAGTAATAAATAGTCCCGATTTCAGTGTATGAGATATAATTAAATGATCGAACGAACTTACCAAGTGATGTTCGATCTTAATTGTATAAACGCCTCTTCGAAGATGATCAACATGTCGCTGCCTGGATGGAAGAACATGACACGGCGACTTGGTGTTCAAAAACATGACACGTCGAACTAGAGTTGAAAAACATGACACGGCGAATACAGAATTTTTTTTATGAAATTTAAGTTGATACCACTTATTACACATGTAATAAGACATTAAAATATAAATAAAATCTCGCTCTTAAATGTAAATAAATATAATATTAAATAATATTAAACATTTTACGCACTTGTAAAACGAAATAAAATACGACGTAATGTATGTTTTAAATATTTTTAAATTGAACTTTTTCATTAAAATTTGTTAAGACCTTTAACGCAGAGTTCTTGAATATCCTTCACTTTATTTTGATCAAGGGATAATTTTGCGTTCTAGCCATTGCACAGTTTTCCATTATTTTGTGGGATCTGGGCTGTCATGAAATTTTCCACGTACTCATATTTATAATTTATGTTTCCATCAAAATGAAACGTTATTTCGCATAATTGTGAAATTTTTATTTTTTTCCAAAAAGATTTATTCGAAATTTCAGCATAATTGAAAATTTCGGTTTGCTGCATTTGACGAACCTGATATTTTGGTTCCTTAACTTTCACATTTTCGATAATTTGACACGTATGATTTTTATTGTATATAAATTTTTTTTTCGTTCGGCTTCATACCTCGAATTGCGATATTTTTCTCCATTCTTTAAAATTTCTTTATATAACTTCACAGTTTATGATTTAGCAACTCAAGAAGGATCTTGTTTTGTATGGGATGAATCAATTGCGAAAAGAGGAGCCAATGAAATTGGCAGTTGCTTGTGGAATTACATTGGCGAACAGATAAAATTAGGAAAGAAAATTTTCCACTTTTATAGAGATAATTGTGGCGGACAAAACCGAAATAATATTTTATTCACTATGTATGCCAAGGCATCAATTAATTTCAATGTTACCATTACCCACAGGTATTTGAAATTTATAAAAAGTTACCTAATATTGGTTCGGTTTTTAAAAAATTTAGTAATTTCTTATATTATTTTTTGATACAGTGTGCGTAAGTGCCGGTACACGAATTTCACGTATTTTCGAAGCACTTTACGCAAACCTGTAATAAAAAATATTGTGTTGTTTCACCGAATGTGAATGCGATACTTGCCTTCAACTCGGGCCATAACCCTTACATTCGTAGAAAATACTTTGACGCACTTGTATCGATAACTACTGTGGTAGAGTGTAAAGTAGATTAGCATATTAATTATGACCCTTTTGTACACGCGCGAACGAAATTGCTAATCGGGTACTAATGCACGCGTAGATACCGACCGCTAATGCGATATCATGTACCGACGCAGGCGACATCATTACCGACGACTTGTAGTTAGTGGAGGCGCCGCCGCTAGGTAGGAGTGAGGCGCACGGAGAGAGGCGAGTCAGACGATGTACATGTACGGGACCGATCGGACACGTGTGTTCCGCTTAAAAAGAAACGTGTATCTTAAATATCAAATATATATCCTTTTTACTCACACACGACGTTTAATTAGTTCTTCTACACTACTATTATATTTAAAACTTAAATATATGGGGCAAAATTTTTGAACAGTCCAACAAAAAATAAAAGTTCTCCTATTGGGTCAAAACTTTACTGAAATGTTGTTATTGTTAGTGGTAGTCTAAATATCATGTATTATTGGACTTGAAAAAATATTTCTTGAGTTATAGAGTTTCAAAATTTTGTCATTTTGTACAAATTTGCCATATTTATTTTTTTTCAGTATACTATGACCTTGAAATTCAATTTCTAATTTCAGTTCATCTCGACATCAAGGTCAAAATACTAATTTCAGTACACTCAAAAACGAGTTTTTGAAAATTTTTTTTTACTACACCCAGCGAATTTAATTCGCACGGGGAACTCCCGTGTCTTACGACCTTAAATTCTCCAAGTAGAACGATATCTGCATTCTGAGTTGTTCATGGTTGCAACGATAAATACCCACAGTAACTCACACACTTAAAACCTACTCAACACGTCGATTATTTATAAAAACGTAGTTGTGATCAATTTTGGAACGGAAGTTGTTTTGGAGTCAGGAATACACAATCAGAATGTTTTACGTGTGTCAGTTACTGTGGGTGTTTATCGTTTCAACCATGAACAACTCAGAACGCAGATATCGTCCCACTTGGAGATTTTGAGGTCGTAAGTCGTAAGCATGGGGATTCCCCGTGCGAATTAAATTCGCTGGGTGTAGTTTAAAAAGAAAGCTTGACTACTTTTCTATAAGATATTCAATTTTTAAACAATAAAGAGTTATTTTCTCAAAATCTGTGTCCCATTGTGAGTAGATGTAGAGTGACCGTCCCCACGAAACTCCCGCCGCCGCCACCAGGCGTCGCCACAGTCGCGGCGCTGTCGCAGCATGCGAGGTGGTAGATTCGTGAACTAATTCGCAGGCTGATTCGTGAACTAATTCGTGGTTTGAGTCTCGGAATGACTCGCGGGCCGATTCGCGGATTGATTCGCATTTTTTATTTACTGTTTAGTACGCGGGCTTATAATTCAAGACTCGCGGCGCTGTCGCAGCATGCGAGGTGGTAGATTCGTGAACTAATTCGCAGACTGATTCGTGAACTAATTAGTGGTTTGAGTCTCGGAATGACTCGCGGGCCGATTCGCGGATTGATTCGCATTTTTAATTTGCTGTTTAGTACGCGGTTTCAAGACTCTCTCATTGGGAAATCTGACCATTACTAATGAGGTCATTAAGATGACGCAAGACTTCGTGGACGGTCCCATTAAGTTTTCGAAGATTAATGCTGTAGCGTTATGCATATATCTTTCGATCATTTAAATGTGCCCTGTTGGGAAATCACTCTTTCAATATGCCGTTACCGATCTAATTCGGATGTTACATATCTTTTTTTGATGAATTGAAAGCGTAGATTTCCATTAGTCTAAATACCAGCTTGAAGCGCAATCTCGTATATCGACGACCTACTTTTTAAATCTCACACAAATTTTAAAAACCTACAATCAGGGCGTTGACCTCGCCCTTGTCATGATGTAAGTTCGAATTCACCTTTCAGAGTTTTCTCTCGTCGGGGAAATCTATCCATATACCAGCTTGAAGCGTAATCTCGTATATCTACGACCTTTGCCATGTGTCGAAAATCAAATTTCAAAAG
The DNA here is from genome assembly GCA_030407085.1 of Trichopria drosophilae. Lineage (NCBI taxonomy): Eukaryota > Metazoa > Arthropoda > Insecta > Hymenoptera > Diapriidae > Trichopria > Trichopria drosophilae. The sequence goes on along the minus strand of CM059582.1, from coordinate 130,556,013 downwards.
TCGCCTTCATTAAAGGTCAGATATTGCTACATTATAGTCGCTTATGGAAATACATCGTATTCGGTAGGAACCGTATTGAGAGTGAAAGTAAAATGACATTTTCCTCGTGCGTACACCGTTACCGACCTAATTCGGATGTTACATATCTTTTTTGATGAATTGACAGCGTAGATTTCCATTAGTCTGAATACCAGTTTGAAGGTGTCTAGCTCAATCTCGTATATCGACGACCTACTTTTTAAATCTCACACAAATTTTAAAAACCTACAATCAGAGCTTTGACCTCTCCCTTGTCATGTTGTGAGTTCGAATTCCCTTTTCAGAATTTTCTCTCGTCGGGGAAATCGCTCCACCAATATGAAAGTCGCACAACCGGTTTGCGGACCTTTCCCTTGACAAGCCGTTAGCGTAACTCAATGATCTCCAATAGTGACGAAACCGCTGAGATCCTTCACACAAAACCGCTAAGACCATTTTAAAATTAATTTAGAAAAACCCCTAAGCAAGTCTCAACGCGTCCAAAAGACCTGGTGTCGACCCCCTGATGCGCGGAAACCTTTTCCTCGTGCGTTCTACTATCATCACTCTCGCTATCGCATACTCTTATTCAGATCCATTAACATTAGCAGTATACCGCTTTCACGGTCGTCGATTATTCGTGGATCACTTATTCATCGTACATTTGTTTTCCTGAAACTTTCGAAAATGTATTCAGGTCCAGACACGTTTAAAAGGTCATTGCACAATTTCTTCAAAACATTATCTCTTTACCAAATTTCGGCAATCCGTGACGTAAGAGAAAGGAAGTAGTCTAATTCAAATATTCCAATGTCATAATTTCTATGATCTCTCTAGCTCTCGCATACTCTTTCTTAGATTCATTAACATTATCAGTATACCGTTTTCACGGTCGTCGATTATCCGTCGATCACTTATTCACCGTACATTTGTTTTCCCAAAACTCTCGAAATTGTATACAGGTCCAGACATCGTTTCAAAGGCATGTCGCGTTACTGTGTCTATGTTTGACAGCACGTAAGCGCCTCTATTTCAAAACTTGTATTTCTACATCAATATGGTAGATGTCTAAAAGATTTTTGAGGCCTTGAACAGGGTTTACAGCACTCTTGAAGAAGACGCTGCTGAGGATCAATTTTCCAACTTCATTCGAGAATCCATCAAAAAGATTGAGAAATTCAATTAATTCTTAAGGACCAATCCTCACATTCCAAATGGGGTGAAGTTATCATTGGAGACACGTATTCATTGCATCACGGTACAGAGGGTTACAGCTGCTCACAGATTAATTAGCGTATCTCAATGATCTCCAATAGAGACAAAACCGTCGAGTCCCTTCACCCAAGACCATTTTGAAATTAACGTAGAAAAGCCGCTAAGCAAGTCTCAACGCGTTCAAAAGACCTGGCGCCGACCCCCTAATATTGTTATAAAAATGTCCAGCCGTTAGATGGTCATTGCAAACGGCGTCTTTCTAATGCGTGATCTTAAGAAATTAGTTCATAAATATTGAAAAGTACTGGCTGTTACACATTAGTATTGTCATGTGAGGAATGTCGAAAAAAAAAATTGCAAAAGCAATTCATTAAAGGTCAGCTATTGCTACATCATATTCGCTTCTCGATGCCAATGTGGAAATACAGCGTAAGCTAGGAACCGTATTTTGAAGGTGAACATAAAATTCTAATAATGACCTTTTCCTCCTGCGTGCTACTACCATCTCTCTTGCTCTCTAGTACCCGTTGTTAGATTATACCGTTATCACGGTCATCGAAATCACCGATTGCCAGCCGATCATTTTCACCATATATTTTCCATGTATGCAGGTTCAGACGCGTTTAAAGTCATTGCGCAATTTCATCAAAAGGTATACCAAGTAACACATTTTCGCTTTCCAAAATTTTTAGACAACCTCCACCATAATAGAAAGGAGATGATCTCAGTTCTGTATTTTATCTAGGAATAACATGGCGGGCCACCTGTAGGCCAACTCACCCCTTTGTTAACAAAAGTAGCATAAATAAATAAATAAATAAATAATTTATAATAATAATATTTAAATAGTAATAAATTTCACATAATCCGAATAGCGTGTATTAAAATGTATAATATAGAAATGATGGAAGAAGCTAGCAGTAATTAGAAAGAGAGGATGACACGCTTATTCCCTATGCATTTATCTATTCACGATATTTACGTGTTTTCATGACGTTCGAGTCATAGCTATACGAGTTTAGACACGTGGGTAATGTTATTAATCAGGTTCCTGACCGTTTTTTAATATGTGTACAATTTACGACATCTTAAACATCGCCATACAAGTTTCGACCTGTTAATTACCCGTAGACTTTACTATACGGTAACAATGGATCTGACTTCTCACAAGTGACATACACATACGAGTATCGACTTGCTTCTAATATAATTAATTAACCTTCATTTAATATTTCCCACTTTTAAAATTTCTGAGAATAAGGAGATCGAATTGAAATGACGACGTAAAAATCTAAGAGAAGCGTGTAAAATTCAACAGTTTCTTTCTATCTTTACGCACAGTTTTGTGTCTTTTAAGTAAAAAGTTAAAGGAAATGATAATGCTGCCATCTTTTGGTATGTTTAAAGAGATTGCAGAATCTGCGTGTTGCAGAATGAAATATGTGGGGGCATCTAAAATGCATAGATTCATCGTAGGCTGCCATCATACACTTAGTGATATGAGTGGCTATGGAGCGATTACAACTGAATATGAGGTTCTTGAAAATTGAATCTAGTTGACAATTAACCTTATTATCGTCATACAAAAGAATATGAAAGTGAAATTGTTAAATATTACAGCGCATCTACTGCAAAGCGAAAGCAATCTCGCTATTTTTAAAATACCTATACTGCCATTACTACACATCCCTCTGAAATTAACACTTTGCATAGTCTTTAATCATAGGCGGTTGTCAATCTGCGGTATCACCACTCGTTTCAAAATGTTTATTGACGACATTCACGTAAATCTGGATGCATTTGCATTGTGAGTGGTAAGCATGACCATACTTCTTCAATTTCACGTTCTGCAAACGTTGACATGAAATCTATAGGTAGACTCGATGTCTTTTGTTTCCATTAATGCAAGACGTTTCACTTCATAGTAAATTCTCATTGACCTTCGAAGAGATGCAGGATAGTCTTGAAGATTTTACAGTATACAATTTTAAAGCATTTTAACATTTTCTTTAGCACACTTTCCGTTAAATGTATGATTTTCGCAATTTATTGAAAATCGACGATGTTGTTGTCCTATGAGTTTCGGTAGAGATGGACAGGCTAATATGTATATATCGACAATATTGTCAGCATCTAAAATTTCCAGCAACCTATGTCTTTTATTTGTCTGCGCCTTTTATGTATATCTTGTGAGCACATGTAACGATGTCTTCCAACGTTTCGTTGATTCCATCAAAGGGTACATCGCCCGATTCCAATCGCAGACCATGTTAATTGTGCATTAACCAATTGTTTTATGTTTAAAACGTACTTTACTACATTACTGTCGGAAATATCCATAATGTACATTTCCTTCGATATAAACTGATTACCAGATCTGGGGAATCCTTGCACGTCGACAATATTCTACATTTCTAGTATCTAATACTGATTTGCTTGTTCCCTTCATTAATTGACGCATCATTCTCTCTCACACACACTCTTTGCCCCTTCCACATATGGCGTGGTACCTCTAACTTATGGGTATACGTCGTACCTTTCTCTCTCTAGATCGTAGTATCTCTTCGTAAAATCCTATGAATCGGAAATCAAATCAGAGTGTAACAAAAACGTCGATTCTTCAGCGGGCCAACACTTGAGATTTTCGATAGTTTGTGAGTTACGATACTCAGATGATGAAGAAGTTAAACGTAATATTAAATCGTTTCAAGTACTAGCACCAGTATGATGGTCACCGCACTTTCACAATTGAATAAATCTTTTCTACGATATTCGATCTAATTGAAATGTGCATAGACGTATGAATACACGTTTCGATTGGTTTATAATACAATTGAGCGTGCCAAAGATCTCTAAATTTTAAATAAAAAATGATCAGTCATTAACTTGACATCCTTTAAACAATTAATTTTTGTATGTATTGTTGCGTTTTGCAATTCGCGCGAATCACCAACTTTCCGCAATTTTGACGCGACCCGATGGTGTCGCCGCATCATAAACTTGTTGCGATTTTAGGTGCGTTAACTTCGCTTGGGTACGTGATCGAGCAATGGGATCCGCTGTTGGTACACATGACAGTGAACAAACTCGATCCAGAGACGAGGAAAGCCTGGTCACTTAACATCGGGTCGTCACTCGAATATCCGACCTTCAATGAACTGAAGGAGTTTATCTTAAGTCGAGCTCGCGGATTGCAGGGAGCTGAGAACTCTGCAAGACAACACTCTGGATCCAGTTTGACTACAGCGGCTTCCAACGCCTCGAAACCGTGCACTCGAACCAAAGCACAGGTACAATCGTTCGTCACTTCTCCTACTACGCGTTCATGTTTAGCTTGTTCGAGAAATCACGCGCTTTATCAGTGCAAACGATTTAAAACTATGCCGCTCTTCGAACGGGCGGAGTTCGTTAAACGTCATCGGTTGTGTAATAACTGCTTGAATTCACACGCAGGCGTTAGTTGTTCAAGTAAATTCACGTGTTTTATATGTAAACGCGCTCACCATACGCTGCTGCATCGAGAGCAGAGTAGTGGGTCGACTAATTCGGCAAAGCCTGAGCTCCCCAACGCAGCGGGATCTGCTTTACCTTCCGATGTCGCAAGGGTCGATGAATCAAACGCTATATTGACACATTGCGCATCGAATCAACCAATTCAGGCATCGAGTATCTTGTTAGCTACCGCTCTTGTTAATGTTCAATCCGCGAACGGGAAACTCCTTCGGGTACGAGCCCTCCTGGACCAGGGTTCAATGTGGACCTTCGTTTCGGAAAATCTAGCTCGGGCGCTGCATGCTCGTACGATCCGGGTCTTCACGACGATATCAGGGATCGGGGGAACGACCGCTGGTTCGTCCAACGAAGCGGTTCATATTAAAATAATGCCGCGTACAGCTACTTCGCCTTCGTTTCAGACGAACGCACTCGTAATGAAGACCCTCACCGCGTATATACCCTCGTCGAAATGCGACCTGGCGAAGTGGACGTCCTTAGCTGGCCTTCCGCTCGCTGATGACGATCCAGGTAGCACCGAACCGATACAACTTATCATCGGCTCTGACCTTTACGGGTCCATTCTTCGAGACGGTCTCATTCAAGGTCCTCCTGGGCATCCGACCGCCCAAAACTCCGCGTTCGGGTGGATATTATCGGGACGGACTCTCACTCCATCCATGGTCCCCACCATGCATACTTTTACGCATCATTGCGCCGATCTAAAGACTTTAGACTCCGCGCTTCGAAAGTTTTGGGAAACCGAGGAACTACCGGACGTAAAGTCCCTTTCTCGCGAAGATCAAATGTGCGAACGTCACTTTAAAGAGACGCACACTCGCGACACCACCGGACGCTATACGGTCCGTTTACCATTCCGCGATGACGTGGAAACGCCGATCGGCGACACGAAAAATATAGCGTTACGTGCTTTTGCCCATCTCGAAAAGAGACTTATTCGTCATCCTGACGACTCGCAAGCTTACCGGGAGTTTCTTAAAGATTACGAAGCACAAGGACATATGACTCGCGTCGTATCCCCCTCGGGTTCGGCACCGATCGTTTATCTACCTCATCATGGGGTCAAAAAGGCTTCTAGTGAAACCACAAAATTACGAGTGGTGTTTAATGCTTCGCTCAAATCATCTTCGTCCATGTCCTTGAATGACCTCTTATGTACAGGTCCAAAGCTCCAAGCCGAATTGAGTGACATCCTGTTACAATGGCGCACATACAGATTCGTGCTCTGTGCGGATGTCACCCAAATGTATCGCCAAATCTGGGTTGATCAATGCGATCGAGACTTTCAGCGAATCGTATGGCGGTATGACTCCACGGCTACTCTCTCGGAATATCAGCTCAACACCGTGACCTTCGGAGTTGCTTGCGCACCTTATTTAGCGCTCCGGGTACTCCAACAACTCAGCGAAGATGAGGGTCATCGCTTTCCACAGGGAGCTGAAATTCTTCGAAAATGTCTTTACGTGGACGACTGCCTTTTCGGAGCGCACGATATTGAATCTGCCCGGGAAAATCGCGAGCAACTTATAGCAATTCTAGGCGCAGGATGTTTTACCCTCCGCAAATGGGCTAGCAATGCCTCAGAATTGCTCGCTGATATCGATCCGTCTAACCATGGTATTGCTGGGGTTAAGACACTTCATGACTCAGAAGGGATCAAGGTTTTAGGGGTTTTCTGGAACCCTACTCGCGACGCGTTTCAAGTTTCGATACACATGGATTTTCCTCAGGTATTGACGAAACGTTCGCTCTTATCAACCATCGCTCGTCTTTACGATCCATTAGGCTGGGTGTCGCCCGTCGTAGTAACTGCTAAAATCATGATGCAGAAACTTTGGTTATTGAAACTCGACTGGGACGACCCTCTGCCTCAGGATATATGCGAGCGCTGGAATCGCTTTACCGACTCATTTCCTGCGCTGAACAATTTCAGTATTCCGCGTTGGACTGGCCAAGACGCCAATACTGCTATGAGCGAATTACACGGTTTCGCTGATGCATCAACCTCCGCGTATGCAGCCGTCGTGTACCTTCGCGTAGTTAACGATACAGCTCCGCCCCAGGTCACGTTGCTCACTAGTCGAACGAAAGTTGCCCCCGTAAAGCAGCTGACAGTACCGCGGCTCGAACTGGCTGCAGCTGTCCTACTGGCACGAACAATTGCCAAGGTCCAGCGAAACAAAGGTTGTAACTCCCTGCCAGTGCACTGTTGGTCAGATGCCACCATCGTGCTGCATTGGCTTAGCCAATCTCCAACTCGATGGAAAACCTTCGTGGCCAACCGGGTCTCGGAGGTCCAGTCTCTACTCCCGAATGTACGCTGGAGTCATGTATCGACGACTGAGAATCCAGCAGACCTCGCGTCGCGTGGATCGCTGGCCTCGGAATTCGTGGATTGCCAACTCTGGACTCATGGACCAGACTGGCTGTCCGATCCGATCATAACACATTCTGACGAAGCTCCTCCTTTAGCCGAGGACGCCCCGCTCGAAATGCGAGTCCGAACATTCATAGCGACCCCACCAGCTCCAGATGTGCTTGTCATTTTAAGTCAGCGACTCCACTCATGGCAGCGCATCCTCCGCGTCACCGCATATGTCCTGCGCTGGCGTCAACGCGTTAAAGGCTCGATCACAACAGGTCCGCCTGTAGCTTCCGAAACAGCTACTGCACAGACGATCGTTTTCCGCTGGCTGCAGTCGCATTTATTTGCTGCAGAACTTTGTGACTTGCGCGCCGGAAACCATGTCGGCGCTACCAGCCCTTTGGCACCTCTCAATCCGCATCTCGATGAACACGGGATCATCCGGATTGGAGGAAGACTCCAGCACGCTAAATTGGCCATCGCGGCTAAACATCCAATCGCCCTCAAGACTCATAAGGTCACAAAGCTGTTCGTTCGTTATGTACATCTTCGCTATCTGCACGCAGGAGTGCAACTTACACTCCGCACGCTGCGTCAAAGCGTTTGGATCATACAAGCGAAAAAAATCATTCGATCCGTAATATATCGTTGCGTCACTTGCGCTCGTTTTAGAACCGAATTCGCTACCCAACTCATGGGAAATCTCCCTTCTCCCCGAGTCACACGTCCTGCCAGACCGTTCGAGCACAGCGGCGTTGACTACGCGGGACCTGTTCAAGTCCGAATCAGTCGCGGTCGTGGTCGCACATCGCAATCGGCCTGGATTGCACTATTCGTGTGTTTCGCAACTAAGGCCATACATATAGAGCTGGTCAGCGATTATAGCTCAGAAGCCTTCCTTGCGGCCTTTAAACGTTTCGCGGCGCGCCGGGGCTTACCGCGATGTATGTATAGCGACCAAGGCACAACGTTCGTGGGAGCTGATTCCGCTCTGAACAAAGCCTTTACTTCCGCCATTAACGACCACGAATGTCGGAGCTTATTAGCCCAGGACAGAGTCGAATGGCACTTTCTTCCTCCGGCCGCCCCACACTTTGGAGGGCTCTGGGAAGCCGGAGTGAAGAGCGTTAAATACCATTTAAAACGCATTCTTGGAGCACACACGCCCACTATTGAAGAGCTCACAACACTCTTATGTGAAATTGAGGGTACACTGAACTCGCGACCGTTAGGACCTCTCACCGACGACATCGAGGATCTTGGGTGTCTGACGCCTGGGCACTTTCTCGTGGGTACTCCCTTGAATGCCGTACCCGAACCATCTGTTTTGGACATTTCGGCCAACCGCTTGACACGTTGGCAACTTTACCGTCAAATATTAGAACATTTTTGGAAGCTCTGGTCGACCGACTATCTGAACTCGCTGCAGCATCGGTCGAAATGGAAATTCCAATCTAAACCGGTGTCCGTAGGGCAACTCGTGTTGCTCAAAACGCCGAATTTGCCGCCGACTAAATGGCCACTCGCGCGAATCATACAGTGTCACGCAGGATCCGATGATGTAATTCGAGTGGTGAAGATTCGTACGTCCACCAACGAATTGTCTAGGCCTATATCGCAGCTAGCTCTCTTGCCTATTGACTTAGAGTCAAACGTAGATACGGATGCTGCGACCTAGATAATAATTAGATCTGAAGTTTTATGTACGATAGTTTAAGTTTTGTTACTACTATTTGCGACGCATGGGATTGCGTCACCGCGGGGGAGGATGTTGCGTTTTGCAATTCGCGCGAATCACCAACTTTCCGCAATTTTGACGCGACCCGATGGTGTCGCCCTCTTTTACTCGGAATCGCGAATCGGAGTTGCGCGTTCTCCCGCGCTCTCTTTAAGCAGCGTGGTTACCGTGTAACACGTTTTCCGGCGGACCGACAGTCACAGCTCATCCATCAAAACCGCAACCACGCGAATGAACCGTTTTTTCGATTAGGCATCGCGAATTCAGTTTTCCGATATTCTAACCGGTAACCGTGGTTGCTACGAACTCAGCGCAACATTGCTCTTTTGTGAATTCTTATGTGTTATAGTGAGAGCCTTGAAAGAGATTAAAAGTGCTGCTCAAATCCTAATCCAGTGTCATTATTGTGAGACCCTCATCTCATACCGTGAGTCGGTTGGGGAGGCCTGAGACCTTTATGCATAAACGAACATGTATATTAAATAGCGATACACTGCAGTCTTAAATCAAATAATTAAAATCATTACATCTTAAAGTCAGTCCATGCATAAATCTTACATGGTCTAAGTCATCTTATCTACACTTCATATTTCTTTCTGTAAATGCAAAACAAAACGACAGACAACAAAGTATTTATCATTATGATAATAACAAATTCTTTCACATTAGAACCGCGTCTAATAGCTCACATAAGGTCGCCTTATTCGTAGTGAATTTAACTTTCGAACTGTCATCTTTAATTGTCCATCATTCTCTCTCTCTCTCTCTCTCTCTCTCTCTCTCTCTCTCTCTCATTAGCTACCGATTTGTTGCATCTATACGAATACTCTTACATCAAATCGAGTCGTATGCACATTCTTGTGTTGTAACATTCACACGACTATGGAATGAAATTCATTCTGAAAACCCAACAAGTACAAGCGTAAATGTATTTTAATACTAACGAATGGTATACCTCTTGATTCTAAATTGTATGTAGCGTAACCGACATGACTATTTAATTCCGTTTACAATAATGATTTGGAGATTCACACCGCACGAAACGTTGTTATATTTGACAGATTTTTGCTACTTCCACATTGTAATCTTAATTAGTTAACTAAGTTATTCACGTATCAATACTATTGTTATATGTAGGTATTTTGTTAAATATATTGCCATAAGGAGAATGTCCTCCTATCCATCACACCTAGTGTAATACCAAAAGATACAAGTCATTATATCAATAAATAATGTTCATAGTAATAAATTAACCTTTAAAAACTTGTCATGTTTTCACATCATGCACTAAAATTTCAGATTATTATTATTATTATTATTATTATTATTAATATTGAATCGTTTATAGAACTGATGTTTTCATACATAATCACTTAAAAAGACTGCTACCGTATATGAAATATAAGACTAAACAACAATTCAACATGAAGACATGCATAGATTAATTCTATTTAAAACATTAGTCATTTTGAAAGGACAAGTGAAAAATTCTCAATGACCTATCTGTAAAGCTTCTATCTTACTTCTATCTTACTTCATGTTTCTTTTCGACAGTCCAAACACATCGGTACATAAACACACTTTCAATAATTATTGAATAATTTCTTATATAAGGGAGTAAATATTCAACGATTTTTTCGTAAATAATGAAACAATTTAATGAACAAGCAAATCAGTATTAGATACTAGAAATGTAGAATATTGTCGACGTGCAAGGATTCCCCGGATCTGGTAATCAGTTTATATCGAAGGAAATGTACATTATGGATATTTCCGACAGTAATGTAGTAAAGTACGTTTTAAACATAAAACAATTGGTTAATGCACAATTAACATGGTCTACGATTGGAATCGGGCGATATACCCTTTGATGGAATCAACGAAACGTTGGAAGACATCGTTACATGTGCTCACAAGATATACATAAAAGGCGCAGACAAATAAAAGACATAGGTTGCTGGAAATTTTAGATGCTGACAATATTGTCGATATAGACATATTAGCCTGTCCATCTCTACCGAAACTCATAGGACAACAACATCGTCGATTTTCAATAAATTGCGAAAATCATACATTTAACGGAAAGTGTGCTAAAGAAAATGTTAAAATGCTTTAAAATTGTATACTGTAAAATCTTCAAGACTAGCCTGCATCTCTTCGAAGGTCAATGAGAATTTACTATGAAGTGAAACGTCTTGCATTAATGGAAACAAAAGACATCGAGTCTACCTATAGATTTCATGTCAACGTTTGCAGAACGTGAAATTGAAGAAGTATGGTCATGCTTACCACTCACAATGCAAATGCATCCAGATTTACGTGAATGTCGTCAATAAACATTTTGAAACGAGTGGTGATACCGCAGATAGACAACCGCCTATGATTAAAGACTATGCAAAGTGTTAATTTCAGAGGGATGTCTAGTAATGGCAGTATAGGTATTTTAAAAATAGCGAGATTGCTTTCGCTTTGCAGTAGATGCGCGGTAATATTTAACAATTTCACTTTCATATTCTTTTGTATGGCGATAATAAGGTTAATTGTCAAATAGATTCAATTTTCAAGAACCTAATATTCAGTTGTAATCGCTCCATAGCCACTCATATCACTAAGTGTATGATGGCAGCCTACGATGAATCTATGCATTTTAGATGCACCCACATATTTCATTCTGCAACACGCAGATTCTGCAATCTCTTTAAACATACCAAAAGATGGCAGCATTATCATTTCCTTTAACTTTTTACTTAAAAGACACAAAACTGTGCGTACAGATAGAAAGAAACTGTTGAATTTTACACGCTTCTCTTAGATTTTTACGTCGTCATTTCAATTCGATCTCCTTATTCTCAGAAATTTTAAAAGTGGGAAATATTAAATTAAGGTTAATTAATTATATTAGAAGCAAGTCGATACTCGTGTGTGTTCGTCACTTGTGAGAAGTCAGATTCATTGTTACCGTATAGTAAAGTCTACGGGTAATTAACAGGTCGAAACTTGTATGGCGATGTTTAAGATGTCGTAAATTGTACACATATTAAAAAACGGTCAGGAACCTGATTAATAACATTACCCACGTGTCCAAACTCGTATAGCTATGGCTCGAACGTCATGAAAACACGTAAATATCGTGAATAGATAAATGCATAGGGAATAAGCGTGTCATCCTCTCTTTCTAATTACTGCTAGCCTCTTCCATCATTTCTATATTATACATTTTAATACACGCTATTCGGATTATGTGAAATTTATTACTATTTAAATATTATTATTATAAATTATTTATTTATTTATTTATGCTACTTTTGTTAACAAAGGGGTGAGTTGGCCTACAGGTGGCCCGCCACGTTATTCCTAGATAAAATACAGAACTGAGATCATCTCCTTTCTATTATGGTGGAGGTTGTCTAAAAATTTTGGAAAGCGAAAATGTGTTACTTGGTATACCTTTTGATGAAATTGCGCAATGACTTTAAACGCGTCTGAACCTGTATACATGGAAAATATATGGTGAAAATGATCGGCTGGCAATCGGTGATTTCGATGACCGTGATAACGGTATAATCTAACAACGGGTACTAGAGAGCAAGAGAGATGGTAGTAGCACGCAGGAGGAAAAGGTCATTATTAGAATTTTATGTTCACATTCAAAATAGGGTTCCTAGCCTACGCTGTATTTCCACATAGGCATCGAGAAGCGAATATGATGTAGCAATAGCTGACCTTTAATGAATTGCTTTTGCAATTTTTTTTTTCGACATTCCTCATATGACAATACTAATGTGTAACAGCCAGTACTTTTCAATATTTATGAACTAATTTCTTAAGATCACGCATTAGAAAGAGGCCGTTTGCAATGACCATCTAACGGCTGGACATTTTTATAACAATATTAGGGGGTCGGCGCCAGGTCTTTTGAACGCGTTGAGACTTGCTCAGCGGCTTTTCTACGTTAATTTCAAAATGGTCTTGGATGAAGGGACTCGACGGTTTTGTCTCTATTGGAGATCATTGAGATACGCTAATTAATCTGTGAGCAGCTGTAACCCTCTGTACCGTGATGCAATGAATACGTGTCTCCAATGATAACTTCACCCCATTTGGAATGTGAGGATTGGTCCTTAAGAATTAATTGATTTTCTCAATCTTTTTGATGGATTCTCGAATGAAGTTGGAAAATTGATCCTCAGCAGCGTCTTCTTCAAGAGTGCTGTAAACCCTGTTCAAGGCCTCAAAAATCTTTTAGACATCTACCATATTGATGTAGAAATACAAGTTTTGAAATAGAGGCACTTACGTGCTGTCAAACATAGACACAGTAACGCGACATTCCTTTGAAACGATGTCTGGACCTGTATACAATTTCGAGAGTTTCGGGAAAACAAATGTACGGTGAATAAGTGATCGACGGATAATCGACGACCGTGAAAACGGTATACTGATAATGTTAATGAATCTAAGAAAGAGTATGCGAGAGCTAGAGAGATCATAGAAATTATGACATTGGAATATTTGAATTAGACTGCCTCCTTTCTCTTACGTCACGGATTTCCGAAATTTGGTAAAGAGATAATGTTTTGAAGAAATTGTGCAATGACCTTTTAAACGTGTCTGGACCTGAATACATTTTCGAAAGTTTCAGGAAAACAAATGTACGATGAATAAGTGATCCACGGATAATCGACGACCGTGAAAACGGTATACTGCTAATGTTAATGGATCTAAATAAGAGTATGCGAGAGCGAGAGAGATGATAGTAGAACGCACGAGGAAAAGGTTTCCGCGCATCAGGGGGTCGACACCAGGTCTTTTGAACGCGTTGAGACTTGCTTAGAGGCTTTTCTAAATTAATTTTAAAATGGTCTTAGCGGTTTTGTGTGAAGGATCTCAGCGGTTTCGTCACTTTCGGAAAATGTCATTTTACTTTCACTCTCAATACGGTTCCTACCGAATACGATGTATTTCCATAAGCGACTATAATGTAGCAATATCTGACCTTTAATGAAGGCGACTTTTGAAATTTGATTTTCGACACATGGCAAAGGTCGTCGATATACGAGATTGCGCTTCAAGCTGGTATTTAGACTAATGGAAATCTACGCTTTCAATTCATCAAAAAAAGATATGTAACATCCGAATTAGATCGGTAACGGCATATTGAAAGAGTGATTTCCCAACAGGGCACATTTAAATGATCGAAAGATATATGCATAACGCTACAGCATTAATCTTCGAAAACTTAATGGGACCGTCCACGAAGTCTTGCGTCATCTTAATGACCTCATTAGTGATGGTCAGATTTCCCAATGAGAGAGTCTTGAAACCGCGTACTAAACAGCAAATTAAAAATGCGAATCAATCCGCGAATCGGCCCGCGAGTCATTCCGAGACTCAAACCACGAATTAGTTCACGAATCAGTCTGCGAATTAGTTCACGAATCTACCACCTCGCATGCTGCGACAGCGCCGCGAGTCTTGAATTATAAGCCCGCGTACTAAACAGTAAATCAAAAATGCGAATCAATCCGCGAATCGGCCCGCGAGTCATTCCAAGACTCAAACCACGAATTAGTTCACGAATCAGTCTGCGAATTAGTTCACGAATCTACCACCTCGCATGCTGCGACAGCGCCGCGACTGTGGCGACGCCTGGTGGCGGCGGCGGGAGTTTCGTGGGGACGGTCACTCTACATCTACTCACAATGGGACACAGATTTTGAGAAAATAACTCTTTATTGTTTAAAAATTGATTAATCTGCTATTTTCTCAAAATCTGTGTCCCACTCTGAAATTCACATATCTTATAGAAAAGTAGTTAAACTTTCTTTTTAAAATAGTAAAAAAACAAGTCTAAAACTCGTTTGTGAAATATGCTAAAATTAGCAATTTTACGTTGAATTTCAAGGCTTTCATCACTAGCTTTAAGCTCGTCAAAAACACTTTAAAGATGGGGCATATGTTAACGTTTATGCATTCTACTTATAAATGTAGTAAATTGAAAGAATTTATTTAACACTTGTATTTTGTCAGTCTGGACATTTCAGGAATTTTGACCCAAATCTGGAGAGTGAAGATCAAACATCTTCCCGGTTAAGAATATTAGGGTAGTTATTATAAAAACGTCAATTTTTTAGGTATCTTGTAAAAGGCCATACCCAGACAGCTGGAGACTCAATGCATGCTGCAATAGAGAATTCGGCGAAAAGAAAATTTATTTATACTAAAGATCAATGGTGTCTAATTATCGAAAATGCAAAAGTTAAGGAGCCAAAATATAAGGTTCGTCAAATGCAGCAAACCGAAATTTTTAATTATGCTGAAATTTCGAATAAATCTTTTTGGAGAAAAATTAAAATTTCACAATTATGCGAAATAACGTTTCATTTTGATGGGAACATGAATTATCAATATGAGTACGTGGAGAATTTCATGACAGCCCAGATCCCACAAAATAATGGAGTACTGTGCAATGCCTATAACACAATATTATCCCTTCATAAAAATAAAGTGAAGGATATTCAAAAACTCTGCGTTAAAGGTCCCATTCCAGAAGAATTCCACACTTTTTACTACAATTTAATTCAATGAGATAAAACTGTCGCAGTTACAATTTTCAGTTTTATATAGTTAATGTTAAAAGATTTTAATGAAAAAGTCCCATTTAAAAATATTTAAAACATACATTACGTCGTATTTATTTTATTTCGTTTTACAATTGCGTTAAAATGTATAATATTATATTTATTTACATTTAAGAGCGAGATTTTATTTATATTTTAATGTCTTATTACATGTGTAATAAGTGGTACCAACTTAAATTTCATAAAAAAAATTCTGTATTCGGCGTGTCATGTTTTTCAACTCTAATTCGACGTGTCATGTTTTTCAACTCCAATTCGACGTGCCATGTTCTTCCACCCAGGCAGCGATGTAGTATCTCTGCCGCACAGTTGTTGCTTCAAGGTTCAAAGTCAAAAAAAAAATTAAAAAGAATTCCTTCTATTGATTTGATAATCTACATGAAGTCGTTCGTTGTTCATATTTTAAAGGATGTATAAATGTCGTGAAAGATTATGAGGGTGTACGAAATATAGGACGGGTGGATTTGAATATCTTCGAAGAGGCGTTTATACAATTAAGATTAAACATCACTTGGTAAGTTCGTTTGATCATTTAATTGTATTTCACACCTCTTCTCGGTGATCAACATGTAGACATTTAAAGTTATTACGACATTTATTCCCAGTGCTATCAGTTTAATAATGACATATAGATAAATATTACATAATTGTGTATATCATAATTATCTATTTGTATAAAAAAGAACATAATTATAATTATAATGATAATATAGATTTTGCAAAAATATCTTTAGTAACTATTGGCAATTTATAAAAACGAGCAAATGTTGTTGATGAGTCCGTCCATCCTGCAGTTTTTCTGATTACTTCTAAACTAACTCCAAGTTTCATTGCAGTCTATGACGATGCATGTCGAGCACTATGAGAAGAAAAGTGATTTATGTCGATCCCACTTTTATTCAGAACATTTTTAAACCATATGTTGAAGTATCTTTGGAAGCTGCTATGTAAGGTTTTTTCATTGTTATAAAAAGCTTAGTTTCATATTTTCTTAACGCTACACAAATTTTATCATTTTCAGAAAATTATGGTGAGTATACTACTGGTTGGGTTTTGTTAATTCCTGACGTTTTAATTTTATCGTCTATAAATATTTCTGCACCCTTTTCATCAAGTTCAATATTTGTAATGTGAATAAGTGAAAAGGTTTGCACTCTGTGCAATGTTACAAATGATAATAATGCTATTAGTTTCATTGTCAATTCATTAATATTTAATTTATCATTTGGATATCATTTTTCTACGAAATTTAAAATCATTCTTGGATCCCACGTTGTATTGTATTTCGATCTACTTTGTTTTAAATTGGTGACGCCTTTGAAAAGTCTTTTCATTCGATAATCATCACGTACATGTGTACAAATAATCAGGCTGATAGCAGATCTAAGAGAATTTGGTTTTCCGTATTTTGATCCGTTATTAAATTTTTCAGTTAAAAATATTATAATCTGTGTTATTGTTGCTCGAAATGGGTGGACTTTTCTATCAGAGCAAAATTTCTACCACAATCGTAATGCCGACTCATATTATATAATTGTATTGTTACTAAGAGATGCTATTATAATTTCACTTGAGTAATGTGGTACTCCTTTCAATGTAGATGCTTGCCTGACACTTTCCCGACAATTAATGAAAGTATATCGCAAAGTGGGTGTCTCGAGATCTGTTAATAGCAAGAAGATCGTCATCTGGTTTTAATGGTAAAGGGTTTTCAATGAGGGTTTTCAGAGGGTTTACAAAACAACGGATACCAAAGTTGACCTGGCCATTTCGGTAGAATAACAATTCTCGAACATCGTTCAGGTTGAATTTTTTGTAAAACGCATTCTATGAAATTGTGAAATCATCCACCGCAAAAGATTCAGGATCTCGATGCCATGAAACGTAATCTTTGCATTTTGTGTTTACGCTACTAGCAAATAGATGAATATCAGGAATACCAAAATTATTTACTATAGATTCATACATGAATCTTATAAGCCGACTTACATAATTTATATTCACAGTGTCTATTTTTCTAGATTCAAAGTCTGCTTCTTTATTATCACGAGATCTAATGTAAGAAGTGTAATATTTCGAGGGGAAATGATTATACTTGCTTAATAGGGCGGTTCTTGTTTTGCGAAGTTTCAAATTTCTGACGGGCCCCCCCCCCCCTCCCCCGAAATTTCTTCATTTGTGTGAAAAAATGAACTGGTGAAAATTTTAGCCCGATCGGTTAAAATTGAGAGGTCGCTCAAGAGCCTTCAATTTTAACATTGTTTTCCCATAAGAGAAACAGTTTTTCAGTACTTTACGTAGCATTTTTACCGCATTCGTTCTGAATATCTACAAATTTCGGTATCTTTTCTTGGATGTTTTCCGAAGGTAATGGCCCTAATCCGATCAAAAAATATTAATTTTCGGTCGAGTTATTACGTTTTGAATATTGATAATTTTTCGCAAAAAAATCGTAAAACACTAAAAATCGCAATTAAATAGCTATAACTTTGTTCGAATGCATTCTAAAATTCAGTTCTTCGTGTACATAACTAAAATTTTATAAAAAGCTGAGAATAGTAAAATTCAAAATCATATCTCTCTAGAACCGATCCGAAAACGTTACTAAATCCGTTGATAGAATCGAAAATCTGAAAAATTAGGGAATGTTTCACACATTGTTGATGTGCATTAGAATATAGTACTATTTGATACAAATAGGTAAAATTTTTTTCTACGTATGTGCGGATTGCCGACCGAACCGAAGGCGAACAATATCTTCAGTTGTATGTTTGCGTAATTCACAGGTTACGCATATTGTAACAAAAATGAAATTTTATTATATTTGAAAATATGCAATTGTTTATTGAGTTACCATTATATTCCGCTCTCTGCCGAACCCGGACTCACGAATCGAGGACGTGGCGGTTATCGACTCCATTTTTTTTTTCATTTTATGATTATTTCCTTTTTTTTTCATTTTTGGAATATTTAATTTTTTTATTTTTTCGCTATTATCTTTTGTAATTTTCTTTGTTATTCTTTTTTTATTTTTGGGTTTTTGTTAAAGTATTTTTATTAATTTTGGGTAACTGTTTACGGTGATCGGAAACAACTTGTAACAGATATTGCAGTTGTTCTTCATCTTTTGTTAATCTTCCAGAATGTTCCTGAATCAGCGCTACGCCTCGTTCCGCATGATCGTTTACTACCTTCAAAGATGTTAACTTTTTTTTAGCTTCTTGAAACTCAGCATTTTCCTCCCATTGGGATGCAGGTAATGAAAGGAAGCCATGACGTAAGCCTAGTTTTATAAATAATGACATACTGTTTTTTGTGGTAAAATCTACAAGACTTGTATCTTTAATATTATCTAGTTCTACACTAGCGCGCTTCAGAGGTTCATCTTCCCCTTCCTGAGTAAACATAGCTTCCACCATGCCATTTTTTATTTCGGTACTGATATTATTATCAAATATTGTAAGCCCCACCAACTCCTCAGATAAACACCAGAGGTGTTTAGACATTTTTTGAGATGTTACTTTGGAAATTGCTGGATTTTTTGCCTTATATGCTACAAGAGACTGAAGAAATTTCAAATCATCGTGAGGAGCTCTTGTAGCAATCGGTGCATTTATCCAAGCTCTCAGATAAAGTGTAACAAAAAAATGCAAAGGTTTCGGAGGCCTTTTTCTTCACTTTGTTTTAAGATGAATTGTGTACGAAACATTCACACCTTAAAGGCGTAAATAATTTTAGACATCCAACGAGCTTGATGCATTGGTCCTGGTGCAGAGAAATGTACACCACGAACGG
Organism: Trichopria drosophilae; assembly: GCA_030407085.1. NCBI lineage: Eukaryota > Metazoa > Arthropoda > Insecta > Hymenoptera > Diapriidae > Trichopria > Trichopria drosophilae. The sequence continues at coordinate 130,536,728 of CM059582.1, read as the reverse complement.
GTGGCGCGCCAAGAAATACCAAAGTTCAATCAATTCGCGATAATCATCACGAGGTTGTTTTTCCATTAAAACAGCATTTAAAAAATGCACTGTTTCTTCTTTGGTTTCAGCAATTGCTTCAAACGTAACCTGATCTATGGAAGCATCATTATATTGCAGCTGATTTAATGTATTCCACTATTTTTGGAATCGTTTAAAGAGAAGGATCTCTGGAGACGAGGAAGGGCCCATGATCTCCGAGAATGCTGCACCAGCTATCAATTCCAGAATATGATGTCGACAGGTAAGGTAAAGTAAATCACATTTGAGTAACTATTCAAGAATGATACAGGCGTCAGCCTTTCGGCCAGTATTAGATCTTGTATTGAAGCACATCCCTTGCACTTTTTCATGAATACTCCATTTATTTAAAATTTCGAAGACTGCTTCAGCCTGCGCTTTTCCAGTGCCAGACTCAATTTTAGGTACAGCCAGCAGTTGTGAATCTCCATCTAAACCAGATACCAGTATTGGTAGTCGATTAACATCATCTTGAGTAGTGAGGTCTTGCAGATTCTTCCCATCCCAATGAACAATTAAGGCAACGTCAGGTTTAAAGTTTAACTGTATATTGGTAGCAACGCTTTTTCTATACCTCTGACGTTCTCGACGAATGGTTCTTTCATTTAAAGAAAAATGATTAATGTCATGACCAAGGGCTTTGGCAGTTTCTCCAACAATCATGAATGCTGTTTGATTGGAAGTCTTCGTTGGATCTAATGTAGCCAGTAGAGATGGAGTCAAAATTTTTATTCGACCACGTACAGGAACAGAAGGACCGGTAGTAGGGCTCCAAGTAGAATTACATGTTAATGAATTTGATGTAAGAGAACTACTATTAACCTCACTGATTTCCATACAAGAATCTTCTTCTAAACTATCATTGGTTCCATTTATTTCCCGTCTTTTCTTTATAAGGCTATGTTCATTATTTATCATTTTTCTTTTAAGAACTTTCCTTTTGGTGGCAGATGACAGTAAACCTGGCGACTTTTTTCCCGCTGTGCTAACAAGAACGCTTTTACTCTATCATCTTTTATAATATTTAATGCATTGTCGTTAGAAATATCAAATAATTCGCGCAAATATTCACGAAATTTATTTTCATTTTCCATTTGGGTTTTACTACGCCGTAATGAATTCTTTTTCAATGCAAGCCAACGATTAAACAGTGCCTCTAATTTCATCACTGATTTTACTTATCGGTGTACTGGAATACCAATCTTATTCCATATTAATACGATTTTTTCGACGCATCGCGTACAAACTCTTTATTAATTCTATGGAGAAAAAAAAAGTATCCTAGGACTTGTTTATTAGATGGGAGTTTTGATCCATCAATATTATTGTCATCTTCGTATTTTTCCAACAAATACGCTTTTTCCCGACTTCTAAGATTCATTTAATAAAACAATATGGGAAATTAAAGTAATGTGAAATTAAACGAAATGTGAAATTAAACGAAATGTAAAATTAAATATTAGATATATGAGGACCCAAGGCAAGTGTTTCACGTAATAATAAGTATAATGCAATCATGCTGAAATCAAAAAATGAGCATTTAAAATCGACGGAATCAAAAATCTGGACATCTAGTATGTATTTTATGTTCAGGTGGGTTCTATTTTGATGACCCAAAAATTATAAAATTTACTATCCCGCATTCTTCAAAACGCCCGAATATCCAATGTCCATATAACCAGATACCAAACATGGAGAAATTAAAATACCGATACATAGATGAAAAAATTTCATTATAAGTCACTAGTTAGGTTATTCGATGCGGTAAAAGGTAAGGAATTCAGTGCCTTTTCGGGTAATAATATCATTACGTAATTTAGAGTATATATTGTGCAATAAAATTTCCTTTTCCTATTTTTAGATGAGAAAATTTGTATATTAAAATTACGATTACTCAGCTCGAAAGGGACATTTTTAATTCTACCAGTTCCTTTTTTCATACTAGTAAAAAAATCCCAGGAGGGACCCGGACAAAATTTAAAACTTTGCAAAATAAGAACGCCCCTAGCTCCTACTAATAGTGTTAAAAATTTTATTCGAAGAATTGAAAAAAATGTTTTTTCTTATGGAAAATGTAATGTAAGAAGAGAAATGCGATAACTCTGCTCCAAGTTATCGTTTTCGACACAATTGGAACTTATCTTGAGCCACAATCTACAAGAAATTTGAAAATGTAAGATATTCGGTAGGCATTAAAAAATATTACAAACACACAATAAAAACATTAATGCTGTAAAACAAGAATTATTTTGGAATTTTTATGAAAATGCATGTTATTATTATGCGAAAAGCAAATATGCTCTTGGCGTATGCTATAAAATTTAATGGAACTCGCATTTTACGAAACATTATGAAAAAGACTCAAGGTGGTACCTCAATAAATAAAAATAATGCAACAAAAGAAAAATGCACGCTTTAAACAAATTAAAGTAAAATGGCTATTTCCAGATTTCGTGCACTCCAAGCAAAGCAAAATTCAAGTGACCTCTACTACGTCAGAATTTTTTTTCTAGTTCAACAGAAGGCGATTCAAGCCGGAAAAGGGGGAGGAAAGCGATCGTCCATGGTGTAATATCTTCGGATTTTTTTCTTCTGAATTGTAGTGAATAAACTAGAAATTTATTTCTTTTACCTGATTTTAGCAAAAATTTTCTTTATAAAAAATGCTCTTTCGGTTAAAAATTATCATCTTTTACTCAACCGGGGGTCATTTTAAACGGAAAACAGTAAGGATTTCGAAATTCCGGGATACATCATTTTAGAATGCATTCGAACAAAGTTATAGCTATTTAATTGCGATTTTTAGTCTTTTACGATTTTTTTGCGAAAAATTATCAATATTCAAAACGTAATAACTCGACCGAAAATTAATATTTTTTGATTGGATTAGGGTCATTGCCTTCGGAAGACATCCACGAAAAGATACCGAAATTTGTAGATGTTCAGAACGACTGCGGTAAAAATGCTACGTAAAGTACTGAAAAAACCGTTTCTCCTATGGGAAAACAATCTTAAAATTGAAGGCTCTTGAGCGACCTCTCAATTTTAACCGATCGGGCTAAAATTTTCACCAGTTCATTTTTTCACACAAATGAAGAAATTCGGGAGGGGACCGGTAAGCAATTTGAAACTTCGCAAAACATGAACCTCCCTATTGCTTAATACAAATAACCTTTTATTATACACTCTTACATATGTGTAACACGTGCGGTTCGTATACACGACCGTTCCTATTAGCACTCGGCGCGGGAATGCTGTGTCGCGCATCAACACCTCTGTCGCTATCTAGGACCCTAGCGACGGTATGGTAGTTTACTGTACTCACGCCATCTACGAACCTTGCAAGCATTACAGAATAGTGCAAGAAGCAAAGACACAAATATTTCTAACCTCGCACCATTGCCACAACTCTTTAGCTAGATTGTTAAGGTTTTGAAATCGTACTCATCCCATTCTATTTATAGAGGAAATGGCTGTAGTATTATCTATTCTGAGTAAAATTTGACAATCATTTAATTTATTTGCAAAACAATTTAATCCAAATACTGCAGCGTTTTAATTCTAGTTTGTTAATATGTAATGATTGTTCTTCATTACTTCGATTTCTATTAATTTTTTGTTTGTTAAAAAAACTCCCCAATTTTAAAGAAGCGTCTGAATAAAACTCTACAGAAAAATGATTGTCTCTAATAGGGTTAATACTATTCGGAATATTTTCTAACCGCCATTTAAATTCGATTTGTAAGTTATCTGGTATGATCAAAGTTCGATTATAATTAAAATAATTTGCTCGTAAAGTTGAGCGCTCTCTAAAGATTCTAAATATACCTAGCCGTATTTTCTGGCAGAACAACAAGCTACTAGGGTACCTACTATTTTAGCGAAGTCTCTTATTTTATGATTATGTGACTTTGATAAATGTTTAACTTTTTTAATAATGGAAATCTTTTTTGCCTCCGATAAGCTCAAAGTCATATTAGTCGAATCAAAAATAAAACCTAGAAATTTACATTTGATACTTGGAACTAAAGTGCTGTTTTTACGGTTGATTATAAATCCAAGTTTTTCTAAAATTTGTAAGGTAAATTCTATATTATGTTTGCTTTCTTTAATAGAATTACCAAATACTAGAATATCATCCAAATATATAACGGACATTAAACCAAGATTTCTAAAATATGCCATTATTGGTTTCATTATCTTTGTAAATGCCTATGGAGCAGAGAATAAACCGAATGGGGGACATACAAATTCAAATATTTGATTTTGGAAAATAAACCTTAAATATTTTCTATGTGATTGGTGAATTGAAACGACAAAATATGCGTCATTTATGTTGAGCAAGGCAAGAAAAGCATTTGATGACATAAGTTTACAAGCAGTTCGATAATCTTCTAGTTTGAAGTGTTGTGTAACTATGAATTTATTTAAGTTATTTAGATTTAGGATAAATCTACAATTTCCATCAGTTTTTAGAATACTTGAAATAGACCGAGAGATGTGAAGCATATGACCTCCCGAAGACAAGCAGGCCGCCAATTTGCAGGCGGACTAGTGAAGATCAAAGTAACATAAAAGTCAAATATACTTACCCCCGCAAGTGCAGCAAATTAAGTGTGGGGCTGTTTATGATCGGATTTTTTTCTTCCGAAGCCAAGCAGTTTGCCACCAAGAAAAAACGTTTACGGTGGGTGGAAAAGTGTATCAAAATTAATTGGCGGCCTTCGAAGGTGCAGCGTTTTAGCATGAGGGGTGAATATGTCATGGGAGAATTTTTCGCCGAAGTCAAGCAACTTGCGGCGATGTGCAATGCATTTCTATGGTTACCAAAAGGTGATTCACGCGATTGGCGGCCTTCGCAGGTACAGTTAAATTGAGATATATCGGAATTTTGCACGAAATTAGGTTAATTTCAAAGCAAAACAAGGGAAATAGGAAAATAATAGTTTGAAAATAATAGAGCAGTCCACTATTGGCTGGAAAACATAGCTATATCCTCTAAGAATATAAATCCACATTGGAGGCCCTATCAGGTACAGCCAAACCCCGTGGGGGTACTTGAAAGGGGGGTACTAAATCCACCACTTGATAAAACTGCACAATAACTACAGCATGTAAAAAAAAAATTCGGCAACTGTATTCGACGTCTTTTTTTCTGCGGATTAAGAATATGACAATAAAAAATGGCGATCGGACATATTAAAGCCGCCATCTTGAAAAAACGGCTAAAAAACATGATTTTTTGCATCTATCATTGTTAAAAAGTGCAAATCGGACGAAAAGTTTAAAACAAAAAAGATAGAGCGAAAAATTCTTCACAAAAAAAAGGTACCATGCATTTTTTTCGTAATATCAACTATAATGTCACAAAAGAAGGGTGAACATGAGAATAATCGGAATGATGATGGAAGGAAACAGAAAATGAAAATTTGGAAGGCGAAATTCTCAAATCGTATGATTTCGAATGATTTAGCGGGGAGCAATATCCAAGGTTTCATGATATAGTTACGGAAGAGCTAGATAAAAATATAGACAAAGGTATGACAAAACTTCAAGTAAAAATAATATTACAACAATTATATTTTTTAAATTTATATAACAATTATAATTTGGTATAAATACATGATTTTTTACATTCTGAAGTTCAATCGTTTCAACGCAAAATTTAATTTTGTGCATAAGTTAATTTGGATGCAAATATTTTAACACAACTATAACTTATTGTACGTCATGAAATTAACACAAATTAATCACATTTTAATTATTAGGGCCCAAAATTTTTTCGTTTATATTTATGCAGACACATAATCATTATAAATAAAATGAAGTAAACAATAATTGCTTTAAATGTACTCGTATAAACTTCGATAGGTATTCATTCCGGATCCTGAAAAATCCGAAGACGACACTGCAAATATGTTTGATCCGAATTTTTCTGATGAAGGTAGCGATTTCGACATTAGCGACGAAGAAGACTGATAGCATTCATTTTAGTAAAGTATAATGAAAATAATTGTTCACATAAAGTGTGATATTTTTGCAATAACTGTTCAAATGTAGCTCATTAAATAGTAAGAATAACACGAAAATGGAATATTATTTCTACGTTAAATAACCAATCGAATTCGAATAAGTTTACCTGTTTTGGACGGCTATGTTGTATTTGCTAATTTTGATTTTCAGCGTTTTTACGACGTTTTCTTAATCACGGACTTCAAAAACAACCGAATACCGAGTTTCACATGAATCAAGAAAGATTTAATGTTTTGATCCGCTATATTGAATCCGCCATTTTGAATTAAAAAACCCGACTACGGTTTCGTAATCATAATGGAATACAAAAACATATAAATCGAGTAAGGTTTCATATTTTGGTCCGGCATTTTGAAACCGCCATTTATAATATCGAGAGTTTGACTTAAGATTCGTGAAAACTCTATCGTAGAAAATTTAATAACAATCGTAGGGTTAAAGTGGTGGGTAAAACTAATTAATAACCGTAGCACATAAAAGAAAGTAACTGCATGCTGGTGGACTGCGCCCCGGACCCCTGCATTTTTGTAATCACCTACTCTCCACCCCGCAGATATGGGTAATAATCGAACTTACGTGAAAATTGAGACAATTGTAATTGCGCAATGTACATAAATGTCCCCGATTATTCTCATGTTAGAGGTTATAGCTATGTTTTCCAGCCAACAGCGGACTGCTCTATTATTTTAAAACTATTATATTCATATTTTCCTTGTTTTGCTTTGAAATTGACCTAATTTCGTGCAAAACTCCGATATATCTAAATTAAGCTGTACCTGCGAAGGCCGCCAATCGCGTGAATCACAGAAAATGCATTGCACATCGCCGCAAGTTGCTTGACTTCGGCGAAAAATTCTCCCATGACATATTCACCCCTCACGCTAAAACGCTGCACCTGCAAAGGCCGCCAATTAATTTTGATACACTTTTCCACCCACCGTAAACGTTTTTTCTTGGTGGCGAACTGCTTGGCTTCGGAAGAAAAAAATCCGGTCATAAACAGCCCCACACTTAATTTGCTGCACTTGCGGGGGTAAGTTTTTTTTTTTGTTACTTTGACCTTCGCTAGTCCGCCTACAAATTGGTGGCCTGCTTGTCTTCGGGAGGTCACATGCTTCACATCTCTCGGTCTAAAATATTTTGACCTCTTTAAGGCTTACATTTTGTGATTGCACCCTTTTCTAGTAAATCATTAATGCAATTTTTCATGAGAATAGTTTGTGTTTTAGGTAAACATTTTTGATTCGGTATCTTTGTTTGGAAAACCATATTCCGTCCAGGTTGATTTGACGTGTACATCATCATCGTGGAATGCATCACATTGGGAGCCGTCGTCGTAGTCAGGCTGTTCAAAACGTCCTCTAAATCTCCAGCAATATCGAAATATTGTTGCCTGTATTCATTGAAGACATGTTCGGTGAAATAAGGTAACCGGAAATCACTCTCCTCTGCTGCATTCTGAATTTGCTTATCGAAATCGACGCATCGTGACCACATCTGCTGAATATTGCTCAACCGCATCCTGAGACGACCTGGAGTCCGGTTGACAGGTTCTTGAGCTCGAGCTTGATTGACTAACATGTCCTCGAATACATTGCTCAGGCAAGTGATGAGATCAGTGGCAACAGGTGCAGCAGCCATTGTACGAACTGTCTCTGAGCGATTATTGGATTTCTGTGAAATCAAATCAATATTAAATGACTGTTCCAATAACGAGTCACTGAAACTAGCAGACGGGTCAATGAGAGACAAAACTTCGTTAGTTGTGCTTGAACGACGCAGCAAGCGTTGTCGTAGAGCTTTATCGCACGTCAATAATTGCGATAACGGCATGAACAAAATTATCAAGTCTACTTACAGTCCTGGAATGACAGCACGATAAAAACGTATTTTATGATATTACCAATTAACGGTGTGGTACGACTCGATCACCTTCACCAATTACCAAGGTGTGTTTGTAGAAAGCTGTGACGCGGAGATCCGACGGATGCGCGGAAAACGGTGATGCAATAGTCCGTCATCTTCTCAGCGGCGTTGCCAAACGTCGGCGTAGCGTCGTCTCAGAGCTCGTAGATCTCGTCGTCTCAGGGCGTCGAGCTTGGTCGTTGACAGGTTCGTGGGCGTGGCCTGTCGAGCTGCCACAGCACACCGATCCGTGATTGGTAATTGTAGAAAGATGGCGTCCTTTTTGACGCGAAGCATAGAAATGGCGATTGACCTCGTTTGACGCCAATTCCAAAAAACGCACATGTGCACACGAAAAATGCCGACCTAATGGGTGGTGAAATTAAATTGAAATGCGCGAAAGTCGCTCGTCGACGCACTGCACAAATGTCACTAACGCGAAGTCGAGTCGCCGAAAATGGCGAGGTAGAAATCCGTAACTCGAAACGCGTTATACGATGCACGAAACGCAAAGACGTTTCGTTTTTAAATAGCAATAGCGAAGGCAGGGAGCAGAATCGAGATTGCACAGTGTTACGTAATAGAGAGTTCGAGCGCAGTGTATCAAAACAAACTCGAGAAAATGCCGAACGTCGAAGTCGACGGTCGTCGACCGAAGCGTACTTTTCGTGATAACGAAAGTCCGTTTATCAACGCAATGCCGATAAACAATGTATTAGCGAATGTTCGGAAATTCAACCGTAACTAAACGAGACCGCGACACGCATCACAAAGAATCGGCACTGATCAGACAAAGGCACTTCTGTTGTGTTCGAATTGTATACCTTTTTATACTTGCCGTTTATCGCGTCCTGATTGAATGCGTATAGTCTCGTGATGATGCTACGTTTCTCGAATGCAAGATGGCGGTCGGCGTGGTAACGACGGCGAATAATGGCGACTGCGTGTCGTTGTAACCGAAAAACGCGGCGTTACTCAATGCACACGAGCGTTATTAGGCGAAATGGCGACGCACAATGCGTATTGCCACAAATTACGCAATATGTACGCGGGCTTCGAAATTAGGAACGCGTCGTTACTCAATGCGAACGAGCGTTATCACACGAAATGGCGACGCGCAATGCGTATTACTACAATAAATGGAAAATGCGTCGTCGCGTATGGCAACGAGCGTCGTTTATCGACCGAAATCAAAAAAAGATCGCGCACAACACTACTATGTCACTGCTGGAAACTTGCACTTTATCCCGTTTTCTTGATTAACTGAAATCCTTGATCCTGCCAGGATCGCCAAATGTTTGCCGTGCTAATGGCTAATAAATCAAGTGACGGACACTGAAGGTCATCCCATGAAACTTCGCGCATAACGCGACAGTCACTATTAATAACCATCTCTGATAAAGCATTTTTAAGTTCATCACTGAAGATTGGTGCTTCCATGAGCTCGCAATTTTCTGGAGGTCTGTAATTTTTGTTTAATGAAATTACATTATTTGCTGGAAGTACGGATTGCAATACTTGTTCCCAAATATTATAACTATGTCATTTAAAATTGGTTTAGACAAAATTTTGTCTTCTAGCTCGACAGATGAAAACAATTCTTTTACTTTAGGATCTAATTCAAGTTCTTCCTTTTCTGAAGAATTTGTATTCAAGACGTCTTTTTCTTCTACAGTTTTATCATATTCTTGCGAATGATTAGAATAAATTTCATCATCATCAGAATCCGATTCTTGTGATATAATATAATATATACAGGATGTCCGAAAAGTATGGAAACGGTCCTGTAACTTTTGAAAGAAAAGTTATTTCGAAAATCGCTGAAACAGGTAAAACGATTTTTCAAAAAATCTATTTTTTCTTTGCGGGGCTCCACCTCCCCCCCTCCATAAGGGGGACGTGGCGCAGGAGGGGGATGAATATCTTAAATGGCAAACTGGGTCGAGTGGGGGCTCATTTGAAAGATCTTTTCGAGACGAATTCAAAACACTAGTCATAGATGGCGCTGCGATCAAGTTTTAGCGTTCATAACCTACTTTTAAAACTTTTAATCTAGTAACTTTTGAACAAATGAAGGTTTTGACAATTGCCGACTTCAGCGAAACCATTTTTCAACAATATCTATTTTTACCTGTTTTTGAGGTTAGAAGAAATGTAAGGTGATGAGTGGATGCTTGTTTGGGAGGTCAAAATACATCGGATAGCATAAAAAGCACTATAAACATGCAGCGAATTTTTATTATAGGCAAGTTTTAACATTTTTTCCAACAAATTAAGAGCTTCCGGACGCCATATTGGAGCGGCCATTTTGGATTTTACAAATGCGCACTCGGCATTCGAAAGTATACCTTAAGCTGTAAAATGAACTCTCATTCATATTTTTTGTTTTTTTTTAATTGTGGGCAAAGCAGTGTTCGGTTGACGTGGAATATCCCATGTATACATACATTTCATTAATTTAAAATGGCTGAAATAATATGTCGGATCATTTTTCTGAAATGTACTCGGATTTGAATGCAATTCGTTAGTTGCAGACTTGCAATAGACGATACCGTTTTTTAAATTTGTAGTGACGTCCTTTGCCTTTGACTATTTCAAAGTTTTCCGATTCTCACCGCGAGGAGGTGGACGATTTTGATAATCTTTTTTTTTTTATTTTATTTACAAAAAATTTTTTTTTTTACTTTTTTTTACATTTAAATACACATCATTCGGCATTTTAATTTTGCTTTATTGAAAAAGCCATGGAATTACGGAATTTAAAAGTAATGATTTTTATTTTTTTAAGTTTAATATTTTCTTTTTATATGTATTTTATTTCTAGTATTTTATTAAGCCTGTACCATCTACTGAATGAGATGTTCAAATTGATGTCCTTCAGCAATTGGACAATATCCCAATCGTGCATAGAAGTTATCATTTACTTTTTGCAGCATTTCTTGAGATATCGAATTAGAACATTGAATTATTCTTTCCTTTAACTCATCAATGTCTATTGGCTTTGTTTCGTATACCTTGTTCATCTAAAACCCCCAGTAAAATAATCCAGAGGAATTAGATCCGGTGACCTTGGTGGCCACTCAATCGAACCTCTCCTGCCGATCCAACGCCCGGGGAAAATGTTGTTCAATCGATTGCGTATAATCAAACCAAAATGACATGGAGCACCATCCTGTTGAAACCAGACATTGTCAAATGATGTACCAGTAATATTTTGGATTGCTGGTACAACATAGGTCTTCAATAAATTAAAGTACGCCACAGCTGTGAAATTCTCTTGAACGAAGAAAGGTCCAACATTTTGATTGCACAAAATTCCAGCCCAAGAATTGATTTTCTGTGGATGTTGTGTGTGGGTATCTCTCATCCAATAAGGATTTTCATCTGACCAATATCGGATATTGTGTCTATTAACTTCTCCACTCAATCGAAATGTAGCTTTCATCAGAGACGCATATCCAGAACTTGAAAAACTCATTTTCGTCATACTGTCTCATCATTTCCTCACAAAATTCTAATCTGCGATCGAAATCGGATTCAGTAGGTGTTCTATGGGCAAACGGCCTGGTAAATGTGTTAGTGCATGTCCGTGTGTCCCATCGGCCTTACGCGTGCTACACACGCGCCCATACACACACATGCAGATTGGAAAGTGGTGGAAAGCGAGAGAACTCGCTGTTGTGAGATAATGGTGGGGTGATCCCACAGAGGTGAAAGGAATCAATTCATGTAGATGAGGTGGAGGTGCATGTGAAGAAAAACGAGAGGAGAAAAGGGTAAAGACTCGCTGGGGGTGGAAGATTTTAGAGTAATGGGGTAAGATGCTCTCGGGTTGGGTGGGGGTAGGTGGAAAGAGGTGGACGATAAGAGAATTTTTGGAAGGGGGAGGAACTTTATGTGGTTAGATGCTGGTGGGAGGAGCTTGCGGAGGTTGAAGGGGTCAAGTATTGAGGGTGAGAGGTGGGGGAATTCGCGAATAGTGATAAGAAGATCTCCGGTAGGTGTAATGAGACAGGGTAACAGGAGAGATAATGGTGAGGGGAATAAAGGCTCATGGAGGGGGGGGGGATTCCCGGGTGGTGATATGAAAGTCACGGGGTGAAAGAGTTAAAAGCTAACGGGCTAAAGAAGGGGGGTGGGGGGTAAAACATATAGAATACCTATATGCTTACTTTGAAATGTTTAACGAAGTACTCCTTTCTATAAAAACAATTATTTATAAACAATTATTTATAAACAATTATTCTTTGTCTTTCTTACGTCTTATATTAATTGTAAATAATATTATACTCTTTGACACAATCAATCATTTATTTATTTAAACATTTATAAACTTATTCATATAATCCTACTTCATTTATCTCTGTAAACAATTAGTTACAAAGTGTCACTCTTTTTTTCTTTACATTTCTTTTTCCCACGTATTATCAATTTATTCATTGGTATTATTAAACTTCTTTTATCTGTTCAACCATTTCTACTTTTTAAATCAATATTGTACCTGCCATTTAGTATTTATCTCGTATTAGTGTTATCTGTTTAAAAAATCATTCCTATTTCCCTTTACATCTTACAATACTATTCATGTAATATTAATACCCCAACGATTTAATTGAACTATTATTTATAAGCAATTAGGTATTATTTTACACTTTACGCTGCCTATGCATTCTAATAATTATTACTAATTTTTTTTTTCACACTTTGTATACATAATTGTACATGTATTTCTAGTTGTAACTGTTTTATTCCTTTTACTTTCCATTATAACATTATTCAAAATGTTTGACTGTTTTACTTCTTTTCACGTTCAAACACGTTTTCCCTTTATAGCTGTACTTATTCACTATCTCTTTCCACCTCTGAAGCCCATAGCTACTATTTCTTTCTATGTCTATCGGTTACGTTCTTAATCTGTAAGTTCCGTTACAAGTCGCCTCGACTTTTCCCAAATGTTAAATGCCAGCATGCAAGTTTCAACGCGTTTCTTTTTTTTTCGGTCACCAGCCCTTTCCTGAGTTTCTACGTGTACGATATATCACTTGTTTCACAAGCATATGAATACGAGTGTCAACTCATTTCTATGAAAATCATCTAACAAATTTTCCCACTCCACCGAAATTGGATAACCCCGCCTACTTAATATAGGCAAATAGTCCCAGGAGTAGAGATATACAAGTTTGTCAAATGCATATGTTTTAACTGTTTTCCTCGAGTAACCGGTGTTGCCTCATCTCCTCTTGTGATTGTGCAGAAGTTTAAAAAAAAAACGAGAAAAAATGGAAGCGACAAAGAAAATTATCTTGACCCTAGAGAAGGTGGTGAAAAACAAGTATCGCACTCTCGAAGATGACGCGTCAACGAATGAATTTTACGAGTTTCTCACCCAGTGCGATGACGCTGTCGCGGGTATGCGAGGGCAACTACTTACAAAGATAGATGTTGGAAGTAAACGGCATGTGGAATCTGCTATCAGTCGCGTAATCACCTTACAGGAGAAGGCAAAAAAGAGACTCTTCGCCAGGGAAGGACGAGGATCGCGAGGTGACATTAGTCACGTTGAAGTCGATTCGGTTTTCAAAAACCGCATAAAGACTGAACTGGTGGTAAATATAAAATATTTGGATCCGCTAAAGTTTTTCGATGCCGCAAAGGAGAAAACCCTCGAAACTGTCAGTGCTGCGATCGCGGAGCATAATTGTGTAAAAGCGTGTACAGTGTTTTGTGGTGAGTTTGCACTCATCGATAAAGAGGAAGACAAATACTTTCAAAATAAATACGAACAATTGTGCGAGACTACCAATTTAAATGAGTGGTATGAGGAAAGAGTAAAGTCACCAATTCTTTCCTCGCTCGAAGAATTTGAGATGCGTGACTCTGGATGGGCGCTGACGGGAATTCACAACTTGCAAATTCAAATCTGCAAATATAACCCGATGCGTGCCGGTTCATACATCGATTTGCCGCTTTGGGTTAAGAATAAACAGGCCGTAATCAATGTGAAGTCGTTTAATAACGATTGCTTCGCCTGGGCAATAATTTCCGCATTATTTCCCGTTAGAAAAGTTCCGATCAATTATATTCATACCCGGATTACAAACTACACCTCAACTTTGACGGAATAAATTTTCCGGTGGCGCTAAAGGACGTAACGAAGTTCGAGGATTTGAATAATATCTCGGTGAATGTGTTTATCATTGCCGACGAGAAGAACAAAGTGCTACCTGTGCACTTGACTAAAAGTGAAAGAGGTCGTCACGTCAACCTGCTTCTCGTGACAGAGAGTCAAAAAGAAGCCCTTCGACCTTCTTCGTCTTTTGTGTTAGACGAAGTCGATGAAGATGATAAAGACTGCAACTATCATTACTGGCGTAATAATAATTATCATTACTGCTGGATAAAAAATTTACCACGATTAGTAGGAAAACAGTGTAGTAAACATCATGGACAGAAACATATCTGCAATCGCTGTCTTCACTATTTTCACACTGAAGAAAAACTCGCCACACATAAACTCGAGTGTGGAAAAATAAATAATTGTGCGGTCAAGCTTCCTGAACAAACAGGCAAACTAAAATTTAAAAATTTCCATTGTGCAATTCAAGTGCCTTTCATCGTTTATGCCGACACCGAATGCCTCCTCGGAAAAGTGGAATCTGAGACAGCTCCAAAATCAGCCTACGAGGAGCATAAGATTTACAGCGCAGGCTACTATTTTCATTGTAACCATGACCCTTCAATGTCCAGATACCGCTGTCACCGGAGGTCCGACGCTGCTTCCTGGTTTGCGGCGGAGCTACACGGGATTTCATTAGAAGTTAATGAGGTACGATTTCCGTTATTTTCTCATATAAAACTTTAATACATATTTTATTCAATATTTTTAATCCGTTTAGAAAATTCAAAAATGTTTTAATTTTCATAACACATATTCAAATTCACATCAAATGCTAAAATACTGTAATAGACAAATCGTAAAATCTTAATACTGTCGAAAAATGTCATTAAATTTAAATGATTTCATTTTCAGGTCTTGCAAGATGTTAAACCGATGCATTTGAGCGAGGCTGATTGGACAGCTTTCCATAAGACAACCACATGCCATATCTGTGGCGATACATTCATCGCCAACGATGTCAAAGTCCGGGACCATGATCACCTGACCAGTCAATTTCGGGGCGCAGCTCACAACAGCTGCAATTTAAAATATAAATGTAGTTTTAACATACCGATAATATTCCATAATTTAAGCGGCTACGACGCTCATTTTCTGATACGAGACGATGCTAACGCATTCGAAGGATACGTTAAAGTGATTCCATGCAATATGGAAAAATATATTTCTATAATCAAATTTGTCAAGGACACTAAAATTAGATTAACATTTTTGGATTCCCTTAGATTTCTGAACTGCTCCCTCGAGAAATTGGCATCGTATTTATCGAATGATGGCAAACGAATATTAAAAGCACATTTTCAAAATGAAAATGAATTTCATTTATTAACTCGTAAGGGCGTTTTCCCTTACTATTATATACATGAAATGAGCGTCTTGGACGAACCATACCTTCCTTCTCGCGATAATTTTTACAATAAATTGAATGATTGTGAAGTGAGTGTTGATGATTATGTGCATGCAACGAATGTATGGAAAACGTTTAATTGTGAGACATTGGGCGAGTACTCGGATCTGTACTTAAAAACCGACATTTTATTGCTCGCAGATGTATTTGAAAATTTTCGAACAACACTATTAAAATCGCACGGTTTAGATCCAGCACATTTCTTCACTCTACCGGGATATACGTGGAGTTGTGCCGTATTACATACACGGATGGAATTGGAATTGTTAAAAGATATAGATATGGTCATGTTTATCGAACAGAGGATAAGAGGGGGTCTTACACAGTGCTCAAACAGATACGCGAAGGCAAATAATAAGTATATGCCTAATTATGACCCGTCAAAAGAGTCAAAGTATTTAATGTACTTTGATGTTAATAATTTGTATGGTTGGGGAATGTGTCAAGCATTACCAACCGGTGGTTTCCAATGGGTTGACAAGGTCGATTTCGAAAATGTTGCCGATGACTCAGAAGTCGGCTATATTCTCGAAGTCAGTCTTTCTTATCCGCACGCTATCCATGACGAGCAGAAAGATTTACCAATATGCTCCGAAAGAGCTGTTCCACCTTTTTCTAAACAGACTAAATTATTGGCTACGTTAAATGATAAACATAGATATGTCATTCATTATCGGAACTTGAAACAGGCGATCGCCCACGGTATTGTTGTGAATGAGGTACATCGCATTCTGCAATTTCAACAATCCCCTTGGTTGAAACCATACATCGATTTAAATACCGAATTGCGTACAGCCGCGTCGAATGATTTTACGAAAAATCTCTATAAATTGATGAATAACGCAGTTTTCGGAAAGACAATGGAAAATGTACGGAATCGCGTTGATGTAAGCATTAAATCTAAATGGGAAGGAAGATACGGTGTGGAAGCTTTAATATCCAAACCAAATTTTCATCGAATAGTGATATTCGGTACAGACTTGATCGCTATAGAGTTAAAAAAGTTGGAGGTTGTAATTGATAAGCCAATATATGTTGGTATGGCTATTTTAGACATATCGAAAACCAAATTATATGAATTTCACTATGATTACGTAATATCTAAGTTTAAGGAAAATGCGAAACTATTGTATACCGATACCGATAGTCTTATTTATGAATTTAAATGTAGCGATATTTATAAGTGTATGAAAGGTGACATAAATAGATTTGATACAAGTGATTACGAGAAAAATAATGTGTATGGAATTTCTCTTGTTAATAAAAAAGTATTGGGACTAATGAAGGATGAGTGTGCAGGTAAGATAATGACCGAGTTTGTCGGACTCAGGTCAAAAATGTATGCGATACGTGTGTTAGGTGAGAGTGAGAAGAAAAGAGCGAAAGGGGTGAAAGAGGTAGTTGTCAGGAAAACCATCACTTTTGACGACTACCTACACTGTCTAGAAAATAAATGTGAACAAGAGCGCAAGCAGCAACTGATTCGAGTGAAACATCACAACGTGTATACTGTCTGCGAATCGAAAATCGCGCAGAGTCCGCACGATGATAAACGTTACTTAGCACGCAACTGTACCGACACTTTACCCTGGGGCCATTGCAGTATTATGGAAATGGATGAATATGTGTAAATATGAAAATAAATGAAATATGTCAATCAAGGAATGTAAATAAATAAATAAATAAGTTTAATTTCATAAAATAAATTGCCACCGTATTTTATTAATATCTACTCCTTTCCAGTCTTTCACTGTACACGACGCTCTTTATTTGAATAGAATGAATCAAACATTCACGGTGGAGCAATTTGGTTACCAGATTTTGCTTGCATACGTAATCTTTCTAACATCCATATCAATCATCAAATAGTAAATATATAATAAACGAAATTGCTCATGAGCACAATCAGGAAACATTTGTTCTCAATCATTACTCAGATGCGATTCCATACCTAACTAACATCGTAGTTCTACAGAGTTCGCCTCACTTTCACTCACTCTCATGTGTCATATGAGAATTGTATCTACATTTCCCCGCTATAATGTCACGTATTTACATGCATATACAGTCATCTTACCATTCATACACTTCAAAGGATAAATATATGAAAACTAATTTTGCAGTAAACGCTGTAATTAAATTTTCGTAAAAATATTGACATTTTACGAAAGAGTGTTGACATTTTACGTAAAAGTATTGAGATTTGACAAAAAGTATTGACATTCCACAAATCGGCAAGGAATATTCACATTTTGCGAAAAATAATTGACATACTACGACAGAGTATTGACATTTTGCAAAAAGTATTGACATTTCATGAAAAGCATTGACAATTTACAAAAAAAAAAAAGAATTAATTAACATTTGGCGAAGAGCATGGTCATTTTACGAAAAAGCATTGACATTCGACAAAGAATATTAACATCCCGCAAATCGGCAAGGAACATTCACATTTTACGAAAAAGTATTGATATATTACGAAAGAGCAATTGACATTTTGCAAAAAAGTATTGACATTTCATGAAAAAGCATTGACATCTGACAAAGAGGATTAACATATTACGAAAGAAAGAGTGTTGACATTTTACGAAAAAGTATTGACATTTTCATGAAAAGCATTGACATTCGACAAAGAGTTTTAACATATTACGAAAGAGCATTGACATTTTATAAAAAAGGATTGACATATTACGAAAGAAAGAGTGTTGACATTTTACGAAAAAGTATTAACATTTCATGAAAAGCATTGACATTCGACAAAGAGTTTTAACATATTACGAAAGAGCATTGACATTTTATAAAAAAGGATTGACATATTACAAAAGAAAGAGTGTTGACATTTTACGAAAAAGTATTAACATTTCATGAAAAGCATTGCCATTCGACAAAGAGTATTAACATATTACGAAAGAGCATTGACATTTTATAAAAAAGGATTTACATATTACGAAAGAAAGAGTGTTGACATTTTACGAAAAAGTATTGACATTTGGCGAACAGCATGGATTTTTTAAGGACCTGACAGGCACCCTTAAAAGACGGCAAACTGTCAGGATGACATTGCATCGGACTATGAGACGTCCGTTCAGCGACGTCTTAAAGATGTGATATATACCCTTGACATTGGACTAAGAAAAAAGATGGTTTAGTGAGAAGCTCGATGCAACACCAAATGGATCGGGGATCGAAGCTGATAGTAAATATGTAGCTGTTCATTCGCACGTCATCTTTCGGATATATTTTCTCTATATTTTTAAGCGCAGGCTTGTAAATAAGTGGTCAGATCCGACTTTTCTACACCTTATCACCACAGGAAAATACATTTCCACCTGCTTCAATGCAATGCAATGTAGGCAAGTAGATCATCTATGCAGACACCGAGTATTCCCGTGGAAATTCGAGTCGTTGTATGCTCCAAAATCAGTCTACGAACAGCATCAAATCTACAGCGCAAGATAGATTCTTCGAGAGGCTAACAATGTCAATGATATACAACATTTGTTTTTAATATAAGCCTTCGTATTTAGTAGATGGTATATTTAATTACGACTCATATCAATATTACTAAACTGCTCCAATATGAATACTC
Organism: Trichopria drosophilae; assembly: GCA_030407085.1. NCBI lineage: Eukaryota > Metazoa > Arthropoda > Insecta > Hymenoptera > Diapriidae > Trichopria > Trichopria drosophilae. The sequence goes on along the minus strand of CM059582.1, from coordinate 130,517,558 downwards.
TTTTGTCAAAAAATCCATGCTGTTCGCCAAATGTCAATACTTTTTCGTAAAATGTCAACACTCTTTCTTTCGTAATATGTCAATCCTTTTTTATAAAATGTCAATGCTCTTTCGTAATATGTTAAAACTCTTTGTCGAATGTCAATGCTTTTCATGAAAATGTCAATACTTTTTCGTAAAATGTCAACACTCTTTCTTTCGTAATATGTTAATCCTCTTTGTCAGATGTCAATGCTTTTTCATGAAATGTCAATACTTTTTTGCAAAATGTCAATTGCTCTTTCGTAATATATCAATACTTTTTCGTAAAATGTGAATGTTCCTTGCCGATTTGCGGGATGTTAATATTCTTTGTCGAATGTCAATGCTTTTTCGTAAAATGACCATTCTCTTCGCCAAATGTTAATTAATTCTTTTTTTTTTTTTGTAAATTGTCAATGCTTTTCATGAAATGTCAATACTTTTTGCAAAATGTCAATACTCTGTCGTAGTATGTCAATTATTTTTCGCAAAATGTGAATATTCCTTGCCGATTTGTGGAATGTCAATACTTTTTGTCAAATCTCAATACTTTTACGTAAAATGTCAACACTCTTTCGTAAAATGTCAATATTTTTACGAAAATTTAATTACAGCGTTTACTGCAAAATTAGTTTTCATATATTTATCCTTTGAAGTGTATGAATGGTAAGATGACTGTATATGCATGTAAATACGTGACATTATAGCGGGGAAATGTAGATACAATTCTCATATGACACATGAGAGTGAGTGAAAGTGAGGCGAACTCTGTAGAACTACGATGTTAGTTAGGTATGGAATCGCATCTGAGTAATGATTGAGAACAAATGTTTCCTGATTGTGCTCATGAGCAATTTCGTTTATTATATATTTACTATTTGATGATTGATATGGATGTTAGAAAGATTACGTATGCAAGCAAAATCTGGTAACCAAATTGCTCCACCGTAAATGTTTGATTCATTCTATTCAAATAAAGAGCGTCGTGTACAGTGAAAGACTGGAAAGGAGTAGATATTAATAAAATACGGTGGCAATTTATTTTATGAAATTAAACTTATTTATTTATTTATTTACATTCCTTGATTGACATATTTCATTTATTTTCATATTTACACATATTCATCCATTTCCATAATACTGCAATGGCCCCAGGGTAAAGTGTCGGTACAGTTGCGTGCTAAGTAACGTTTATCATCGTGCGGACTCTGCGCGATTTTCGATTCGCAGACAGTATACACGTTGTGATGTTTCACTCGAATCAGTTGCTGCTTGCGCTCTTGTTCACATTTATTTTCTAGACAGTGTAGGTAGTCGTCAAAAGTGATGGTTTTCCTGACAACTACCTCTTTCACCCCTTTCGCTCTTTTCTTCTCACTCTCACCTAACACACGTATCGCATACATTTTTGACCTGAGTCCGACAAACTCGGTCATTATCTTACCTGCACACTCATCCTTCATTAGTCCCAATACTTTTTTATTAACAAGAGAAATTCCATACACATTATTTTTCTCGTAATCACTTGTATCAAATCTATTTATGTCACCTTTCATACACTTATAAATATCGCTACATTTAAATTCATAAATAAGACTATCGGTATCGGTATACAATAGTTTCGCATTTTCCTTAAACTTAGATATTACGTAATCATAGTGAAATTCATATAATTTGGTTTTCGATATGTCTAAAATAGCCATACCAACATATATTGGCTTATCAATTACAACCTCCAACTTTTTTAACTCTATAGCGATCAAGTCTGTACCGAATATCACTATTCGATGAAAATTTGGTTTGGATATTAAAGCTTCCACACCGTATCTTCCTTCCCATTTAGATTTAATGCTTACATCAACGCGATTCCGTACATTTTCCATTGTCTTTCCGAAAACTGCGTTATTCATCAATTTATAGAGATTTTTCGTAAAATCATTCGACGCGGCTGTACGCAATTCGGTATTTAAATCGATGTATGGTTTCAACCAAGGGGATTGTTGAAATTGCAGAATGCGATGTACCTCATTCACAACAATACCGTGGGCGATCGCCTGTTTCAAGTTCCGATAATGAATGACATATCTATGTTTATCATTTAACGTAGCCAATAATTTAGTCTGTTTAGAAAAAGGTGGAACAGCTCTTTCGGAGCATATTGGTAAATCTTTCTGCTCGTCATGGATAGCGTGCGGATAAGAAAGACTGACTTCGAGAATATAGCCGACTTCTGAGTCATCGGCAACATTTTCGAAATCGACCTTGTCAACCCATTGGAAACCACCGGTTGGTAATGCTTGACACATTCCCCAACCATACAAATTATTAACATCAAAGTACATTAAATACTTTGACTCTTTTGACGGGTCATAATTAGGCATATACTTATTATTTGCCTTCGCGTATCTGTTTGAGCACTGTGTAAGACCCCCTCTTATCCTCTGCTCGATAAACATGACCATATCTATATCTTTTAACAATTCCAATTCCATCCGTGTATGTAATAAGGCACAACTCCACGTATATCCCGGTAGAGTGAAGAAATGTGCTGGATCTAAACCGTGCGATTTTAATAGTGTTGTTCGAAAATTTTCAAATACATCTGCGAGCAATAAAATGTCGGTTTTTAAGTACAGATCCGAGTACTCGCCCAACGTCTCACAATTAAACGTTTTCCATACATTCGTTGCATGCACATAATCATCAACACTCACTTCACAATCATTCAATTTATTGTAAAAATTATCGCGAGAAGGAAGGTATGGTTCGTCCAAGACGCTCATTTCATGTATATAATTGTAAGGGAAAACGCCCTTACGAGTTAATAAATGAAATTCATTTTCATTTTGAAAATGTGCTTTTAATATTCGTTTGCCATCATTCGATAAATACGATGCCAACTTCTCGAGGGAGCAGTTCAGAAATCTAAGGGAATCCAAAAATGTTAATCTAATTTTAGTGTCCTTGACAAATTTGATTATAGAAATATATTTTTCCATATTGCATGGAATCACTTTAACGTATCCTTCGAATGCGTTAGCAACGTCTCGTATCAGAAAATGAGCGTCGTAGCCGCTTAAATTATGGAATATTATCGGTATGTTAAAACTACATTTATATTTTAAATTGCAGCTGTTGTGAGCTGCGCCCCGAAATTGACTGGTCAGGTGATCATGGTCCCGGACTTTGACATCGTTGGCGATGAATGTATCGCCACAGATATGGCATGTGGTTGTCTTATGGAAAGCTGTCCAATCAGCCTCGCTCAAATGCATCGGTTTAACATCTTGCAAGACCTGAAAATGAAATCATTTAAATTTAATGACATTTTTCGACAGTATTAAGATTTTACGATTTGTCTATTACAGTATTTTAGCATTTGATGTGAATTTGAATATGTGTTATGAAAATTAAAACATTTTTGAATTTTCTAAACGGATTAAAAATATTGAATAAAATATGTATTAAAGTTTTATATGAGAAAATAACGGAAATCGTACCTCATTAACTTCTAATGAAATCCCGTGTAGCTCCGCCGCAAACCAGGAAGCAGCGTCGGACCTCCGGTGACAGCGGTATCTGGACATTGAAGGGTCATGGTTACAATGAAAATAGTAGCCTGCGCTGTAAATCTTATGCTCCTCGTAGGCTGATTTTGGAGCTGTCTCAGATTCCACTTTTCCGAGGAGGCATTCGGTGTCGGCATAAACGATGAAAGGCACTTGAATTGCACAATGGAAATTTTTAAATTTTAGTTTACCTGTTTGTTCAGGAAGCTTGACCGCACAATTATTTATTTTTCCACACTCGAGTTTATGTGTGGCGAGTTTTTCTTCAGTGTGAAAATAGTGAAGACAGCGATTGCAGATATGTTTCTGTCCATGATGTTTACTACACTGTTTTCCTACTAATCGTGGTAAATTTTTTATCCAGCAGTAATGATAATTATTATTACGCCAGTAATGATAGTTGCAGTCTTTATCATCTTCATCGACTTCGTCTAACACAAAAGACGAAGAAGGTCGAAGGGCTTCTTTTTGACTCTCTGTCACGAGAAGCAGGTTGACGTGACGACCTCTTTCACTTTTAGTCAAGTGCACAGGTAGCACTTTGTTCTTCTCGTCGGCAATGATAAACACATTCACCGAGATATTATTCAAATCCTCGAACTTCGTTACGTCCTTTAGCGCCACCGGAAAATTTATTCCGTCAAAGTTGAGGTGTAGTTTGTAATCCGGGTATGAATATAATTGATCGGAACTTTTCTAACGGGAAATAATGCGGAAATTATTGCCCAGGCGAAGCAATCGTTATTAAACGACTTCACATTGATTACGGCCTGTTTATTCTTAACCCAAAGCGGCAAATCGATGTATGAACCGGCACGCATCGGGTTATATTTGCAGATTTGAATTTGCAAGTTGTGAATTCCCGTCAGCGCCCATCCAGAGTCACGCATCTCAAATTCTTCGAGCGAGGAAAGAATTGGTGACTTTACTCTTTCCTCATACCACTCATTTAAATTGGTAGTCTCGCACAATTGTTCGTATTTATTTTGAAAGTATTTGTCTTCCTCTTTATCGATGAGTGCAAACTCACCACAAAACACTGTACACGCTTTTACACAATTATGCTCCGCGATCGCAGCACTGACAGTTTCGAGGGTTTTCTCCTTTGCGGCATCGAAAAACTTTAGCGGATCCAAATATTTTATATTTACCACCAGTTCAGTCTTTATGCGGTTTTTGAAAACCGAATCGACTTCAACGTGACTAATGTCACCTCGCGATCCTCGTCCTTCCCTGGCGAAGAGTCTCTTTTTTGCCTTCTCCTGTAAGGTGATTACGCGACTGATAGCAGATTCCACATGCCGTTTACTTCCAACATCTATCTTTGTAAGTAGTTGCCCTCGCATACCCGCGACAGCGTCATCGCACTGGGTGAGAAACTCGTAAAATTCATTCGTTGACGCGTCATCTTCGAGAGTGCGATACTTGTTTATCACCACCTTCTCTAGGGTCAAGATAATTTTCTTTGTCGCTTCCATTTTTTCTCGTTTTTTTTTTAAACTTCTGCACAATCACAAGAGGAGATGAGGCAACACCGGTTACTCGAGGAAAACAGTTAAAACATATGCATTTGACAAACTTGTATATCTCTACTCCTGGGACTATTTGCCTATATTAAGTAGGCGGGGTTATCCAATTTCGGTGGAGTGGGAAAATTTGTTAGATGATTTTCATAGAAATGAGTTGACACTCGTATTCATATGCTTGTGAAACAAGTGATATATCGTACACGTAGAAACTCAGGAAAGGGCTGGTGACCGAAAAAAAAAAGAAACGCGTTGAAACTTGCATGCTGGCATTTAACATTTGGGAAAAGTCGAGGCGACTTGTAACGGAACTTACAGATTAAGAACGTAACCGATAGACATAGAAAGAAATAGTAGCTATGGGCTTCAGAGGTGGAAAGAGATAGTGAATAAGTACAGCTATAAAGGGAAAACGTGTTTGAACGTGAAAAGAAGTAAAACAGTCAAACATTTTGAATAATGTTATAATGGAAAGTAAAAGGAATAAAACAGTTACAACTAGAAATACATGTACAATTATGTATACAAAGTGTGAAAAAAAAAATTAGTAATAATTATTAGAATGCATAGGCAGCGTAAAGTGTAAAATAATACCTAATTGCTTATAAATAATAGTTCAATTAAATCGTTGGGGTATTAATATTACATGAATAGTATTGTTTACATCTTACAACAGGGAAATAGGAATGATTTTTTAAACAGATAACACTAATACGAGATAAATACTAAATGGCAGGTACAATATTGATTTAAAAAGTAGAAATGGTTGAACAGATAAAAGAAGTTTAATAATACCAATGAATAAATTGATAATACGAGGGAAAAAGAAATGTAAAGAAAAAAAGAGTGACACTTTGTAACTAATTGTTTACAGAGATAAATGAAGTAGGATTATATGAATAAGTTTATAAATGTTTAAATAAATAAATGATTGATTGTGTCAAAGAGTATAATATTATTTACAATTAATATAAGACGTAAGAAAGACAAAGAATAATTGTTTATAAATAATTGTTTATAAATAATTGTTTTTATAGAAAGGAGTACTTCGTTAAACATTTCAAAGTAAGCATATAGGTATTCTATATGTTTTACCCCCCACCCCCCTTCTTTAGCCCGTTAGCTTTTAACTCTTTCACCCCGTGACTTTCATTTCACCACCCCGGAATCCCCCCCCCCCTCCATGAGCCTTTATTCCCCTCACCATTATCTCTCCTGTTACCCTGTCTCATTACACCTACCGGAGATCTTCTTATCACTATTCGCGAATTCCCCCACCTCTCACCCTCAATACTTGACCCCTTCAACCTCCGCAAGCTCCTCCCACCAGCATCTAACCACATAAAGTTCCTCCCCCTTCCAAAAATTCTCTTATCGTCCACCTCTTTCCACCTACCCCCACCCAACCCGAGAGCATCTTACCCCATTACTCTAAAATCTTCCACCCCCAGCGAGTCTTTACCCTTTTCTCCTCTCGTTTTTCTTCACATGCACCTCCACCTCATCTACATGAATTGATTCCTTTCACCTCTGTGGGATCACCCCACCATTATCTCACAACAGCGAGTTCTCTCGCTTTCCACCACTTTCCAATCTGCATGTGTGTGTATGGGCGCGTGTGTAGCACGCGTAAGGCCGATGGGACACACGGACATGCACTAACACATTTACCAGGCCGTTTGCCCATAGAACACCTACTGGATTCCGAAAGCTCACAAATTTTATTTTATATGGATGAAACTTATTTTTTCTTAGTATTTCATGGACAGACGATTTTCCGATACCAGTTTGTTGCGCAATCTTCCTAACTGAAGTACGGACCTCCTCAATAACAAAAGCACAGACTGCTAATCTGTTATCTTCGTTTGTAGCCGTTTTTGGTCTCCCCGATTTTGGACGATCTCTGACAGGGCCAGTATCGTGAAATCGAGAAACAGTTTTACAAACAGTTGATTTGAATATGGGTAGACGATCAGGATGGATATCATTAAACTGTTCGTAAGATCTTTTTTTATTACCACATCCTCGTAGAATAAGGATTTTGATTCTTTTTTGTCTGTCAAAGACATTTTATATCAAAAGCAAGGAGACAGAATAGAGAATGTGAAGAATGCAAGAAATTTTGAGGAAATAGTGATAAAACGATAAAAAATGAAAAAATAAGAAGAAATGATAATGGTAGAAAGTTAAAAGTAAAATTGTCGTACGAATAAGCGCAGTATTATCGTATCACTCGAGTCACACTCAATATAAATTTTGCTCTTCCAGTTAGAATATTCTGAACAAAACGCACTTCCTTTACGAGAAAGCCGTAATCAAGAAGTACACGAATGTTGCCATCTGTCAACGAGATATTGTACGAAATAGTCGTGAAAAACTTGAAAGTTCTATCACACGCAAAGAGAAATTTAGAATGTTTATTCTGCGGATCACCTTCAACCAAAATGACGTTCTTGCGTACGTGAATCTTTTTCAGCAGTATCGCATACTTTATTTATTGCGACTCACAAGATTTCGTGATTCGACTGCATATATTGTAAGAAACTCGTACTATATTTTTAATATTTTAACAAGTTTAACACTTAATTTTAATTTCGATGATTACAGCGCCATGTATCCACTAAAACGATCATAATAATAAGGTAAAATTTGAGTAACTTTTTCTGAACAAACGAAATCTGCAATAAAAATTATTATTTTTCTATTGCTGTGTTTCTCGCGATATCTGACAGTTCACAGACTTTTCACGAAACGGTCCTGTGGAACGAAACAAATTTTCGAAAATGGCTGAAACACGTGAAAAAATGGAAAGGACAAAATGTAAAAAAAAGTATGAGAAATGTGCCATTGATAGTCCCAAACCCGTGTTAAAAAGGAGGGTGCTAAGAATTTTGTGTGCTATGTTGGAACCGAATATTGGTTTCTGAGATTACAAATTTTAAACGACGAGTACTTTCGCGACAAGTGGACGCAACGGCATCTATGCTTAGGGTTTTGTATTTGTCTCGAAAAGACCTTTCAAATGAGCTCCCACTCGACCCATGTTGACATTTAGGATATTCATCCCCCTCGTGCCCCACGCCCCCCCCCCGGGGGGGGGGGGTGGAATCCTGCAGAAAAAATTTTTAGAGATTTTATTAGATTTTTTGAAAAATTGTTTCACGTATTTTGGCAATGTTCGAAATCTTCATTTCTTCAATAGTTACTAGTTTGTTCAAAAATTATAAATAATTATTTGAAAACTTTATTTTCATGTTAAATTTAAATTCGCCGAAATTTGATCGATTTTTGGTAAAACAACAGTTAATCTGAAAAGTATATATACTTTATATTTAATTTATATAATTATAAACTAGAAAATGGGCCAAAGCCAAACTTTTGATGGGCGAAGACGAAAGTTTGATTTAATTATTTCCAAAGTACCAATTTTGTAAATATGTTTCTTTAACGGACGATATGAGCATTTAAAGTTTGCAACAATACGAGAAATACATTTTCAAATAGATTTCTATTATACATTTAAGGTGAAAAGGAAGTATAGTGGAAGTTCATGTCAATTAAAGTTATATTCAATTTTAATAACGCCATATATGGCATATCAACTGTGAAATCATATTTTCAATTCGTATCTGTTTCATAATAATTTTAGAATTGCAATTTCTTGCTCCGAGAATAATGTTTAAAAAGCAAAATTAAACAAAAAAAAATTATACCAAGCGGATATTCGAACTCGGGACCACTCGTTCCATTCCAGCCACTCACTTGTCACTTTGCAATATATATAAATTATAAGTAGTACAATACTTTATGTCTGGTTTGAATCGCTAATTATTTTTTAATTATATATATATATGTATATATATATATATATATATATATATATATATATATATATATATATATATATATATATACATATGTATTTTCGTCATTAGTTTCATTGCTTAAATTGTTATCTTTATAGTTTGAAATTAGTTATATTTATCGTACGTTATTGTTGGATATATCGCTTGTTATTTGTCAAGAAAATTTATTTGTTACTATTTATTACTTTAATTTTCATTTCGCAATCAAAAGAACCAATAAAAACAAAATGTAAGATAAATCGATTTATAACTATTCAGATCCTTACAGATGTATATATATGTATATAGACAAAAAAAAATATCAATCATACTATCATAATAGAGAAACAAATTTTATATCTTTTGCGAATAAATGAAAACCGATTGTCACTTTTTTTCAAATAAAATGAGCTCACTTAATGTCCGTACACTTAACTTTATTGAGAGCGTTGTTATTTTCCTTTAGGACGTTGAATATGGTAGAAACTGGATAAACTTCCTTCCACGTATCATTTCACTTGATTTGTTTGAAGCTTTCTCTCTTCTGATGATTGTTGGCCCAATCATCAACTCGACAGGAATACGAAGTTCAGCATTTTCCCAAGTGGAGATTTGGTCCAATCGTTTATCGTGGCAGAATAAATGATTTTGTTAATAATTACGACATATATGAAATATATCGAAGTCACAAAATGGAATGGTAGCTTACCATCAATTTTTCCGAGAAGAAAATTACATTTTTCCCTGCACATGGGACTCCTCGGAATATGCACAATTTCAATCATTTATTCGATTGAAGTTAAAAATTAGACGCCAAACTGGAACGATTAACTCGGGACTCGACGATTTTCTCCACGATTGCGAACGTCGACAACGTGGCAAACTTGGAAACGACGCGTTTTCTTTTGTGTTTTTTGAACTTCGATGTAGTTTCCTTTGGAGTCGACGGGCAAGAGAGCTTGCAAATTGGTTCGCGACGACTGGTGACCAGAGGTGCGCATTATCGCCCCTCTTTTCGATACGTCACAATACTCACACACACACAACTGTTCTCTAACACCATTAAACAATATTTTCGTTTCGCTACAAGTTCATATATATATATATGTTAGGTGCCCTTAGTAGATAAGACAATATTTGCATGTTCCTCTTATATTCAAATTTCGCACACATTCACGCTGAATGAATATAACAAAATTCATCACAACTATCCCCCTTTAATTGGGAGTACATTGTAAGTACAATTATTCGCAATTAAACCTAATAAACCTACCGGCACACCGCGAGATCGAGGAAGGAATCAGAATTATCAATCTCATACTCAATTCATGATCCAGTATCAAGTCTCGCTATTCATATGGACGAAGACTCTGCTGGTTATATACCCCTTTTATGCAAGCTTCATCGCTCAATTTCACCAAAACAAATGCGTTAGAACCATACCTCGTTTTAATTTTACAGGGACCTTCATATAAATGGAAAAATTTTTTAGTTGTTTTGTCGCACGCATTTGAAAGATGTGGAAACCTTAATAGAACTATATCTCCTACCTGAAGGACTACTTTACTCACATTCTTTTGCTTAGCCCTTCTTTTCTTAAAATTAGAATCTGTATTCTGTCTAGCCATGACAATCTTAACATCGTGAGGTATTTCGGTACTTGGAGGAAATGAAATCAGATCATTTATTCTATCCTTCGGTGATTGACCAAAATGTAGCTCTATAGGAGCAAATCTCGTACTCAAATTTGTGGCCGCATTTATCAACGACTCTATTTGTGGAACGTATTTAGCTCAAGACGTGTGTTTTTCCGGACATAAGGTCCTGAACAATCGGCCCAATTCCCTCATCACCCTTTCTGTGGGGTTGTATTGGGGATGTCTTACAGAACAAAAAGACACCTTTATTCCTTCCATCTCCAACACATGTCTCCACTTTGGGGAGGTGAACTGACTGCCGTTGTCTGCCAACACACGAGATGGTTTACCCATCTTTTCAACATAATTATTCAACAATTTCTTTAGAACAACTTGAGTCGTAGCCTTTTTAATCGGATATAAGGAAACATATTTCGAAAAAGCATCAATTGAAACGTAAATGAATTGCACACCACCGATCGATTTGGAAAGGGGGCCGTAAAAATCACAGGTAACTAGTTTCCCAGGTTTCTGAGCTCTAATGGATTCAAACTGACCCTGCATCAAGTACTGTAAGTACTTTACTCTCTGGCAAAGATCACAGGACAAAACTTGCTTGTTCGAATCGCGAGTCATACCCCTCCAATAATAAAAGCGTTGCAGGTAAGTAACTGTCCGAAAAACACCCATATGACCCATGCGTTGATGTACATAGTTTATCAGTTCCACTCACAATACTTCAGGTACGATCAAACACCAATTACTTTGCTCTTGCGCCCGGTGAAACCAAATATTTTTATAGCAGTTAAATCGATCATTTGTCAGTTTTCCTGTTTGCTTCATTTTTAACATTTCTGCATCTTCATCTTGCAATTTCGCAATATCTTTCATATATCGAAACAAAAAATCATCTTTCGCGAGAGCGCATACGGTAATTAACATATTCATTTTACATTCAATCTGATTAGGACTTCGGTAATGTTGAAATACAGGGATTAGAATACGATTTAAATTGTCATCCAAGAATCAGCCATCAGGATTTCGACTAAAAAAATCTGCAACCGTATTTTCGCTACCTTTACACTCCTTGATCTCAAAAGAATATTCCTGAAGGAATAAACTCCATCGCAATAAGCGGGCAGTTTGATACGGCGATGTATTTAAAAATGTCAGGGCCTTATGATCGGTAACGATTTTAAATTTCCATCCAATCAAATAGTACCTGAACTTTAAAACCGCATATACTATCGCAAGAAGTTCCTGCTCGGTAGTTGTGTAATGCAGTTCAGCTGGTTGCAGACAACGACTCACCAACGACACGACTTGGTGTTCACCCTTATTATTCTCCTGATACAATACACCACAGATCCCCTTATCCGAAACATCGGTTTGAATTTTGCAAACATTTTCAGAATTATAATGAGATAATTGGATGCAATTAATAAACTTCTGTTTCAACAGTTCAAACGCCGCAACATGCTCCTCAGTCCAATTCCATTTCGAATCTTTCTTCAACAAAGATCGAAATGCATCCACATGAGTCGAATGCGCGACATTGAATTGTCGATAATATGCGCATACCCCTAAAAATCGCTGTAATTCTGTTTCGTTCCGTGGTGCCTCAAAATTCTTAATTATCTAAGTTTATCCGGACCAGGGTATATTCACTTCAAAGATAACACAAACCCCAACAAATTTACAGATATTTGAAAAAATTTTGCTTTCTTTAATCTAAGAGTGAACCCATTCTCTATCAATATTTGAAATAATAAAAATAAGTGCAGCAGATGGTCAGCAAATGTTTTCGAAGCAATTAGTAAATCATCTATATAGTAATATTATGCATATCAATTTCTTGACCGCTAATTGAATATTGTTGAAGAGGAAGTCTTGGTAGGACGGTCAGTAGACAAAATTAAATCAACGTTAATTTGACGTTTCGGCTATGATGATAGCCATCTTCAAAAATTTATTGCTGAATCAAAAAATTAAAGATAAAAAATACAATATTGTTATAAAACTTTACACATACGAATTATTAAAAATTAAAAATGGTACAACTTACATCGATTGATCTTATAACGACGATTGCATAGTTGCGGGTGTTTCTGGCGGTTCGATTGAACTTGCCATTTTAAAAATTTCTAGACATAATTAATCAACAAAAAAATTAATTGAAACCGCAAAAACACTTCAATTGAAAACCTCCATTATAAAAATTAATATTAAATAAAACCTGTACGCACGTCGATGGAATTTAAATCGCACGATTTACCACACCGCAATAAAGACTAACAATAGGAACGACGATTATTTACTTATATATATGTCGAATTATTTCGCTTTTATGCGTCGATGGAAATTATGTAACTCGTTGGCCGTTGCAACCCGAATTTTTGATTCTTAGAATTATTTTAACCAAAACAGTAAAGGCATCACCAATATGACTCGAATTATAGTTACAATATACATATGTAACATAACTCGTGTATACTGCGAAGGTACCGATACATGTTTTTAAATAAAATTATACTAAAGATTTTGAAAAATGTTAATCCGATTGCAAAATAGCGTCATACGATGCAGGCAAATTTGATCGTTCAAATCGAACGTTGACTGTGTTCTTAGCCTTTTTAATAAAATAATTCTCGATCTGCTTTCTTTTGGTACAATTTCTTTCTGTAGCAAGAATTTTTACATTTTTATAGTCGAAATTGTGAGAAGTGTCTATTCTGTGCAAGGTTAGCCCTGTATATTTGGCTTCCGGACCATAGATGTTTTTTTGGTGTTCTTTCATTCTAGTTTCAAGAAGTCTGTTAGTTTGACCAATGTACACTTTCTCACAATGTTGACATGGGATTTGGTAAACGACGTTGGACATTTTTTCAGAACTGAGTTTGTCTTTTAACGGTTTTATCCCTCCGATATTAGTGTTGATAGGTTTATGTACGACCCTAATTTTTTCTTTCTTTAAGCATTTTGATAATTTTTCTGATAGTCCTTCAACATATGGTATTGATACCGTTTTAATGATTCGATTGTTATTGTTATTTGCATTGTTTTCAAAGCTATTGTAAGCACTATGTACTCGAGATTTAATACAATTAAACACTAAATCATTGGGATATCCGTTTTTTAGAAGGACATTTTTTACAATATCGAGGTTTTTCCTTCTAAATCTTATTTCAGAGAGTTTTAGTGCATGGTCTACAAGGCCCAAAACCACTCCAATCTTATAATTGATTGGGTGATTAGATGAAAAATGTAAGTACCTTGCAGACCATGTCTTTTTATAAAACCAATCTGTATCTAAGAAACCATTGTCTTTTCTAATTACAAGTAGATCTAAGAAACTAATGCTATTATTTTTTTCCCGTTCTAAAGTAAATTGGATTCTATTCTCAATGCCATGTATTTTTTTGAAGATATTGAATTTTTTTAAAATAATATCTTTTTTATCCATAGGCATTGAGACCAAAATGTCATCAACATATCTAAGGTAGAAACCCAATTTGAAATCAAGTTTTCTAACTAAAAACGTTTCCATGTATTCTAACGTTAAATTCGCGATCACAGGTGACAACGGAGAGCCCATCGGAACACCGAATACTTGTTTGTAAACACGGTCATTAAATTTAAAATATGTCGAATTTAAAATTAATTCTATTCCGTGTACAAAATCTTCCTTATCGATGGTAGTATGTTGGCTGATCATCGTCCACTTTTTATCGATGATTAATTTTACCAACTCGATGGAAACGTTGGTAAAAAGTGATGTCACGTCCAACGAGGCAAGTATGTGATCCGAAGGTATTTTGAACGATTTTAACTTTGTATTAGATTTATTTATATATAGTAACGTTATTTTCTTTTTTACTATGTTTTATATTCACTTTTCTATTTCCTAAACAAAAAATATAATCACATGTTCACATATATGCATAATTGTCAAATAAACACTCCTTTCAATTTTTAATGTCTAATTCATATATATATTGTCAAAATTCATCTTAAATTATACATTTTCTGTTTCGATTAACATCAACCTCATTCGTCAAATAAGAAAAAACTTCACCATTCGTCATTTCAAATTCATTATTCTATAATCACTTCAAATATCATTACGACAGAAACCAAAATTTCAAATTTATACATAATATCATGATTAGCATTTTTAACATAATTATCATTTCCACATCATTTCATTCCATCAATCATTTTACACAAATAAACAAAAATAAACATCATAGTTCCTGACATAGTTATTGACAAACTCAGTTCTGAAAAAATGTCCAACGTCGTTTACCAAATTCCATGTCAACATTGTGAGAAAGTGTACATTGTTACATAATTTCCGTCGACGCATAAAAGCGAAATAATTCGACATATATATAAGTAAACAATCGTCGTTCCTATTGTAAGCCTTTATTGCGGTGTGGTAAATCGTGCGATTTAAATTCC
The DNA here is from genome assembly GCA_030407085.1 of Trichopria drosophilae. Taxonomy (NCBI): domain Eukaryota; kingdom Metazoa; phylum Arthropoda; class Insecta; order Hymenoptera; family Diapriidae; genus Trichopria; species Trichopria drosophilae. Next base: position 130,502,499 of record CM059582.1, on the reverse strand, counting down.
ATCGACGTGCGTACAGGTTTTATTTAATATTAATTTTTATAATGGAGGTTTTCAATTGAAGTGTTTTTGCGGTTTCAATTAATTTTTTTGTTGATTAATTATGTCTAGAAATTTTTAAAATGGCAAGTTCAATCGAACCGCCAGAAACACCCGCAACTATGCAATAGTCGTTATAAGATCAATCGATGTAAGTTGTACCATTTTTAATTTTTAATAATTCGTATGTGTAAAGTTTTATAACAATATTGTATTTTTTATCTTTAATTTGTTGATTCAGCAATAAATTTTTGAAGATGGCTATCATCATAGCCGAAACGTCAAATTAACGTTGATTTAATTTTGTCGACTGACCGTACTACCAAGACTTCCTCTTCAACAATATTCAATTAGCGGTCAAGAAATTGATATGCCTTTGCATAATATTACTAATAATAATTTAAAAGATACATAAGGCAACAGCATTTTGGATTTCGACGTTGGGTTAATCAAACGTACGGACATCACTGCTATTGTCTCTTAACGGAATGGACCAATATGTTAAGGAAACTAGCAAAGCTAATTAACCAACGGATTTTTTTACTGAGATGCAGAAAAAATAAGTCCCTTCCGAACCATCTATTTAACAATAATATTTTGAAAAATAGTAAATTCTTTTCCTACAATCTTTCTGAGAAATATAATAAATTAAATACCAGGTTGAAATGGACTATAATTAATTATGAAATTACTGACACAATTTCACAAATTAAATTTTTGAGAAATCGAAAGGCATCAACTTTTTATGAAATTAGTAAGATATTACCCTTTAATATATACGAAAACTTTTTTAAATTCGAGAATAAAAAATTTGAAAAATTGCTACGGACACACAAACAGAAATTAATTAAAAAATATGACTGGATATCAATAAGGCACAATCGAATACGCACCAACAACAGCAATATTGGTATACAAGAAGGCTGGTTTAAAAATCTCACGTACACCTATATTCCAGAAAATATAAAGCAAATTGTTGGATTGGGACCTAAACATGCTTTCCCAATAAATGAAAACCAATTACCGGCTCACGACATTATTGCTGGGATTGAATGTGCTGTAAGTAAAATAAGTAATGCCTCAGACGATGATGGAAATATAATTACAGACAATAAGAACCGTGTCAGACTAAGCTGCGTAAATATTATTAAAAATCATTCAAAACAAAACCAGTGGAATATTAATAATATTACAAGAAACAATAAGATCGTTAAAAGCTTCTGCAAAAATAATAAGCATATAAGGTTCACTAGGGCTGAAAAGGAAATATCACTGTAGCCTTAGAGAAATCTGATTATAATAACAAAATGGAAACTATGCTTAATGATGACAGCACATATTTACCATCAAAGTATGAATATACTGCATCTCTAACAAAAGATGTAAATAAACTAGTGTGCAAATGGGAAAAGATGGAGATTATCTCTAATAATACAGCAAAACATCTAAAATGTAACAACGGCGTTATCCCAAGAGCGTATGGATTACCGAAGATCCACAAGGACGGGTTCCCATTAAGAATAATAGTTTCAACGATAAATTCTCCAACGCACAATTTGGCAACTTTTTATAGTCGAATCCTGAATAATGTAGTGGGCAAAACTTCCAGCTTTGTCAAGGACTCACGGGACTGCAGAAAAAAGTTAAAATCGTTCAAAATACCTTCGGATCACATACTTGCCTCGTTGGACGTGACATCACTTTTTACCAACGTTTCCATCGAGTTGGTAAAATTAATCATCGATAAAAAGTGGACGATGATCAGCCAACATACTACCATCGATAAGGAAGATTTTGTACACGGAATAGAATTAATTTTAAATTCGACATATTTTAAATTTAATGACCGTGTTTACAAACAAGTATTCGGTGTTCCGATGGGCTCTCCGTTGTCACCTGTGATCGCGAATTTAACGTTAGAATACATGGAAACGTTTTTAGTTAGAAAACTTGATTTCAAATTGGGTTTCTACCTTAGATATGTTGATGACATTTTGGTCTCAATGCCTATGGATAAAAAAGATATTATTTTAAAAAAATTCAATATCTTCAAAAAAATACATGGCATTGAGAATAGAATCCAATTTACTTTAGAACGGGAAAAAAATAATAGCATTAGTTTCTTAGATCTACTTGTAATTAGAAAAGACAATGGTTTCTTAGATACAGATTGGTTTTATAAAAAGACATGGTCTGCAAGGTACTTACATTTTTCATCTAATCACCCAATCAATTATAAGATTGGAGTGGTTTTGGGCCTTGTAGACCATGCACTAAAACTCTCTGAAATAAGATTTAGAAGGAAAAACCTCGATATTGTAAAAAATGTCCTTCTAAAAAACGGATATCCCAATGATTTAGTGTTTAATTGTATTAAATCTCGAGTACATAGTGCTTACAATAGCTTTGAAAACAATGCAAATAACAATAACAATCGAATCATTAAAACGGTATCAATACCATATGTTGAAGGACTATCAGAAAAATTATCAAAATGCTTAAAGAAAGAAAAAATTAGGGTCGTACATAAACCTATCAACACTAATATCGGAGGGATAAAACCGTTAAAAGACAAACTCAGTTCTGAAAAAATGTCCAACGTCGTTTACCAAATCCCATGTCAACATTGTGAGAAAGTGTACATTGGTCAAACTAACAGACTTCTTGAAACTAGAATGAAAGAACACCAAACAAACATCTATGGTCCGGAAGCCAAATATACAGGGCTAACCTTGCACAGAATAGACACTTCTCACAATTTCGACTATAAAAATGTAAAAATTCTTGCTACAGAAAGAAATTGTACCAAAAGAAAGCAGATCGAGAATTATTTTATTAAAAAGGCTAAGAACACAGTCAACGTTCGATTTGAACGATCAAATTTGCCTGCATCGTATGACGCTATTTTGCAATCGGATTAACGTTTTTCAAAATCTTTAGTATAATTTTATTTAAAAACATGTATCGGTACCTTCGCAGTATACACGAGTTATGTTACATATGTATATTGTAACTATAATTCGAGTCATATTGGTGATGCCTTTACTGTTTTGGTTAAAATAATTCTAAGAATCAAAAATTCGGGTTGCAACGGCCAACGAGTTACATAATTTCCATCGACGCATAAAAGCGAAATAATTCGACATATATATAAGTAAATAATCGTCGTTCCTATTGTTAGTCTTTATTGCGGTGTGGTAAATCGTGCGATTTAAATTCCATCGACGTGCGTACAGGTTTTATTTAATATTAATTTTTATAATGGAGGTTTTCAATTGAAGTGTTTTTGCGGTTTCAATTAATTTTTTTGTTGATTAATTATGTCTAGAAATTTTCAAAATGGCAAGTTCAATCGAACCGCCAGAAACACCCGCAACTATGCAATCGTCGTTATAAGATCAATCGATGTAAGTTGTACCATTTTTAATTTTTAATAATTCGTATGTGTAAAGTTTTATAACAATATTGTATTTTTTATCTTTAATTTTTTGATTCAGCAATAAATTTTTGAAGATGGCTATCATCATAGCCGAAACGTCAAATTAACGTTGATTTAATTTTGTCTACTGGCCGTCCTACCAAGACTTCCTCTTCAACAATATCTATATAGTAAGTCAAAAATTCGTCGAATCTATTCTTTAATGCCAAACTTAATGCCCTAATAAAGGCGCTTCCTGCAGTCTTTAATCCAAACGGTACACGGCAAAACTGGTATAAATTCGATCCATTAAGAAACGCAGTGTATGGTTGAGATTTTTCCTCTAAAGGTATTTGCCAATAACCGTGGGTAAGATCCAATAATGTAAAAAATTTTGCTCCATGAAATTTTTGCACGATCTCTCGAATAATTGGCGAAGACTCATTGTCACCATGAATTACCTTATTCAACGCGCAAGCATCCAAACATAACCTAATATTACCGTCCTTCTTTTTTACTACTGTAAGCGGATTGCAGTAGGGACTTATGGACCGTTCAATCACCCTATACCGCATCATTTTCGCTATCTCATCATCCACTGCTTTTCTTATTGATAATGGAGTCGAGTACGAGCGCTTAATAAATAGCTTATCACTGGATAGAATAATCTCGTGTTTGTAATTCAATGCGCAGCCAGCTTTGTCACTAAATACTTTTTTATATCTTTCAATTAAATCTTTAAGACAATTAATTTCGGACCGCGTCAACGTAGATAAAGATGATAAAATAGAGTTAAGGTCATCTTCAAACTCATCTTGTTCAGAAAATTTTTCGCTAACTTGGTTTATTTTTATATTGCTTTTATTCAAACTATAATTATCATTTGCATGAACACCTACCGTTATCAAATTTGTCTCTTGATCTATTTTTACACCGTTATTTTCGATCGATTCTTGCAACATAGAAGGTTGATTATTTATAGGTATATCATCATTATCATTTATATCCTCATTAATTGTATATGTATCATTCATATTTTCATCTTCATTGATTATATTATGAGTATATTTATTACTATTAGTGAGATTTGTGCCATTTATTAAATTATTTTTATCATTTTCTTTGCGTTTGGCAATATTTTTAAATTCATCCACATAATTCTCATTATTTACACCATTGTATATAATATGATGATCAGCAATATCTATCATTTCAATTGCATGACCTTCATTAGTTGCACAAATTTCATTAATATAATTAGTTTTACTTTTATTTATATTAATTCTATCCACTAAATCCTCATTTATTCGATTAACATTAATATTTTGTCCTATTATTGTTATATTATGATTTTTTATCAAATTATTATTTTTCGAGTTGTCAGTGCTACTTAAAGGAAAGAACCCTCGTTCGAATTGAACATCATTACATACTTTGTTTTTAATAATGATGATACATCTATTATAATCTATCACTACTTGATTAAACAGCATCCAGTCATTTCCCAAAATGATATCAGTTGTTAATTACGGTATAATTAGAAAAACGTGACTGTACTTATAATTATTTATGTTATATTCAAATCGGTGTGAAGTTGGCCCCCACTTGACTAAAAAAAAAAATAACAACAGTTCTATATGCCCCCCCACATAGTTCTGAAGTTCTTTATACATTTTGAAAATAGTTCTGTTGATTTTACCAAAAAAATTGCATTTGGTAATATCGGGGGGCCAACTTCACAAATTACAAAATTTAAAGACCCGTAACTCTCCCATTTGTCATCAGATCAAAAACGTTCATAAGGCAAAGCTGTAGAGCTCTTTGGGGGGCAAAGGGAACTCCAGAGAAAAAATCGATTTTTAAAATTTTTGAAATTTTTGGATTTTTGGAAAAAACAGACTACCTTTAAATCAGTCAGTTGTCATCGGATCAAAAACTTTCATAATGAAAAGTTGTAGAACTCTTTGGGGGGCAAAAGAAACTCCAGAGAAAAAATCGATTTTTAAAATTTTTGAAATTTTTGGATTTTTGGAAAAAAACAGACTGCCTGTAAATCAGCCAGTTTTCATCGGATCAAATACTTTCATAACGCAAAGTTGTAGAACTCTATGGGGGCAAAAGAAACTCCAGAGAAAAATTTGATTTTTTTAAATTTTTAAAATTTTTTTATTTTTGGAAAAACAGACTACCTGTAATTCTCCCATTTGTCATCGGATCAAAAACTTTCATAATGAAAAGTTGTAGAACTCTGTGGGGGGGGGGGGCAAAAGGAACTCCAGAGAAAAATTTGATTTTTTAAAATTTAAAAAATTTTTTTTATTTTTGGAAAAACAGACTACCCGTAACTCTCCCATTTGTCATCAGATCAAAAACGTTCATAAGGCAAAGTTGTAGAGCTCTTTGGGGGGCAAAGGGAACTCCAGAGAAAAAAATCGATTTTTAAAATTTTTGAAATTTTTGGATTTTTGGAAAAAACAGACTACCTTTAAATCAGTCAGTTGTCATCGGATCAAAAACTTTCATAATGAAAAGTTGTAGAACTCTTTGGGGGGCAAAAGAAACTCCAGAGAAAAAATCGATTTTTAAAATTTTTGAAATTTTTTGATTTTTGGAAAAAAACAGACTGCCTGTAAATCAGCCAGTTTTCATCGGATCAAATACTTTCATAACGCAAAGTTGTAGAACTCTATGGGGGGGGCAAAAGAAACTCCAGAGAAAAATTTGATTTTTTTAAATTTTTAAAATTTTTTTATTTTTGGAAAAACAGACTACCTGTAATTCTCCCATTTGTCATCGGATCAAAAACTTTCATAATGGAAAGTTGTAGAACTCTGTGGGGTTGGCGGCAATAGGAACTTCAGAGCAAAAATCGATTTTTAAAATTTTTGAAATTTTTGGATTTTTGGAAAAAACAGACTACCTTTAAATCAGTCAGTTGTCATCGGATCAAAAACTTTCATAAGGTAAAGTTGTAGAACTTTTTGGGGGGCAAAAGGAACTCCAGAGAAAAAATCAATTTTTTGAAATTTTTTGATTTTTGGAAAAAACAGACTGCCTGTAAATCAGCCAGTTGTCATCGGATCAAAAACTTTCATAAGGCAAAGTTGTAGAACTCTTTGGAGGGCAAAAGGAACTCCAGAGAAAAAATCAATTTTTTGAAATTTTTGAAATTTTTTGATTTTTGGAAAAAACAGACTGCCTGTAAATCAGCCAGTTGTCATGAGATCAAAAACGTTCATAAGGCAAAGTTGTAGAGCTCTTTGGGGGGGGGGGGGAAAAGGGAACTCCAGAGAAAAATTTGATTTTTTTAAATTTAAAAAATTTTTTTTATTTTTGGAAAAACAGACTACCCGTAACTTTCCCATTTGTCATCAGACCAAAAACGTTCATAAGGCAAAGTTGTAGAGCTCTTTGGGGGGCAAAGGGAACTCCAGAGAAAAAATCGATTTTTAAAATTTTTGAAATTTTTGGATTTTTGGAAAAAACAGACTACCTTTAAATCAGTCAGTTGTCATCGGATCAAAAACTTTCATAATGAAAAGTTGTAGAACTCTTTGGAGGGCAAAAGGAACTCCAGAGAAAAAATCAATTTTTTGAAATTTTTGAAATTTTTTGATTTTTGGAAAAAACAGACTGCCTGTAAATCAGCCAGTTGTCATGAGATCAAAAACGTTCATAAGGCAAAGTTGTAGAGCTCTTTGGGGGGGGGGGGCAAAGGGAACTCCAGAGAAAAAATCGATTTTTAAAATTTTTGAAATTTTTGGATTTTTGGAAAAAACAGACTACCTTTAAATCAGTCAGTTGTCATCGGATCAAAAACTTTCATAAGGCAAAGTTGTAGAATTCTTTGGAGGGCAAAAGGAACTCCAGAGAAAAAATCAATTTTTTGAAATTTTTGAAATTTTTTAATTTTTGGAAAAAAAACAGACTGCCTGTAAATCAGCCAGTTGTCATCGGATCAAAAACTTTCATAAGACAAAGTTGTAGAACTCTTTGGGGGGCTATAGAAAGTCCCCAGACAAAGTTTTTTATACAAAAAAATGAAGCACTAAAAATTCTACACAAGAAAGATTGGGGGAGAGTCGGGTAGCTTCGGCCACCTAAACTTTGTGTGGAATAGCTTAAAAAGTAATGCATAAAAATGCGTTATAAAAAGGTAGAAGTATTCGTTATACATAAACAAACATAACTTAAACAAATTTTGAGTCCTGAAGAAGATTCACAAGAGGTCTAAACGTGGACAAATATACACATTTTATTATTTTTAACAATCGGGGTTTATTTACCACCTACCCAATTTAATGACCGACAAAACGAAGAAAGAAGACAGTTTAAGACATTAAACAAATTTACCTGAAAAAATCAATTGTATTCGTCAGTATCGCCAATTAATTTACATAGCAATTTTTGATACTCTCAAAATTGTGGCGGGTAGCACCGGCCATACAGAAAACAGAACAAAATTAAGATAAATAATAAAAATTGAACACAATTTATTTTAGAAATACTTACCTCTGATAACAATTTGTACCATTGTTTCAAACTGAGGTCCATGAAAGTATCATTAACGCAATTTGCGTAAGCCGTATGAACGTAGGTTACGTCATAAGCAAGTCAGAATATGTGTTCAAATAATAATGCAAACAATAATGCAAATGTGAGGCAAATGTCTCATTAACGTCATACAATTGAATTATTATCAGAATGAGAAAAATGTATTCGAATTAGTTCACATAATACACGATTTTAACTGGCCGGAGTTACCCGACTTGTTAATGGCCAGTGCTACCCGAGAGTCGTATCTGTGCTAATCAAGAGGAAAATACAATGTTAATAATAATATATTTAAAATATAAAAAATGGAAGTTAAAGCTTTTGAGACGTAGAATCAACAATGCCAAACAGATCATAAATATTTTGTACCCATTTTTAAGGTAGTTAGGCTCCAGGATATAATATGCTAGCGAAAATATTTTAATAACACTTCTAGGAATAAAATTTTTATTATACATGATATTATGACAGAGTTCGAGCTTTATTTTTCTTGAAAAAAAATTGAAACTTGCAAAAATAATTTGATAACCAACTTTTCTTAGCGACTCAAATTTTCTTCTTATTTTCATTCAAAACTTTTCTAAAAATGAATGGATTTCAATGAATGACAGCTTATTTTTTCAAGAAAAAGATTCTCTACAACTTCACCGAATGAATTTCTTGAATTTCTAAAACTAGGGTCAAATATCTCGAATTATTAAAAAAAATATATATTATTTTTCAACTTTTCTGAATAATTTTAGTGATCAGATTTTTTTCTCGAGTTTCGTTCTCCTTCCAAACTGTTCGTAAAATACCGGGCGGAAACGCGTAGAAATAAAACTCACAGTAATACGGTAAATTAAAACTTAGTTTTTATTCGGTTTATGGCGGCGACACGAAATCGACCGACCGCAAGGAATCAATCTCGTAGACGATCCAAAATCGAATGGGGCGGGAAATGAGGAGTCACTCGTTATTAGACGCGTTCGTCGTTAGGCACGCAAACAATTCGTTGTCAAGGAAAGATTGTCTTTTGTTTTTAGATTTCCCGATCCTTCTAGAAATTTCGATTTCGGAAGTTTCAACCTTCCATCCCCAACTCTCTCTCTCTCTCTCTCTCTCTCTCTCTCTCTCTGAACAATTCAACGATATTTATATATATATGGGAAGACGGGTGGAAGCGGCGAGCGAGGCGAATTGACGAATCTCAAATATATGCTATAGCACCGAATTTCGGGTGGTCGCTTGGAGATCTCGGCCAACTGTGGCCTTCCCCCAATTGACATGTATGAATATCGTCGCTCTTATACATGTGTATACATACACATGCAAACAAAATTTTGGTGCCCAGCCAAGAACCCCTCGAGAACATTTTTGATACAATACTGACGAGAGGACCAAAGTTGAACTTCGTAATATCGTCGGCAGATGTCATTCCAAACAGTGCATTTAAAAGTTGCACGTGTCGCTACAGCCAAATCTGACTTCCGACTTGAGAGAACACCCTTAAACATTCCCACCACGGCGTTCACCATCGAGGAGCACCAAATATTAAATTTCCATGCTGGCACGAATCGCAGCTGGAGGAACATTTAATTTTTTAAATGAAATAAATGTTCATACACCAGCCATACACCAGCTGTCACAAAGCGCAGCATGAATAACATTTAATTACTTTTTTTCGAATGGTTAACTTACACGGCATCCAAATTTGACTTTCTTCATTGTACTGTACATACAGATGGTTCGGATAACGATGTAGTTATACTCGCCATCATTCAGATTACGTAAGAGGCTTAAATCGGTGTACCGTCACTCTTTTATAACTGTCGTAAATGACTTTCCGCGAAACACGAATATGCAGAGATAATATGTTATAATATATAATATTTACTTTAATATCTTCGAAAATAAAGCATTACCAGCCCAAGTAAATCCCTGAAAATCCAAAATAATGTCAAAAAAATTAGTTACATAGTTATGCTTGTAAATCCCCCCCCCCCTCCCCGTCAAAGTACGCAATTTGTTTAATTGGAAAGTAGACAAAAAATGTATTAAAAATAAATGTCTCTTCGATGGCTGAAATATGAAAGAAATTTATTATCACGCCACTAATTAAGCTAGTAAATAATAAAATAAAAGTAAACAGGAAACCCACAGAAGGGCAGCTCGTATCATCAATTGTCACAATTCCAGAAACTTATAGATGAAACAAATGTATTTTAAATTCTCCAAATTTTATTCATTTTATGCATAGGGAGAATTTTATACTAGATGACATTACAGCCGCGATCTTTCTAAATAACGTGATAAATAAATACAACTTTAATTAACGCCGAAAACCAAAATAAATATGGCAGACTTACCAACTTCCATGTTATGACTGAAATACATTTCACCAGCGATGTTTTTAAATGAAAACTCATATACGTATAAAAACTGCTGAACTATATTTTATTATATATTTACAGATAATGGTGCTGTATATATTCACTTTGTAACATGTTAATCTAGTGCGAGCATACGATTATGATGTTTGAATTAGCGCGTTGAGCAAGGCAGCAAGAAGGGGAAGAGAGAGATATGAAGAAAGAAGAAAAGAGAACGACAAAGGAGGCGAGAGAGAAAGTGTGTAAGAAAAGCGGGAGGACCGAATGAAGAGGCGTGGAAAGAGTTCGGTAAGGAACGGAAAAGGTCGGCGCGGTTCGGCGAACACGAAGGTGTTAGAAAACTGGCCGAGAAAGTATTCGACGCTAATCGCCAAAATTCGACTGTCCTCGAGTGGCGATGTGCTTATCAAACGCGCTGTGATAGGACCAGGAGACAATTCGTGACTTTTCGGTGATCTTCGGACGAGTTTGGCGCGTGTCGGAGGAATTCGGCGGCGAAGAGAAGACGGCCGTATACTGGAACAAGACGTGATCGAACCTCAGCGGGCAGAGCCTCGCTGTTCCGTTCCAGAGAAGCTGAATAGTTCTTTATTAATTAAGTGTTTGTTAGCAGATCGCTCAATCGGCCATCCAGCTCCAATCAATCGTTCTGGTTCGGCCCGTGCTTGTTTCTAGGATTCAATCGCCACGCACGCGAGAAACAGTCCGAAGAAGTCTGATCCTGCCATTGACCATGCTGTTCAATGATATTTTCGCTGAAAATTTCATCGATAGCAGCCATTTTGAATGCCACGTGGTCAGAGCAATTTCACCTGGTGTTTGCTGGATAAGAAGTGAAACCAATTCGACCTCAACGCATTAAGTATGGTCTTTGAAATTTACTACCACTTTCTCTCTTCCCCGAAGTTTTGTTTATCAAAGAAAAAGACAAGCTACAAGCAAGTTTCGTGATCTTTAATTTGTAAATTCTTTTCCGCTATAGTGTAAATGTGAGTGACATTGATGACTGCGAGCGAAAATAGACGAAATCTAGAGTTTGATTTAATTTTGACGATTGATGTATATATTTTTTAGGTTGTGCATATTTTTGTGATCCGACGAAATTAATAAAGACGGTGTCTCTGGATGTGTGACATTCTATCAATTACCGACTTTGTCACATTTTATTTGCAATATGCCTTTCAGAGAGCCAAAAAGCTTTGGAGGAAGAGCAAAAACTTCCTGCCGACGATGGGGCCTACGATGGTTTTGCGGCTCTAGAATGTACAGAGGATGCTATTAGGTATGTGTGACGGGATGAGTAAAGGTACGTTTTCATGGAGCGTAAAATATCCAGATATTTTTCCCTTTCTTAGCGTAATTGCAGCTATATATGCGCTTAAATAGTTGGACTGTGCCCAACTATTAGATATTGGCGGGATTTTAAAATTGAATTTCGCCATTGGCAATTTAGGCAGCTTATATCTTCATATTTAATTTGTATAATTACTTAAATCTACTCAAATAATAAATATTATTATACATTCGTAATTTAGAATCCCGCGTTTTTAAATCAACCTCTTTCTACTTTCTGTTTCGATTGTCATTTTTATAACTAAAACGTAAGTTAGATTTTGACAGTTTGCTGTAAACCAAGGAACAATAAACTTGTTCACACAAATTTACGGCTAATTAATTTAAAAATAGTACAATTGGTGTCAGAAGTGTGCATCTTCCCACGTGCGGTGTGTGTTATTAGTTTCGTCTACCAACAGAACAGCAATTCCACGATATTTCCATCAACCCTCAACCCTGCTGTCGGAGAAAATTATACAATTCGTTATGCCGCTTCCAAGACGCGTTTCGGTGACACGTAATTCTCCAAGCCAACGTCTGCTACGTTCCTCCCGTCGTATTCCTACAAGTGTTAGTAATATCCCACGGAGGTCCTCTAATCGCCGTGCTCCTGCCATCGACACTGCAGTCCTTCCTGTCTCCGATGTTTTCACTGCAAGTCCTGCTGTTCACCATCATCTCCCAGCGACATCACAGATTCCTACGTCTACTTCCACTGCGAATCTTGCTGTCCACCATCCTATTCCAGCTGCATCTGCTACTGCGGCTGAACAACTTCCTGGATATCGTCCAGCAATGTCAGATACAATTGCATCTTCCTTCCCTTCCTCTTTCCCTCAATTTTCTAACCTCGTTTCTTCTCCCTTTATCATGCCGGACACCTACGACGGTAAATCTTCTTGGAACGCATATATTAAACAATTTAATATTTCCGCGAATTTATATCAGTGGTCCGACCAATCTAAAGCTTCGTTTTTAGCTTTGTCCCTTCGCGGTGATGCTCGATCGGTTTTAGAAAATCTTTCTGCGACTGATATGACTAATTTTCAATTTTTGCATGATATTTTAGAAAATAAATTTACAGATAAAGTTGACCCCAAAATTTCTTTTTCAAAATTTCATTCACGTATTCAACAAACCGATGAATCTTTAAAATCGTTCGCTAATAACCTTGAAAAACTAGCGAAAATGGCATATTTTGATTCCACCCCTGAGATAATAAACCGGATTGCCGCGTACCAATTTATTTCGGGTTTACAAAATCGTGATTTGCAATTTTCATTACGATGTGAATGGATTGATTCTCTCTCAGCTGCACTTAATCGCGCCATAGAACTAGATAATATAACCTCTCTTGTCTATGGCTCTATTTCTAATACTAGTACTTCGAACTCTATACCCCCCACGTCTAATTTTTATAATCAAACTCAATGTTGGTCGTGTGGTAAATTCGGTCATCGACAACACAACTGTAAATATTCTAATTATAATTCGGAAAACTAAATGAGGTTAATCCAGTGGGGAATGAATTAACCTCATTCTGTGAACTTAATGTTAATCACCATAATTCTAGTAAAAGTACTAAAATTGTTAATAACATAAACAGGATTGATAAGAAATATAATTATAAAGCATATTTGAATAAAAAATGTTGGGTTTGTTACATTAAAGGTCACATAAAAAATTTTGTAATTTTATTTCTCCCAGAATTTCTTGTCATTTAAATATTTTACAAAATAACCCTTTCCTTATTTCAGGTTATATTAACAATATTCCTTACAATTTAATAATTGACACAGCTTCTGATATAACAATCATCAATACTAACCTTATTAATGTCATTAGCAATTTACCAATTTTAGCAAATAATACTAGCATTAAGATATTAACAGCTTCCGGAGATAACCTTAGTTATGAATCTATCAGGAAAGCTTCAATAACCATTTTGAATACAAAGGTCGAACTAGACGTGATCATAGCAAATATTCAGTGTGATTATTTGTTAGGTCTCGATTATCTTAAAAAGACGAATTTAACATCTAAAATTAAAACTTTAATTCATGAGCTTAAATAATTTATATGTTACTACATTAAATTCAGATTTAAAAAAAAAAACATTGATACGGAAAATAATTGTAGTAATAATACTAAAAATATGAATGCTTCTAATTGTATTCGTAACATTTTGATTAGTGATTTTGATAAAATTTTTGATTCGCATACAAAATTATTAAATTATAGTGAAAAAGAGAAGTTTAAAATATAGACGCTTTTACTAAAGATACAAACAAATTAGGTAACTGTAACCTAATAACTCATAAAATTAATACAGGCAATTCAAACCCTATTAAACAAGCCCACGTAGAATCCCCTTTCACTATAGAAATAAAGCCTACGAAGCTTTAGAAAAAATGAAAGTTCAAAACGTTATTGAACCTAGTTCAAGTCCTTGGACTTCCCCAGTAGTTCTAATACCTAAAAAAGATGGTTCTATTCGTTTCTGTGTAGATTACAGACAATTAAATAATGTGACAAAAAAGGATTCTATCCCAATACCACGAACAGATGATCTTTTCGATACTCTGGCTAATTCCACTTGGTTTTCAACTATAGACCTACAAAGTGGATATTGGCAAATAAAACTTGACGATAACGATAAAGAAAAATCAGCATTTTGTATCGGTTCTGAACGTTGGCAATTCAATGTTCTACCTTTTGGTTTATGCAATGCACCTGCCACTTTTGTCCGATTAATGAATAATATTTTGAACGATTTAATTAAACAACAAATTTGTTTAGTTTACCTAGATGATATAATTATATTTAGTAAATCCTTCGATCAACATTTAAAACATTTAAAATCAGTAATTCAAAAATTATCAGATGCAAACCTCAAAATTAACTTAAAAAAATGTTCTTTCTTTCAAAAAGAGGTTTTATTCTTGGGACATATAGTTTCGAAAAATGGAATTAAAAGTGATCCAAGTAAAATTTCTGCAATTCAGGATTGGCCAACCCCTCAAAATAAAAAGAATTTACGTTCTTTCTTAGGGTTATGTTCATATTATCGAAAATTCATTAAAGATTTTGCCACAATTACTAAACCCTTACATTATCTAACAAATGATAGAACCAAATTTGTTTGGGATGCTAACATTAACAATTTATTTTCCCACTTGAAATCGTTATTAACTACTGCTCCAATTTTGTCCTATCCAAATTTTGACCACCCATTTATTTTAGACACTGATGCTTCCAATTATGGAATAGGAGCTGTATTATCACAGATACATCCAATAAATGATAATATACAGCAAACTTACGACGAAAATGTTATTGCATATTTCAGTAAAACTTTAAATAATGCAGAAAAGAATTATTGCGTTACTAGAAAAGAATTATTGCGTTACTAGAAAAGAACTCTTAGCTGTTATAAAATCAGTTGAACATTTCAAATGTTACCTTTTAGGTAGACGATTTAAAATTAGAACAGATCATGATTCACTAACTTGGTTACTTTTTTTTAAAAATCCCGAAGGACAAATTGCCAGATGGATAGAAATTCTTTTTCAATACGATTTTTCCATTGAACATCGTTCTGGTTCCCAACATACCAATGCATACAGTCTTTGTAGACGCATCTGCGATTGCAGTAAATGTACTAAAATGAATGATAAAGAACTAAATTCAACAAAATTAGTTTGTCAAACAATTTGTTCTATTGATGATAAGTACGATTGGATAAAATTACAAAATAATGATCCTGTAATTAAAAATTTAATTAGTTGTAAAAAGAATAATTTGATTCCTGATTGGAATTCAATTGCTAATTTAGATCCAAAATTAAAATCTTATTTATTTTATTGGAATTCCCTAGAAATTAAAAACGATGTTCTTTATAAAAAATGGGAATCTCCAAACTTTATTAAAACAATTTTCCAAATTATTGTTCCAGAACAATTAGTTAACGAAATTCTTTCTGAAGCTCATAATTCACCATCTGGCGGTCATTTTGGTGTAAATAATACCTTAACTAAAATTAGACAACGCTTTTATTGGATTTCGTGTAAATCGGATGTTGAAAATTGGTGTAAGAAATGTCCAATTTGTTTTTCCAAAAATTTAGCCGAATTAAAAGTATTTAATGTCAATCAACCTTTTGAAAGAATTGCTGTAGATATTCTTGGTCCTTTACCAAAAACTCTATCTGGTAATAGATTTATTTTAGTAGTCACAGATTATTTTACGAAATGGCCTGAAGCTATTCCTCTTATTAACCGTCAATCCCCTACAATTTCTGAAGCTTTAGTTTCACAAATCTTTTCTCGTTTTGGAATTCCATTAGAAATTCATTCTGATCAAGGACGAGAATTCGAATCCGACACATCAAGAAACCTTAAAATTATTAGGAACTTCTCAGACTAGAACAACACCGATTCGCCCTCAATCCAACGGCCTAGTTGAACGCCTCAACAGAACGATTTTAGAATATCTTTCAAAATTTGTCTCCTCTCATCAAAAAGATTGGGACAAATGGATTCCTCTATTTCTGTTAGCATATAGATCTTCTCAACATACCTCCACTGGTTTCACTCCAGCATTATTAAATCTTGGTAGAGAATTAAAACTTCCTTTAGATTTAATGCGTAGTAAAATCCCTAATGATAATACACATGTCTTTTTACCTGAATACGTTAACGAACTTAAAAATAAACTTAATACAATTTATAAAACTACTAGAAATAATTTAGTACATAAATAGAATAAATTAAAATCGAGATTTGACTTGCAATCAAATAAACATTCTTTTGAAATAGGCCAGAAAGTTTGGCTCTTTCTCCCCAAAAGAGTCAAAGGGAAGTCTCCAAAGCTTCAAAGTGATTGGGATGGTCCATATATAATCAAAACAAAAATAAACGATGTAGTATTCCGTATAAAAAAAGAGTCTTCTCAGAAATATAAAGTTGTACATGTTAACCGTTTAGCAAACTTTATAGAATAATTATATTTTTTCGTATTTTCTTTCTTTCCGTTTAAAAAAAATTATCAATCTTTAATTATTTGTATAGGATGGATTTCTTGAATGGTTTTGAGTAAAACTATAGAAATGAAGACAAACTGTAATTTAACCTATATATTTTCAACCACAATCAATTTCCCACTATTTTGTAAATCTACATCATTATGTAGCTTTGATTTCTTGGAGGGTTTAAGGTGAACCCTTAGAAATCAATAAAGCTGCAATTTTTGAATTTTAGATAGTTCTGGAAGGTTCATGATGAAACCTTGAACATCTAATAGAGTTCGAATGAAATGATGGATTGATTCTCTTTAAATGTGGCAAAGAGAATGGTTGTTAACATTTTCCAGACTTTCTATTTTGTAGTAGAAAATGGATTTATTTATGTATTATTAAATGTTTTGATTATTCTGAACTTTGTCAATTACACAAGAAATAATTATATTTGTACAATAAAAATATGAAATATATCGTTTTGCCTGGTTTCTGCCTCTGTTTTCTTTTGTTTAGATATGCCTCGGTCAATCAAAAGAAGGGCCAATAAAAAGGATCTTCAATATTTAAAATTAAGTTTAGCTTTAAATTGTAATACCGTCGATTAGGGTTGTTACGTGCCAGCGATTTTCCCTAATCATTTTCTTTTAATATTTTTGACGGCAGGTTGAGAAACTGGCGAAGTTGGTATACATTAGAATAAATTTTTAAAATTCTAACTATACAAACTTCATTCTCAACAGATAGGTATCAATAAATTACAGTTATATATTTTTTTTGGAAAGAGGGTAATGTTATACATTCGTAATTTAGAATCCCGCGTTTTTAAATCAACCTCTTTCTACTTTTTGTGTCGATTGTCATTTTGATAACTAAAACGTAAGTTAGATTTTGACAGTTTGCTGTAAACCAAGGAACAATAAAATTGTCCATACAAATTTACGACTAATTTATTTAAAAATAGTACAATATTTACATTTTTATCAAGGACATTATCGTTATTCTCAACATTTCTTTAAAATTCCATGCTTTGATCTTTCACGCGATCATCATAACCTCAAAATTGCAAAAATCAAAATAAAACTAAATTATTTCTATTTTTCTTTCTTTTTAACGATTCCAGGCAAGAAAGAGAAGCAAATATAAAACGATTTTTCATAATTTCAGAAAACAGGGCTTTTTATGCATCAATTTTTTTTAATACAATTTTAAATTATATATCCAGATATTTTACGCTCCATGAAAATGAGGGAAAGGCGATTTTGGTCAGATATTATATCGCGGCGATTTTGTGCAGGTGGGGGTGAAAAGATGGTAGAGTGGGGGAAATATCCGGATATTTTTCGCTTCATGAATTGGGACCTTAACAGAGGCAGACAAATCTAATTGAGAAAAATACAAATGCAAACGTAACATAAGAAATTTTAACCAATGAGCAAAACACTTGTGGGTTTTCTTAAATGGCGTGATCCATAGTCGTGTGTTTGACTAGTGCGATATGCGGTATCTCGTAAAAATCCTGAATGTATGTGACCTCGACAGTGATGCCTGGGGTCCGGTTTTAAGGATCACGTTTCTTTCTCCATGTTTTTTAGGTTCATGCTTCAACTGCGAGGGTTTTATGGCATCAGAACCGAGTCGTATGTATTTTTGTTTGGAATTTAAGGTTTCCAATAAATGATGAAAATGTTCATAGATATTTTGAAGACAATATATATATATATATATATATATAGTTAAACATAGTTACAATTTGGTTCTGAAATGGTATACATTCAAACATGAACCTACAGAATGCGAAGAAAGAAGCGTGATCCTTAAAACCGGACCCCAGGAATCACTGTCGAGGTCTGTACACCGGCGCAGTGATTCTGTAACAACTAGCATGACATATATGGGCGGCCGTTTTGGCAAATCCCAACATGGCGAATCTTTGTACAAAATTTTGGTTAGTTCCTGCTTGATTCGGAAGTCGCAAAGGCCATAGCAGATTATTGCCGTATGCCGTACAGAGCGAAAATCGTGCAGGTTATTGAAAGTCCAAAGATTGCAGTACTGAACATTAATTTATATTAATAAAAAATAATAATTTAAAACAATATTCGTTGATAACAAGATGTTTTGTTTTGCTTTTAGCAACTATTCTAAACCTAAATTTAAAATTTTGATTGACATACATATGTTTGATTTGGAGATATCGAACTCGATTTGAAGACTTTAGTCGGAGTTTGAGTCTGAGTCACGACTAAAAATTCTAGCCTACGGAAGTTCATCTGCTATGGCCTTAATAGCTAAGACACATAAAAAGACGAAAGACGTAAGACTTAAGCGTTAGAATTGCTATTGGCTAAGCGGTGGCGGCGGAGACAATAGCAATTCTTAAGGCCATAGCAGATGTGCTGCCGTAGAGACGTACGCTGTAAGACGTAAAGCGTGTCATTTTTTATCCGTGTCTCTTACATCTTACCTGTTAAGTCTTACGACATACTTCTCTACTGATCGAAAGCAAGGCTTAAGACATAACGGAACAGACGCAAATGAAAAATGCAACGCTATACGTCTTAAGTCAGAGGCGTACGTCTATAGGGCCGTATATCTGCTATGGCCTTTTGCCATAATGGGCCGAATCAAGCATAAACGAACGAAAATTGTCTAAAACGGTCGACCATCTATATCATGCTAGTTGTGACAGAATCTCTGCGCGACGGTGTACAGTACTCGTATGACCCTCTTTTATTTTTTCTTATCACCCACGATCAACGATTCTGTCCTTGCGGTTTACTGTTGTCCTTGTCTTCCACATAAAGATACACACTTGAGAACAAAGAAGCAATGAGACTGGAAGGACAGAATCGTTGACCGTGGGTGTACAATTGCGACCTAATCTATTTTGTAGTATTTAGTTTTGAATATATAATATTCTTCTTTATACCTGTGTTCCCTATCGTTACCTTGCCAAATCCCAGTAACATTTTTAATTGTAATATTTTGCGATTGGTTCAATTACACAACGTTACGTCTGCGTTTTCATTTGTACGTTTTTGTAGACCTAACTTAGTGGTCGATGTTTTACGCATTTCTGTACACAGTGCTCCCTCCGATATACACTATGGTCGCTGACCTAACAGTTCCTCTGTTATGTACACCCATGCCGTTAATAGAGAAGTCGCATGATTTCTAATTTTTATATTAACCCTTAGAAGCATGGTGGTAACCCACGTTACCACCTCGATTTCTTTGATTTTGCTCATTTCAATTCCAGTTAACGCATTTAGATCGGATTTTTGTTGTATTTTCTGTTACTATAGTGATAGCGGAATGTATATACACAGTTATTAAGATATAATTGTTTATTTTTTATGATCTATAAATAAAAAAACAAGACAAAATCACGATTTTTTCGAAAAAATTCATTATTGACGCTATTTTTTAAGATAATCATTTGAAATTTGGTATAATAGGGTTTTTTTGGTCGCTGATGACGAATACGGTGTTTGTTTTATGAAATTCAAAGTGGCGGCTTCAATATGACGGCCTTCACGATGTAAATATGCAACAAATATGCCATATTGGATCCGCCATTTTGAATTTTGAAAATCTAAGGTCGGATTCGTAATCAGCGACCCCGTAAACCCCCGAGTAACAAATTTCAGTCATTTTCCACATAAGGAAAAATATATGCTTCAAAGGGTTAAACGATAAATTGGAATGTAAAAAAGAAATTTACAACACCGTTTTGTTATTTATGTAGTACTTATTTAGATAATAATTATTGAAATCGCGTGAAAATTAGTCACGTGACTTAGAAACCTGAGGAGCGGTCCGCAGTGGCTCTATCTCCCGGCTTTTTTGGTACTAACAGAACTGGAATGCTGGGAATGCGGTCCCTGTTAATACCACAGAAAAGTCGGGAGATGAAGTCACTGCGGACCGCTCTGTGGGGATCTGCAGGTTCAGACATTGCCTACGGGCAACATTCCCGTATAAGACGAAGATAAAGAATATACACGTTTGTGAGGAACTATTTTATTGCGCGTGACCGAAGTTGTATACAAGAAAGTATGTGTCGCGGAGAAGCGTCCGAACGGTTAGGCTGCTCGGCAGCTACTGGCGCTGATGCGCCTTAATTCCATCCACATGACTGCGGTATAGGGGAAATTCCCTAGCGGAGAGGTGGATACGGTGTTACTCCCCTTAGCTCCTCAGGCTTCCAAGTCACGTGACATCGATTTGAATCCACGCTTAATTTTCATGCAATTTCAATAATTATTATCTAAATAACTACATAAATAACAAAATGGTGTTAAAACTTTTGTTTTTATAACATAGTGTATCGAATGAAACGCTTAAAGAGGGATGTTGTAACATCATGAGACTTCCCCATTCGCATCGGGATCTCCTGTGTTTATTGTTCACATAGAAATATATATATACATTTCTATACATACAGATATACACTGTAGGTGAAAAACAAAGACAGGAGAAGGGATTCCACATAAGGGAAATGCGCGATATTATGGCCGAATCTACCATTGAAATCTTGAAAGAGTATTTTGCGGTTTGAGGCTTACCATATGAGGTGGTTACGGATAGTGGGCCGGCATTTATAGCTGCGGATTTCAATGAGTTTTTGGATTAATATCACGTAAAAGAGGGCTTATCACTTCATGATGCTCGATGTAAATTTTAAGGCAAATATTTGTAGATCAAGCATAGTTAAGTGTTCGTTGTAGGCCTCTATGAAGTGGTTGGGGGAATGCAATGTATTCGGATATAGGGTTTAATCCCTAGACAAACGCTAGTGGCAGCCCTGCGTTTGACAACGAAGCAGACCACTAAGCGAGCACGATCGACGTACAGGAGACGAACAGTCAATTGGCAATAAGCATTGTAAGCTATGTATATCAATGTGTTGCGTATGGCTCGAAATTCTGCGCGCATTTCGGAAATTGTTTAATTCCCACGTTTGCTCAATCAACGCGATTGTGAAAGTTCGGGAATCGCAAATCAAACCCCCCACTCAGTCAGTCTCGCTTCAGCAATTGAACGAGTGTGACGGTCCTCGCTTTCCACACGTTTTCTCCGGTTATCGCCACGACGCGTTCGCTTTTCGCGTGCATTTTCGTCGTCGCACCGCATTTTTTCGAAACACCATCAAGAAACGCGAAGGAAATACTGTCGGTCCTCGCAACGCGGATCGGTGTCCGATTCATTGTATGAAAATGAACAATAAAGTTAAGTTGGTTGATAAATATTAAAATTCTTCATTTCTCTCCATCACGCGTGTTTTCGGTCCTGATTTTCCAAGCAGCGAGCAATTCGTCCCTTTAACACAATGTAAATGCCTGAGTGTTCGCGAACGAACAGAGCCAGCCCTCAAAAGGGCTGGAGACAAAAATCGGATTCGTCGTTTCTGTCCCGTGATTCTTGGGGTTCAAGATCGAGGAAGCAAAGTATGTTGCACCATAAAAAAACAATATTTAATACAAACATCGTATATTTCTGACGTAGGAAATTATGTTTGAGCATTCACACGATGTCGACTACTATGCAGACAAGAACCGCGTCGCGACGCTTCGTGAAAAACGCGACGCGTTGTTTCTCGACATGTTCCTTTTTCGTAGTCCCGTGCGAAACAAGAAGCATGTCATACGTACTTATTAATCGAAATTCATATTTAAACTAAATCGAAGGCGTTACCAGCGCAACGGCTCCAACAGAACTGGCCTCCACGAGAGCCGCAAGGGGGAACGCGAGGATGCGCGAGTGTAGTCGAATAAACCCGCCTGCATGTCCCACTCGGGACATTGTGTGCCTAATGCTAAAATCACGATGATTTCAGAAAAACCTACTAAATTGATTTCCAGTTTTGCGCATAACGTGAGACTGACCAATGTATATTTGACTTTCTTATATTCTTAAACATATATTATTAATCAGTTAACGGCGTGTGCTTCATTCATTCACTACAGTGAAGAGTGGGGTAGAGGGGGGACGCGAAGAGAATTATATCACAGAGAACTCCAAGTACAAACGAGAGGGAGAAATATAAAGAAGGACAACATATTGGAGCACTTAAAAACGTAGCATAAAAATGCCACACCAAAATCCGTAAGTGGAAAGCTGAGATAATAAGATTAGCAACATGCTTGTAATTGTGTAAGTAGCTCTTATCATATTGGTGATAATAATGGCAACTTATAAAATATTTCATTGTAATAATCTCTTTATTCGCCCAAGGTGCTTAAAAAATTCTGTATCATTTCTTTTCTGATAAGCTTTAATGTTTCTTTACCAACCAATCTGCAAATAATTTTATTCACTTCCTCCTTCGGGAGTTCTGTCAACAGTTTTTTGACATCGTCTTTTGTCAGTCGCGGAACAAATGCCTCTGATTCCTTAATGTCAACTGTTTTGTCTTTCGATAGACTCGGTGGAGGAGATTGGCGTAACGGAACATATATCTCTTCCTAGTACGACGCGGGACTTATCCCATCTTTATCCGAGATAAGACCCACGACGTACCGACCGCGGATAAGACGCTGACGATATCGATAACTGCCGACGGGGGTCGACAGCGGTCCCAAATTCGTACCTTCGCCCAGAAAAGTTCCCCGGTTATTCCACACTGGACATACGCAGAGAAAATTGCATGGACGGGGATTCGAACTCGGGCCCTTCGCGACGTTCAGTTCGAGCGGACTAAGACTGACGCCTTAGCTCGAACGACCGTTACGCCGACAAAAACGACTGTAATCCGATTCTAAACGGACTATCACTCCGAAGCTCGTCCCCAGCGGAAGTAGAGTCGTTTCATCGCAAAAACATTTGAAATATAGTCGGTTGACCGATGGCTCGACTCTGTTCCCACTGTTAACGAGTTTCTGGTCATTTTTGCAATTACCCGACTCTACTTCCGCTGGAAACGTGTTCCGGAGGGATAGTCCGTTCAGAGTGGGATTAGAGTCGTGTTGCGACGTGACGACTTTCTTTCATGCGACAGCGACGGTCCGATAAAGCAGTCGATCTATAGTTGGTAGTTGTTTGAGACGTCTTACGTTTGACCGCTGGCCAGATGAAGAATACTAGTCGAACCATACTCGTTATACCGATGCCCAACTCTATTTGCACTGACAGCGATCTCTGTAGCAATAGTCGATTTAGAGACGATTTCCCAATACACCAACTTGTATTCAACCGATAGTAAGCTCACATTAAAGTCTAACTAGAGTCAGCCTTGCAATGGAGTGATTTTCGTACGACTGTATAATGAGTCAGATAATTAAAGTCTTGCAATGAGAGAGACGTTGCGCTCCACTCTCGTTGCCGATAATGCTGCTCTACCGCCAGGCTGCCACGCGCCAAGTTCCGCGGAGGGAACAGCCACCAGCGTTCGCGCAGTGGAAGTGTTCCGCCCGGAATACAAGTGCGAGAGCGCGGAGCAGAAAGCCAGAGTCGTTCCAGCAGGGCGGACGCGAAAATGCGTGTCGGAGCTGAACGTTCTGGGCGACTTTCACAGCGGCTGGTTGCTATTCCCGCGACCGGCGCTCGCTCCTTTTTTGTTACCACCCTGACCTTCTCGGCGACGCGAAACTGCGTGTCGAGTAACGTCCTCCCCGACGTCGCGAATCTGCGTGCCGGGGCAACCGTCCCGTACCGAATCCTTTCCTTTTGGCGACGCGACAACGCGTGTCAAAGGTAAGAATCCCGAGAACCGTCGAACCCTTCTGCAGCAGGTTAATACTGGGCCGAAAGAATCACGTGTTCAACCGAACCGTCCGACGGACCGAACCGAACCGTTCTCTTTGGCGACGCGATACTGCGGTCCAAAGAGACACCTGCAGAACCGGCGACCTTTTGGCAACGGGTTAATCCCGGGCCAAAAGATCGCGCGTTTAACCGAACCGACCGACCGTTTCGTACCTGTCTCCAACGGTTCAGTAAGCGGCCGTACCCGTACCGAACCTAGAGGAGGATTCCCCCTCCAATCCCATGGCCCAGTAAGTGGCAACCGTTCCACCGTACCGAACCGTACCAAACAGTACCGTACCGTAACGCACGCTCCGACCGTCGGAGCACCCGACTCGTACCGTTAGCCCCTCTCGGCCTCGCCGGAAAATCACCGGCCCACGAACATCCCCTCGGGTCGATCGCACCCCAAGGTCGGTTTTTTTCCTACATTGCTCGGGACTAAGAAACCCCTTGCATTTTCTTTTTTGTCGATTATTAACCCGTTTGGTCTTTGCTTTTTGCAGGCTCAGTTAAGGGCTCGTCGGCCACGCTACTCGCAACACTGGGGCGAACCACCCGAAAAGGGGAAAGTCACCCCAAATTCGCGAGTTGTCTATACAGCTACGCCTTATCTGTCGCGGAAGTGTACGAACGAAACAAAGCTGTAGTCGCTCAATAAATACTTTTTATATTTTTCCTTTTTCTATAACCGTCCGTGTCATTCTTTGACTGCAAACATTCCCAGCCATTCGACTCTGGAAGGCTAAACCGTATCCGGCAACGGGGAAATCTACGGTCTCCGGTGACACCTCCATACCACTCGGGAGGTGTACCGTCCGCTCGCTCGTCTACGCGGTCCAACTCGCCTCGCACCGGGAGATAGTATCGTTATAGTCTGTTAGTAGTCGAAAGTGCGAAATTAATAGTTGGGACCGAGTTGAAAACCAACCAGACGGTTTTGAGTCCATTCGTAGTTCTATACAAATTTTTGACTATGTTGATACATGAAAGTTATAAGCTTTTGAAACGGGCACGGAGCGCGTCGAATTTGCGGGTGTTATTACTTGATGTGGAATGGCCCATAACTGGATACAGTACAGTCCCGTTATATTTGCCGAACGAGAAAAAACATCGCTTTTTTCGTTCAAATAGCAGGCTGCATGCTGGTTGTCCACCGAAATCTCGCGAAGCTGCTGGATTTTAATGTTTTACCGGTGATAGCGGTAGCTCTCATGATGGAGGAGAAGGTAAGCAGTGATATATCTATATATTGAGAGTAAATTGCAGCAATATAACGAAATGCGAGTATGGCGCAGAATGCTAATGTACCGAGACTCTAGTATATTATTTTTGTGTACTTGTACTTAAATATTTATATGGTATTGACTAAAGTGTGAACCTTTCAATCGATTGCTCCTTTTATGCGCAATTAATTCGGAACTTATTTGTACGTTTGTTTTAACGTACGTGGACTTAGCTTTTTCCCAAAAATTTTGAATCGCGACTTATTTTTCTTGTTCACTTCGCCGAAGCTTGCGCATGTTTCTAGCCATTGGTGTTTCAAGGGCTTGTCTCGTGTGCAATTCAGCTTTGACAAAAATGACATTCTTCAACTTTTCTGTCAGTACAATTAATAAAATTAATGACAATGTGTACGAAGATTAAAATGTTAAAATGTGAGTGGATGTCAATGTATATATTTTAATGGCAAGGCGTAATTATAAACTTCACCTTGTAAGGGATAGCGTACAATACTAAGAATTAAATCTTGTATGTCACGAAAGGAGCTACACACGTTGGCTTCAGTTGAGATCTCTACGCTCAACTTTCAAGAATAAAAAACGACGAAAGTGCGATGAAGATAATCTCGAGTGTGAAGTCTTTCGATAGAGGTCATCGAAAAATATCGGCGCAACGTATCGGCGTAGTGCCGCTTAGTCGCAAAAGAACTGTTGATTTCGTGGACGCGTAGTTAATTCAGTATAATATTTGTAAAATACCATCGGAGCGAGTATATAGGTATACCAATATTTTCAAAATTCAGTCACTGAGAAGATCACGTGTTTCAACATTACCGGGAGGGGATTTGGAAAATAATTTATGTGTCAATGGACTTCCGTTATGGAAAATTTGCCAATTACTTCAGAGGGTGTCTATTTCAGCTAAGTCACGCCAATTCATATCTGCTTTATGTGGCAAAACCATGGCCAAATCAGCCCATTCGATAATTTGTCATATGACAAAATTATTAAACGGTAACTCAGAAAGGACAAGGACAAAGAACACGCAATTATCCCCCGCTTTAATGACGATTCGTCTATTCGCCGGTCGGCTCTCGGGTGAAAAGGTCTGGACAATACATGGATAGCACAAAGACAGTACACACACAGCCAGCCCCCCTACCAAATGTCGGTACCGCTATTAACCTATTCGCCGGTCTGTGCGACACGAGTCTTACTTCATATTTTTCCGAGGTAATCCTTACGACGGAATAATTTGCCTCATATGCGCAAAATAAAAAGTGGCACATGGCGCGCTTGACGGTTATAGCCGCAATGTATTTTCAATTTTCACAGATTAAAAAATATTTATCTATAAAAAAATAATCTGAATTTATTGTCTATAAATAAATAATCTGAAGGTTGTTACCCATAAAACGACCAAGTGTTGGACTCTTCCTTATTGTGTTATTGAGCAACCGGTGGTATAACTCAACACAATTATTTGTCCTGTGTTTAAGCTGATATACTGAAAAATCTTTCGGGGTTATTCTTTTTAACCAAAAATCTTTAAAATATTTACAAAATTTTACCCAATCATTTTTTATTGCTTTTGTAATGCCTGACGTTGAATTCTTTTCTTGGCTTTTATGATTTGCCATTCTGGCAACAACGCCAGTGCCATGAATTCCCATAATATTTGTTTATATTCGGTATGTAACACATGTTTTTTATTTGTTAATATTTTTTTAACCCCTTTTTATGAGCTTGTCTTCGTTGAGCCTAAAATGTAATGGAAAGAAAAATTCTTAAAATATAATATAAAATTTAAGATAAACAAAAAGCACGATTTTTACGTACTTGCGTATAATGAAAGAAACATCCGTGTATTTAAGTTTTAAATAGATTGCGGATCGCTGCTCTCAACCCTAATTCAAAATCACTCATGACGTGTTTTGGAGCGAGCTGAGGAACGAGTTTTTTTTATTTCAGAGAATATTATCTCATAAGCCGACTTGTATTTACAGCCCATTAAAATCCACAAGAATGGTATATTCTGTGAAGGTATATCATTAATTTTTCTGCAACATTTATGCAAAACATATTTATGGAGGGTTGATTCCCATTTGAATGACTTGTTCTCATTCCAGAACTATTGTTCATCGTTAGAATGTTAGTTTTTATCGAGTTCAGAAAATGGCAACAGGGCTCTAGTAATTAACTGTTCTACGTTTGTATATCTTTGGGTCACTTTATCAATGCTTAATGGATGTCTCTAGAGTACCCTTTTTACCAGGATATGCTCGTTGAAAAAAACACCCATGCAACCGAGAATCAGATAAGATGCAATAAGAACGCGTGCTAATCGACCGGACTCGTCTTGCCGGAACATTCCGCAAGTTCCTTACATTATACCGGGTGTATCTGGAGTATCGGGACATCGGACGTCCCACATTGAAGAAGTAGCCAATGGCAATGAGCTTTAGTATTGTAAATTGATGAGCTGACCAGTCACGCGTTTTTGAAGACTGTGCTACAAAAGGCTAACGCACAATCAACAATCGAACGAGAACTGGAAATCGAGGTCCACGTGCCCCCGCCCTTATGCTCGTGAGTGAGACGGGTAGTAAAAGTATACGGAGAACAATTTTCATACCGTTATACTGAGACGGCAATATTTCCCCTAGAGATAACGTGAAGACATACTAATTTGTGTTACTGCACTTCGGTAACGCGGACAAGTCGTGACTCCAATATGTATTGTCGCTTTATTCACTGTTACGCAGGTGGCAACATGTAAAGCGGTGAAAATTGCTCTCCGTGTATACAGTTTCCCCCATTTTCTGTGGCCCTTTTCAAATGGATTCAACCGTCAAAAAAGTTCTATGGCTTTGATAATTTTGCCACTCACGGATATTATTGTACTTCAAATTGCATGTGATACGTCGTTATGACCGGCGGGTCGTAACCAATTACGCTTTCTTCATACAATCATATTGTAAAACAAGAGTTTGCGAATCCGGTCATTCGATTTTATAGTGACACCAGGTGCACACATAGTCAAATAAAATGACAGTTTTGTAAGTCCCCCAACCTGGGAATATGCACGAGGTGCATCTTCACGGTAAGGCCGAGCGTAGAAAGTATACCCTCATCATTATTCCACGGCAGGATGGAATTCAAACGACGAAAAAATAAAAAAAAAAGCCATTTTTTTTCAAAATGGAATTTCTCAATAATCCGCTTTTTACACGTTGTATCCAATTGGAATGGGCTCTATATCATCAACATAACCTTAATTAAATCGTGTTATATGTGTGAAAATAATAATTACTTTTATTAAAATATAAACTTCATGAGATTTGCCTAGCACTTCTTCCGTTTTTGAAATTATGGGAAAAAGAAATAAAAATTAAAACTACTTGTATGTGTAAATATACACTTTATTAAATAAAAATAGTTAAAACTTTAAAGGTAGACTCGACGTGTCGGACCTGTCGGGTCCCTCATCAGGAGCCTAAATTAAAACTGACGAAAATCCCATTGGATGGAAGTGTATGTACTGTACAATTTAAAGTCGTGGGGGGAGTTTTGTTGAGTGGGTTGGGCTATAATTTGATATGTATCATTTCAGAGAGTCCTATCCACTCAACAAAATAGAAGACACGCTAAATTTAAATATAATATATGAGGAAATATACCATAAAAAAAAATTTGTCCCCATGCATTTAAATCGAAGAGTACATATACCTCCATCCAATGGGATCTTCGTCAGTTTTAATTTATACTCTTGATGAGGGAGCCGAGAGGTCAAAAACGTAGGGTCTACCTTTTAAGTTTTAACTTTTTGTTTATTTAATAAAGTTTTTGTATCAACATATACAAGTACTTATGTATTTTTACAATAATTTAAGAAGAGGAAGAAGTGGTAGGCAAAGCCCATGAAGTTTATATTTTAATCGAAGAAATCACGTCTATCTTAAAACCCTGTTTATAACAATTACTTTATTGTTTAACTTGCCCATCAACGTAACCATCTGTGTGACGCCTTTGATGGAGGGCAAGGCATCAAATGTCCCATCTATAAAGATCCGGTCTGATGATGCCATCTTCTTCAATAACTCTTCATTAAAAAATACTACACCTATTTTATCGGAATGTCCTAAATTGATTAGCTTCACTGATAACGTGTGTCCTGTTTTGCACTTCATTATTGAGTCATTGACCGATTTTAAAGTTAATCGTTCTCCTAACTTATCTAACATTTTAATTTTTCTTAAGATTTTGGCATCTGAAACTTGGCCTCCGTTTCGACGTCTTTTCATTGCCATGATCAGTTTATCGTCGAATGGCAAAAACGTCGCTGCTTCAAAATATCTATAAAATATAATTCGAGTAAACTAATTTTGAACACTTAGCAGAATCTATCAGTGATCCGGACCAATATTTGTCAGAATTTCAAATTTCGCACGAATATAACACGAAATTATATAACTAAATCCTAGGAGTGGTTCCTAAAATTATGAAATTAGTTGTTATTTCTTAGAAAATTAAGAAAAAACGGAACATCGAAATTTATGTTTTAAGTGTTTTGACTAAGACACTTCAATTCAAATGACGTCTTTCGGGTTAACAAAGTTTCCATGTTTGGCCACCAGACCTCGCATCAGAGCCACTTAAGAGGGCGAATAGAAACAGACTCGCTATATATAAATTGGATGCCGCTAACGTAACCGTCAGGTTGTAGATAGATAGATAAATAGATAATTTATTGTTCACCTCTCGGTATTACAATTTGTCGGACTTCCGATCCTTTACATTGTTCTTACAACTAATAATATATTTTCATTTCTTATAGCTCATTCATTGTCTCATCCAATCGTGCTTCTAATTTATTCAACCAGTGGTAGCCTTCCCCTTCATCCCCTAGTAGCTTCTCTAATGCATATTGCCATCTTTCTATTTTTTCACATTCCTTGATCCAATGTTTCCAGCCTTCCCCCTCTTTCTTACATAATCTACATTTCCAACTTGTTTCTTCCTGCCAGTATCTTCCACACCGTTCTATATTTCCACATCTTGCTCGTGCTATTACTTTGACCCAGTTTTTTTATACCTTTCTTCTCTTTTGCTCTGAGCAGATAACTTGGTTTACCGAATACTCTTATGTACTTATAGAGTATATTGTATCTTGCCTCTTCTATTCTATTATATCTTTCTTGTGCATCTACTTCTTTGTCTTTTTCCTTAATGTTATCTATTCCGTCCCTCAGCCTTATCCGCCCTTCTGTGAACATTCCTGTCCATACTTCCTCACTAATTCCGCATCTCCATAAGTACTTCTTTCTGTTTATACTTCCATCAGTCCATATATTTTTCGCTTCATCATTACGTCTTTCTTTCATACATTCTCTTCCTAGATCGTTCGTTCCTTGCTCTTGTTCTAACCTTCAGGTTACCGTCAGGTTGTACGATGGTGGTATTATCCAACCAGTCGGTCAAATTTTCGTATTCCAAGCCGGTTTCAAATTAAATCTAAAAATATGTAATTTTTTTCAGAATGAGGTCCGTTACCTACGTCACATTATTGATAGCTAAGACTTTCGTAAAGACCCAGAAAAGATTGCTGCCATTATGGAAGCTAGGTTACCCGAATATATCAGTCAGTACTTAATGCTGTATTATATCGAATTTCAAGGTCAAATATTTTTTTTCGAACTAACTTTTATCACTCGCGTGAAGACTCGCGCAAAAAGGCTTTTCAAAATCACTACTTTGTATGGTAACTTTTATGCATCCTACTTATAAATGTAATAACTCGAAAAAAATCAATTTTAAGAACTTTCATTTTGTGGTCACAACATTTCATGGATTTTGCCTCATATGACTTACGATGTAAGGGAGTGGCAGTAAGAGAGTGAGTGAGCTTCCCTACTCTTAGTTACGAGTTTGAAGCCGGTCAATAGTGAAGGGGTCCCTACTGACAGGTCGTACTGTAAAAATATGTAAAAACATACTACGCAGATGGAGGATAGAATATCATAATTAACAGATTAAAATAAGTAATATTTAACTCGTCACTTGTCGCAATTTTGTAATATATGTCACTGTATGTTCCGCCTTCATTTTCTGCAGCCGACAGAAAGGCAGATCTCAGATCCTGCACCTTTTCTGCCCTTTCATCTGGTTCACATTTATCGTTTGTGTGCGGCCTCGTTATTTGGAACACTCCATTATTTAAGATAGCCCATCCCTGACAATTTTTCCTTTTGGTACATCGTAGACGTCTAAAGATCAATAAATTAAATAATAGATTAGATGCCTTCGACCCGGGTGCCTACCAATTTGGGTGCCTACAGTAATAGTATGCAGTGTTTCTTAAATGCATAAAAAATCTGAAAATGATAATTTTCAAGACTTTGATCCCCACCACATGTCAGCTGGAGCTTTATTATATAACATGTTATTTTTTAAGCCCCCCCCCCCTCCTCCTGCAAATGGATTCAACAAATTGATCAAATCCAGCGCCTCAATTGGCGTCATTGTAAAGAGCCATAAAAAGAAACAATTTTACTTTGTAGGGATCTCATATGCCCCCCCCCCTTCCCTTAGGAGACGGCATTATAATACCACTAAAACTAATGGAAATAGTCACGTCTAAATGCTTGTATAGAAATCTCAACTGCAGGATACACACCAATTTGATTATTTTCATGTTCATTAGCCATTTATGGCATTATCTTTGACTTTAGGAAGAAAATGCATAAAACCTTTTTTGTAGAGAATTTAATGCTCTATCTTTTCTATTTGAAACATTTTTCAATCAAATTTGTATTTTTACAAAATAACTGAAAAAAACTACGAAAAAACATAATTGGAGCTAATTTTGCTTAGCAATGGACGGATGGATCTGCGCCAAACTCTAATCAGATCTAAGTTAAGCCAAGACGCATCCAAAAAGTTGTGCAACTTTTAAATCCGTCAAATGTTGTTATTGTTAATTTGGGTTCCTTAGGGTCTGAAACGTCGACATTTGATGAAAAACTATAGGGTAATTTTTTGCGGGAACTGACCAACTCAATAATTCGTCCAGACCTATGGTTTGGGTCGAAGTAATTAATAAAAAAATACAGTCATAAGGTGTATACTAGCGTGCAGAGATTTTGTTACAGGCAATAGGTAGATGACCGCTTTGGGAAAATTCTTCAATATAGAATTTTTTAAATTAATCTTGGTTAGCCCATGCATGATTGACCCACTACAAATACAGAATTTGTTGTTTCAGGATATTAACAGAGGCTACGGATATCCGCTGTGGAGGTGTGGCGCCGTTTTAGTATCTTTTTATTCGCAGGCTCCCGGCCCCTGCGGGTCAACAATTTTTTAAATTCAAGTTTCTTGTATTGACTTGTTGATTAATGTTGTTCCGCTTTCGTCCTTCGCGGTAAACGATTGCATATCATTGTTCTGAAATATTTTATAAAAATAAAACAGTATGAAAAAATGAACATTTCTTGCATTTGTTCATTTCGGTGAAAAAGAGCTGAAATACCTCAAAGCTGTGGAGATGGCTCTGTCAATGGAAGCGGCATGTTTACCGACAGAGGCAAGAAAGGAAAATTTACAACGCCGAAATCACTTCTCGAAATGTTCGTGTCCTGCAAATGTATAGACAAAAATACAGAAAAGTAACTAATTCAAGTACGAAACTATTAGTAAGGGCAGAACTCTGGTATACGCAGCTAATACACGCGAAAAATGTGTTAAAAGCAGACTGTTATAAAAGAAGGCCCCCGGATTATATGTAAATGCATATAAAACAGGGGCCATCTTACTCGTACATTCATCTGCGCGTATCTCTCTTCAACTGTGTAATTATTTTCTTTATTTGAAAATCACAAACACTTAAAAGTTATAATAGACACAAATGCAGGATTACGATCGCGTTCCTACGTCCGCAAAATTACAAAATAAACCGTACAAAACACTTCATACGTCCGCAGACTTACAAAAAAACCGTTCACCACACTACTGATGAGTATATGTAGGGCTATAAAAGCCTCGTCACACCTAACCTCAAACCGTCAATAATAATGATTCCCTTTTTCTTTTAAAAATAAGGGAAATGAAATAATTTCTTACGAGAAATTATACAAATCACAGTTCACAACACTAGTACACCTTCTCTCTATCCGATATCCTTGAGCTGCGGAATACCACTCCAAACAAAATCTCCCTGCTCCTCGTAGATGGTGAAATTCCAGCCGGTCGTCAAACGGTCGAAAATGCAGAAGGTGATCGAAACCTGGTAGACAAAATAATCCCAATCGGGATTATACCTCCTTCCTGATGGTGAAACACGTGCGACGAGATCTTCGAGGAGAATGAGAGCGGACGTTCCCGATGATGCACCCTTTATAGTTTCGGGCCGGAAAGTTTTGGTATCTTCTGGATGAACATACGAATACGGCATCCTCGCATTTTCCGCTTTTCGGGAATTTTCACACACTTTAACAATTTTCCGACCGCACCGACGTAATACATATAGGATATATTTATTTTGATTCCTTACGCTACGCTGCAATGGGGGAAACGCGCGAGATTCAAGATCTTCAAAACAGAGTCGGTTCACTAGCGACGTTCCGAGCTGGCCGAATACTCCCGCGAAGCGCGCGAAACTCAAATGGGCTAGACGCCTGCACAATTAAAAAATAATACCATACAACTGCAACGCATCTAAACAAATTTTTTGTCATTTTAAACAGAATTTCCTTCTCTTTTAGGTAAAAATACAATAATTATGATTAGAAGTGTCTAACTATGCCAAAAGTATGAAAACTTTCAGTAACAAATTTTTCGCGTTTCTCTCAAAATTGTAGCCTCTGATTTTAGCCTCTGACAACTACTGCAGTTTTCCTCAGGAAATACTGGAAAAAAGTTGAAAACTAACTTCGATCACATCAGCCGTGTAAGCATATATCCACATGGGAGAGGCAAGCGGTCTCACGATAATCCAGCACCCCGAAGAGATGTAAGTCCTTTCGAACGATATCCACACGGTACATCCTGGGTAATGCTAACACTGACGACAACAGAATGTTACAATTATATAATGTACTAAAAGTACAGAATTATTAAAATACCACACTGCAGTAGGCTCTTCCTTATTTTATAATTGCGGGCCGGCAAGATAGCGGCTTCGTGCCTTACGCTACATAAGTTCTGTTTTGTATCCATAATTCGGGAACGTAGTAGGAGAAACATACAAAATAAGAAAGGAAACATTTACAACAAATTCCCCATTGACTATCGTAGTCACTGTTCGAATCGTTCTAATATTTCGAAGCGTCGCTCGTCAGATT
This sequence comes from Trichopria drosophilae, assembly GCA_030407085.1. Classification (NCBI taxonomy): domain Eukaryota; kingdom Metazoa; phylum Arthropoda; class Insecta; order Hymenoptera; family Diapriidae; genus Trichopria; species Trichopria drosophilae. The sequence goes on along the minus strand of CM059582.1, from coordinate 130,467,457 downwards.
ATGTCGAGCTCTCGATCTACCTCTATGTACTAGTGCTCAGAACAATTATAGAAGACCGCATTCTGAAGAATAAATAAATTACAAGTATATCTTTTTAGTGTTATTTTATCTAAATACACCACAACAGTAATATAAAAAAAGGCACTGTCAAATAAGGGAGAGCCTACTGCATTTAAAGAAAAACACGTAATAAAAGAGCAAGAATTACTAAAAGTTTTAATACTTTTTGACACAGTTGGACACTTCTAATCATAATTATTGTATTTTTACCAAAAAGAGAAGGAAATTATGTTTAAAATGAAAAAAAAATTACTTAAATTCGTTGTAGTTGAAGGGAGATACGCGCAGTTGAATGTACGAGTAAGATAGCCCCTGTTTTATATACATTTACATATAATCCAGGGGCCTTCTTTTCTAACAGTTCGTTTTAAACAGATTATTCGTGTGTATTAGCTGCGTATACCAGAGTTCTGCACTTACTAATAGTTTCTTACTTGAATTAGTTATTTTTCTCTATTTTTGTCGATATATTTGGCACACCGATCCCCAACAATATTTAAAACTTACAAAAATGGCGACCAAAACGGGCTTCGCAGTTGTTTTCCCCATGCCTCAAGTATTCAAAAGCCGTAAGAAACAAAATCGTAGCTGATTATTTTTTCGAGAAAAAAAAGTGCGGAAAAGAGTGACGTTATAATCAACGAATACCCCAACGAATTCTGAGACAATGCCGACTACTGGAACGATTGGAAGTATTTCCAAATTTTCGCTTCAAGAAAATTGGATTTTGTGGAAAGAACGATTGCAGCAATTTTTCATTGCCAATGCTGTTACTGATGCTAAAAAGGTTTCTTTGTTGTTAACGCTAATAGATAGTGAAGGTTATGCTCTCTTAAGAGACTTGTGTACTCCGACGGCTCCTTCGACGAAAACTATCGATGAATTATTTGAAATAATGGGTAATCATCTGCAACCAAAACCGAGTGTTATAATGGAACGTTGTCGATTCAAAGAATGTCGACAGAAAGAAAATGAAAGTATTAATCAGTATTTGGTAATATTAAAAAAGTGTTCAACTTATTGTCATTTCGGACAAAATCTAGAAGATGCTTTTAGAGATCAATTTGTATGGGGTCTTAGATGTGACGCAACAAAAAAAAAATTACTAGCAGAAGGAGATACATTGACCTACAAACGTGCAATCGAATTGTCAACGGCGATGGAAACAGCAAAAAAAGCAGCACTTGAAATGGCAGTCTCGAAAAGCTTAAATGGTGGACAAGTGAACTACATTCGCTCTTCGGATTATCGGAATGATGAACACAAAGAAAAAACAGCAATGACACAGTCTTCAACGAGGTTTTTAAATTTCCAGAAGTGCGGATCTTGCGGTAAAAATAACCATTTTACTGTAAATTGTAGGTACAAAAATGTTGTTTGTAATAGTTGCGGAAAAAAAGGTCATTTAGCGATTGTATGTAAAAGTAAAAAGTCTGATTATAAGAAAAATTTTAATATTCAAGGGAAGCGATATTTGGTTGGAAAAGAAAACCAAAATTTTATTGATGAGGTTGGAGATATTAGTGACGAATTGAATAAAGTGTTTTATATAAAAAATGAAAATAGTGTAGATGGCATTCAAACGATCCAACCGATTCAAGTGAATGTAGAAGTAGAAGGCACTGGTTCTCCAATTTCAGCAATTTCTTGTAACGAATGTTGTGGAAACGAAAATTTATCAAAACTAACTTTGAATAATACGAATAGAAGCTTTCGATCATACTCAGGTAGCAAAATAGTTCGAAAAGGAATTGTATTGGTAGACGTTGTTTACAAACAGCGTAAGAAAAGACTTGAGTTATTTGTATTTTGAAGCAAAAGCATACCGATTATGGGACGCGAATGGTTACATGTATTCAATATGGTAGATTTTGAAAACAATGTCATTAAATTGATAAAAACAAAGAATGATATGAATATCGTAAACATTATTAACGAGTTTCCAACCGTTTTCACAAATAAGTTGGGTAAATATTCAAAAAGTGTTTTCGATTTAAAATTAAAAGATGATGTTCAACCAGTTTTTCATAAACAAAGGCCATTGCCATATGCGCTGCGTGATAAGGTTGAAAGAGAGTTATTTAGACTGGTTGATGAGAAAATTCTCGTCTTAACGGGGGGTGTATATTTGCGAAAATTGACTTATCACAAGCCTATCAACAAGTGGAACTTGACTCTCATTGACAAAAATTAACAACTATAACTACTCATAAGGGACATTTTAAATTTAAAAAATTGAATTACGGAATTGCTTCTGCGCCTGGATTATTCCAACGTGAGATGGAGAAAATTTTAGGTAATCTGGAAGGAGTTGTTGTGTTTTTCGATGACATTCTAATTGTTGGTTCGTCGGTGGAGGAACACTATAGCAGATTACGTGAAGTTTTGAAAAGACTGAAAGATTGTGGTCTTACGGTAAATAAAAATAAATGTGCATTTTCTGAAAATAGCATTGTTTTTTGGGCTTTACGGTGGATGGTCAAGGACCCAGAGCATCTGAATCTAAGGTTAAAGCAATTTTAAAACTCAAATGACCTAGTTGTGAGAAAAAGCTTAGAATGTTTTTAGGAATGCTTAATTATTATAGCAAATTTATTAAAGGTTTTAACGAAATCGTTAGTCCCATATATGAGTTATTAAAAAAAGACGTTGCGTGAAAATGGACAGTTAAACAGGAATTAGCATTTAAACGAGCAAAAGAAGCCTTATTATCGCGAGACGTTCTAATGCACTATGATACACAATTACCGATTAAAGTGACACGTGATACGTCTCCATTGGGTTTGGGGGCTATATTGTCGCATGTATTGCCGAACAATGATACCAAGCCGGTAGCCTATGCTTCTCGTACTCTTAAAAAAGCTGAAAAAGCTTATTCTCAACTTGATCGAGAGGCCTTAGCAATAGTATTTGGAGTGAAAACTTTTCACCAATATTTATACGGACGAAGCTTTATTTTGGAAACGGATCATAAATCTTTAACATTTATATTCAGTTCCAAAAGAGGTTTGCCGCAAATGGCTGCTGATCGTGTTCAGAGGTGAGGGGTTTTCTTGTCTGAATACTCGTTTGATATTAAGTATATTAAAGGTGAAGAAAATGTGAACGCGGATCTATTATCACGTTTTTCGGTAACTTGTGATGACGGCAATGAATCCGATGGGGAAATATGCGAATATACTTATCTTAATTATATAAATAACAATGTAGAAACTATTAAAAATTGCGATATAGTTAGAGAAACTGATAAAGATTCGATCTTGAGTCAAGTTAGAGCTTTTATACTAGAAGGATGGCCAAAGGTAATTGATGAGTGTTTTAAATCATATAAAAATCGTGAGCGTGAAATAACGGTGGAAGGAGAGTTCGTTATGTGGGGGTATCGTTTAGTAATACCAAACTCGTTACGAAAATAATTACTGGCTGAACTGCATAGTGTTGTAACGAGCCGTTTAACTAGACCGCGCGCGGGAGAGAAGGAGTGAAGGAGAGAAGGAGCAAAAATGTATGAAGAAAAGTGACTGGGAAAATTAATAAAATTGGAGCGGAAAAAGACGACGAATTCTCACGTGCGACTAACTAAACCCAACCTGACCTGCCTTAGTGATCAACCAAGTGAAGACGGAAAGACCCGAAGAATTACGAAGCGGCGCTCCGAGCGCGGTCGGAGCGCTCTGTGCGCAGTAAGGACTAACCAGGCAGGATTGAGGGCGCATGTGCGAATACCGAGAAATGGCGCGGACTTCAAATGTGACGGGCGGGCTGTCAGTTTGAAATTGACGAATGACGTTCAAAAAACTGACAGTTCCGTCCACAATCAGGCGTATTGACTGAGGGGGTTGGGTGAACCCGGAGAGGATCCAAGCCTATAAATAGGACTCCCGGGGATAGACTCACTCTCTCTTCTCCCGACAACGAGGACGTGGACACCGCAATCCGGACCTGCATACATTAGAGCCACGAGGTCGACGGGACGGGTCCGGAGCTCCAGGAAATCTGCGGTGTCCTAAGGAAAACCTGACCAACCCGGTCGAAGAACCAAGGTGAGCGCATTCCACTCCCCATATTCCACACTAAAAAAAAAGGAAGAGAATTAGCCGTCCGCTTCCCCTTTTTGAGACCTTAAAAAGTGCTGAAAGCAGTGACGGCTATAACGAAGAAAGGGTACCCGGGGAGGCGCTCACCCATCAAATCTATGATAGACTTCAACCGGCGGATTCTTCACGGTCCTCAGAACGAGAAACCCTGATAACGACGGAGAAGAGGATAAATAATGGACGCAGCATCAACGAAGAGGTAATGAAGCTTATTCGCTTCGTACCAACGATAATCGAGTATGGAAACGACACATTGATCAAGTTCGTCCATGTAATCTTAAGTTACAATCTACAGACAATTTTACAACGCATATGTTATCCGACGAATTGCCGAATTATAATAATAATCCTATGTTTGAAAAAGATGTTGAAACATCTAACATTAATCCAAAAACGTTGAATACACCAGTTATTCAACGGATAACTATTGCAAATGATTCGGTAATTATTCAAAAGGTCTAAATGATATTAAAACGCCTTCACCGGTGACACTTCGGCGCTCCTCACGAATTGTTAAACCTAGTACTATTCTGGATCTGTAAATAATTTCTAATCTAAGTGTAGAGGAATTGTAATGTATTTTGCACGTTCCGAATTCCGCATTGACTATCGTACACGGAAAAAAAAACTTTTGTAGATTCTGCCGAAGTCGCTTAAGTAGAATCTGCCAAGTCTGAACTTCAGCAATATTTGCCAAGTTTTTTCTAAGAATTATGCTGAGCCAGTCTATGTAGATTTTCATGCACTGCAACTTTAGCGCCGCGACACTGTACCCGCGACGTCGGTAAATTAGGGGTCATTTTGACGGAGTAGTTTCTTCCTTTACGCTTACGATAGAAACAGAACACTTGTTTATGGTCGAGATTTCTTATACAGCATCCTGATTGGCTCTAACTAAGCGTAAACACAAGGAATTTTAACGGCCGGGGAACAAAGTTCCGAAAATCAAAACCCCTCACGGATAAAATTTCGATATTGCGTGAGTCCAAGGTATTTTAATTTGCTTTCTTTTTGCCAAATTTTCAAAGACAAGGTAAAGAAAATCACGCTGGAGCCATGCTACATCGAAATTTTGGCCTTTCAGTGTGTTGATTTTCGGAACTTTGTTCCCAGTCATTTTAACGAGTGCATTTACACAAACATAACAAATATAAATTCCATTCTACTGTAGCGGCTGAGTGGAAAGGTGATGGGTCTCGCCGCGGAATGGCGCTACGATCGCCAGGAAAGTTCTGGGAGCGCGTAGACAGCACAGACCACAGATCAGTAAGAGTTGAGACTCGGCAATTTTTGCCGAAGTTACTAAGTAGAATTTGCAGAAAAGTCGTATAGGAGTTATTAGGTACATTCTCTCGACATTACCAAGCAAATATTGCCGAAGTGACAATATAAATTTCACATAATGTTGGTTATTGAATTTCTTAGGCAAATTTTACTTGAATTTTCGGCAGAATCTATAAACATTTTTTTCCGTGTAGTCACCGTTCGAATCGTTCTAATATTTCGAAGCGGCGCTCCTCAGATTATGTCGAGCTCTCGATCTACCTCTATGTACTAGTGCTCAGAACAATTACAGAAGACCGCGTGCTGAAGAATAAATAAATTACAAGTATATCTTTTTAGTGTTATTTTATCGAAATACATCTCTTCCTTCTCTTTTAGGTAAAAATACAATAATTATGATTAGAAGTGTCTAACTATGTCAAAAAGTATGAAAACTTTCAGTAACAAATTTTTCGCGTTTCTCTCAAAATTGTAGCCTCTGATTTTAGCCTCTGATAACTACTGCAGTTTTCCTCAGGAAATACTGGAAAAAAGTTGAAAACTAACTTCGATCACATCAGCCGTGTAAGCATATATCCACATGGGAGAGGCAAGGGGTCTCACGATAATCCAGCACCCCGAAGAGATGTAAGTTCTATCGAACGACATCCACACGGTACATCCTGGGTAATGCTAACACTGACGACAACAGAATGTTACAATTATATAATGTACTAAAAGTACAGAATTATTAAAATACCACACTGCAGTAGGCTCTTCCTTATTTTATAATTCCGGGCCGGCAAGATAGCGGCATCGTGCCTTACGCTACATAAGTTCTGTTTTGTATCCATAATTCGGGAACGTAGTAGGAGAAACATACAAAATAAGAAAGGAAACATATACAACAAATTCCTCATTGACTATCGTAGTCACTGTTCGAATCGTTCTAATATTTCGAAGCGTCGCTAGTCAGATTATGTCGAGCTCTCGATCTACCTCTATGTACTAGTGCTCAGAACAATTATAGAAGACCGCATTCTGAAGAATAAATAAATTACAAGTATATCTTTTTAGAGTTATTTTATCTAAATACACCACAACAGTAATATAAAAAAAGGCACTGTCAAATAAGGGAGAGCCTACTGCATTTAAAGAAAAACTCGTAATAAAAGAGCAAGAATTACTAAAAGTTTTAATACTTTTTAACACAGTTGGACACTTCTAATCATAATTATTGTATTTTTACCAAAAAGAGAAGGAAATTATGTTTAAAATGAAAAAAAATTACTTAAATTCGTTGTAGTTGAAGGGAGATACGCGCAGTTGAATGTACGAGTAAGATAGACCCTGTTTTATATACATTTACATATAATCCAGGGGCCTTCTTTTCTAACAGTTCGTTTTAAACAGATTATTCGTGTGTATTAGCTGCGTATACCAGAGTTCTGCACTTACTAATAGTTTCTTACTTGAATTAGTTATTTTTCTCTATTTTTGTCGATATATTTGGTACACCGATCCCCAACAATATTTAAAACTTACAAAAATGGCGACCAAAACGGGCTTCGCAGTTGTTTTCCCCATGCCTCAAGTATTCAAAAGCCGTAAGAAACAAAATCGTAGCTGATTATTTTTTCGAGAAAAAAAAAATAAAATAAAATGTATTCTTGTACAAGTTTATATGAAATATATAAGATGCAAAAGCATACTTTTTATGTTATTTATGTTAAAGGGCGATGAGATATATTTAATTTGAATTTAAATTAATATTACACCACAAATTAGCTACGAGGTAAACTGGATATATATGTACAGCTGTGGCAAAACAAAAAGTTAAGTGGTATCGAAAAGTGAGTGCCATATTTCCGTATTTTGCAATGGAAAATAAGAAGGAATAGTACCATGAGCTAATGTAAAAATCAGTGATGAGTACTGAGGAATTGGAAAGAATTCGTGCAGAAATAATAAAAACATGGAAAGTTATTGAAGAAGCTCGCAACAATATCGCCGAAAATAGGAAACAATTGATGCACAGTGGGATCAAATAGCGAAGGAAAGTCAACGGTTACAACGTGTGCGGAAAAGAGTAACGTTATAATCAACGAATACCCCAACGAATTCTGAGACAATGCCGACTACTGGAACGATTGGAAGTATTTCCAAATTTTCGCTTCAAGAAAATTGGATTTTGTGGAAAGAACGATTGCAGCAATTTTTCATTGCCAATGCTGTTACTGATGCTAAAAAGGTTTCTTTGTTGTTAACGCTAATAGATAGTGAAGGTTATGCTCTCTTAAGAGACTTGTGTACTCCGACGGCTCCTTCGACGAAAACTATCGATGAATTATTTGAAATAATGGGTAATCATCTGCAACCAAAACCGAGTGTTATAATGGAACGTTGTCGATTCAAAGAATGTCGACAGAAAGAAAATGAAAGTATTAATCAGTATTTGGTAATATTAAAAAAGTGTTCAACTTATTGTCATTTCGGACAAAATCTAGAAGATGCTTTTAGAGATCAATTTGTATGGGGTCTTAGATGTGACGCAACGTTTTTTTGTGCTTTTTTTACATTTTTTATATATATTTTTTGGTTTTACGATTGTTATTTTTTTAATTCTTTTTAATTGTGCCAATTTTTTATAACCTTTAAATGTGCTTAGAGGAAAATTCAGTTACCGCTTTTTTCAATTGTACTATGTACATTGGATCTTCTATATAACTAATTTTGTAACGTTCCCAAAAGTTTAGAAATTCTCTATGAATGGATTCTCCCGCTTGCTCCGACCACAAGCCTAATCCATTACCATTAATAAATTCTATACATTGTTCCAAATGATTTAAAATTATATGAATTTTTAGTGATTCGGATACGTTTGTCGCGTCGAACGCTTTTTTCAATTCCTCGATATCATTATGTAATTTTGGATTCACTTTTTTAATTGAAAAAGAAGATTCTAATACCTTATTCATAGCCTTAAAAACATTAATAAAAGGTTGCATTCGAATTAATCCAATTTCACATACAATGTCACTGTCAATAAGCTTGTCTGCTTCTTTCAAAAGTGTTATACAAGCGTTGCCTTCAAAGATTTCGCCCTGATAATTTTTCGGGATAACGTTCAGTTTTTTTTGGCCAGATGAGGGCTTTATCCCTGCCAAGTAGAGGAACTAAACCTTTCCAAAATATGTGGTTTACAAATCCTTGTAACAAATGAAGTTCTGGAGGTATGCATTTTTCAAGAACATGAATATTGTCGTTTTCTTCGAAAAGAGGATTATTTATTGTACTGTGACAGGCAATTGAATTCTGTTTATTATTTCCTAATTTGCAGAAGGTTTCATAATCTCTCTTCAAGTCACCGTAGGTTTTTAATTTTTTCATTTCTATGTCATCACTTGCCGAAGAAATAGTGTCACAACTAACAATCAAAACATCGGGTTGTTCCTCACCTTTCTTTAAGGGGTTATCCGGGTTTTGAAACTTCAAAAAATTCTTTTTTTTCAAACTTTTTTATATAATAGTACAAAGTGTCAGGAATGTTGTCCGAAAATTTCAAGTCGATCGAAGCGAAACTGTAGGAATGGGAGAAATTTAAAGCCCAGCGCGTCGAATGAGTCACAACTGGCAATTCGGGCTCTGGCGTCGAGCAGATGCGGCTACATTGATGACGGAGACTCTAAAACGTTTACTAAAATTGTGAATGCAAAACCTTATGGTGAAAATGTTGTGATAATAAAAAAAGAATGTGTAGGACATGTTCAGAAGAGGATGGGTACTCGCTTACGCGAATTAGTAAAAAAATCTGTCAAAAAAATAATTGTTAACGGGAAAAAAGTTATGAAAAAAATTCATTCTGGAAAAGGAAAACTTACAGGAAACCTGATTGACAAGTTAACAATATACTATGGGCTGGCAATAAGAAGATACAGTAATTCAGTGGAAGATATGAATAACGCTATATGGGCAACGTACTATCATTACGCATCAACGGACGAAAATCCGCACCATGAAAAATGCCCGGGCGGAGCTAATTCATGGTGCGCTTGGCAACGTGCTTCGGCTACAAATTCGTTAACATCGTTCAAGCACGACTATGTTCCATTATCAACTGATATTTTATCATCCATAAAACCTATTTATGAAGACATCAGCAAGGAAACTCTTTTAGAACGGTGCCTGGGAGGCTTCACGCAGAACAACAATGAAAGCATAAACCAGCTTATTTGGAAGATCAGTCCAAAAATAATTCCTGCTGGTGCGAAAACTGTCGAAATTGCTGCGTATGTTGCTTCCTGCACATAAAATGAATCTCTGCTATCCTCACGTTTGTTCATGCGATAGATGTGAAACTTGGACCTGTCAGCCACGAATATGCGCGAAATGAGGACAACCATCGCATTCTCGCGGCCGAGAAAAAAGCGGAGGCTCAGACCCGAGAAGCGCGAATTAAGCTTCGACAAGAAAGAAAACACGCGATGGATCTTGCAGCTACAGCAGAACCTTCCCTTTATGGACCTGGAATCGATGATTCCATGTAAGTAAACAAAAAAAATTGTTTTCTCTATTTTATTCCGCTTTAAAACTTTAAACGCGTTTTTCTTAAAACCACTTTTTTGAAGTCGGTAGTCACGTTTTCTCAAAAACTATTGCACCGATCGACTTCTACTTTTGCACACTTCTTTTAGACATGTTTTTGTTGTCGTTGAACGAAGGATTTTTTTATCTTCAATTACAACTCATTTTATAAGCCAAAATATGGCCAAAATTTATGTAAAAAATGACACTTTTTATGAAAAGCGCTACAAAAAATTCAATTTTTAATTAAATAAATAATCCTTCGTTCAAAGACAAGCCAGACGCATACACTAACAGAAAAACTTTGGTTTTTTGATTTCAGATAAGAATTGACAGAGATATTATGCCTACCGCAAGGACACGATTTTTGGTGTGGTCAAGTTCAAGCCTGCCTCAACGGCTCATTTTTTAATATTTTTTTTTCAAATTTTTACACAATGTTGTTCAAACCTTATACATTAATGTTGAGTAAATGAAATTTGTAAAATTGTCGTAAGATCTTTTAAAAAAATTCACGAAAATAGGCCTTTTTTTGTACTTCAAGACCCGGATAGCCCCTTAAGTCTTTTAAGGACACGAAACAGTATGGACAAGGAAACATTGAAGATGCTGTTTGCTGTCCATTTACCACTAATAATAGTTTTAAATCAGCAAGGAAACGAAATGGAATATCATTAATTTTCGTTAACTGGAATAGAAGTTTTATATTTTCAAAGCTTTCTTTAATTTTCGGCACAATACATAGTATTATAAGTTTTTGAACACTTGTTAACTTCGGTTCTTTACTTACGCTACCTCCTTCTAAATAAGTCGACCTTTTTCGAATAGACTCACCCGGATCAGTTTCCATGTTCGATTCAACTTCACAGTCGAAATACTCTTCAGGGAAAATTGATAAGGAAATTTTGAAAAACCCCTGACCCCCATCTGCCATGACTTTGATAACAAAATTTCCAGTAAGATTACGTAAATTCAAAACTTTATCTAGTAATTCTGAAGCATCTGCCGAAATTACCGGCCTCGTTTCTTTGGATTTTAAATTTTCAGTGTCGAATTCATAGGTACTATCTTTATAAACATCTAAAATTTTTGATTTTTCCGATACATGGTCTCTATAATATTTTGGGATTGATTTCTTACCCGCGTGGCATCTTATGAAGTTGGTAACCTTTTTCATTTGATTTGCAGATAAGTTCATATTATTTTGACAATTGTCTAGTTTTTCTGACGGAAAAAAGCCTCCGTTTTCAGCTTAGGATTTAACACAATTTTTGTTTTTTTACTGCCATATGATCTTAGAGTTATCTACACATTTCTCGTATTAACTCGTTCGCCATCATTTCCTCCTTCCAATTTTCTTTTTAATGCAGAATTAACAATCTTATCCTGAACATTATCAGGAACTGTACTTACAACTTGAAGTAAGTTTTCATGACTAATTTTACTACCTCCACAATTATGATTTTTCCCTTTTGCTATTTCCTGAAAACATTTTTTACAGAGCTTTATCACATTATTTTCGCTGCATTTATTAGTATTTACAGTTTTGGGAAGTGATCCACTACTAGAAGCTGCATAAAGACCGTTTGATGAATCTATTTTATTGTTTATATCACGTACATGACCTCTTCCTTTTTTTATTTTGATATGGCCTTTATAACTTCCTGTCAGGCAGATGTAGTAATTGCATATTTCGCTTTTATTTCTAGTCTCCTTTAGTAGACACATGTCTTCATAATTTGGCATAGAGGGCAATGATCTTTTAAAACAATTATTGTTTCGATCCGTTAAAGAATGACGACACGAATTACAAATACTGACTGGAAATTTTGTATCAGAGGCATCAAAATCGGAATTCAGAAATTCTTTAATTAACTTCTCGTGGGTTTCATTGATTTGAAATGATTGGAGCGTCTTTTTTCCAATAACAATTTTTTTTCCACACGGTGCACAGACTTTTTTCCTATTTTCCTCATGATCGCATTTATAATTATTACGTTCAGCCATGATTATGAAATCACCGATTACTGCTGAACATGCTAAAGCTTTCCTTTAAACACCAAAATCGTCAATATAATGCGGATTTGCTCGCACCAGAACTTATATCCAAAGAATTTCAATTCTCACGCGAGAAAAGCAGACACCTGGTGGTCAACAGCCCAACATCATCAAACAAAAATTCCATAATTCGTCGATTATTTCGATTTAAAGCCAGGAAGATACATACGTTCTTGAAACTCTACAGCCTTATACTTGAGATAACTCAATTATATAATGGGCTATTACCATTTATTTGTATGAAGAGCAAATATATATCGTTATTAATTAATGTTATGATACTATAAACATTAGTTCACTGTATTACATTTATATTTATTTAACAATAAAATAAATGTATTTTACAAATTTTATAAGCATATCAATTTTCTACTCTGTCCCAATGTAATATCTGACATACTAGAGAAGTAACTCTCATTTTTCTCTTTTCTTGAAAAAAAAATCAGCTACGATTTCGTTTCTTTGGGCTTCTGAATATTTGAGGCATGGGGAAAAGAACTGCGAAGCCCGTTTTGGTCGCCATTTTCGTAAGTTTTAAATATTGCTGAGGATCGGTGTGTTGGACGACACGAACATTTTAAAGTACAATTCTGAAAAATAGTAAAATTACTACTTTCAGAATAGGTAATTTTTACAACCCACTCTGAGAGTAGCAATTTTACAATTTTGTTGTAATGTTACTATTACACTGGTACACACCTCGCTTGAAGCTTGCAAAGGTTTTTTTGAAAATGCATAAAAAAATGACCTCTGTAGCTTCAAAGATGGCTATTTTCTGACTTGAAACATGCTAATCTCGATATCGCAGCTAATCGTTTTCTTAAGATATCTTGAAAAAAGTGTGAAAAATCGTGATTTTTACGAGTTTTTAGCATTTACCTGACTAATGACTAATGTGACGACAAAAAGTTTTCAATAAAAAATGAAGAGCATTATATTCTTCATAAAAAAGGTGAAATAGATTATTTTCGTAAACTCAGTAGTTTCCGCGTGAAAGAGGGACGAATGTTATATGATTTATTTCGACGCATTTACAAGCATATATATCATACAGGGTGATCCAAAAGTCCCGGAACAGCAAAATATCTCAGCGGGAGTGCATTTTCGGGGAAAATGTTTTAGACAAAAGTTTAAGGATTTTTCCCTGGCTATTTAATGGCCATATTGAATTTGACCTTGAACATGACCTTGAAGGTTATTTCAAGGTCAAGTTAATTTTTTTAAATGGGAACCCCTATTTTTTTTTCACGGATTCGGAAAGAGCACAAAATTTTGCGTCCGAATATGCTATGGCCGTTTTTTTCGGCAAGGTCATTTCAAGGTGAAACTTAAAACTCCCGTGACGGCGAAATATCTCAGAGGGTGTGCATTTCTTTGGAAATTGTTTCCGACAAAAGTTTAAGGATTTTTCCCGGGCTATTTAATGGTAGCACAGAATTTGACCTTGAACATAACCTTCAAGGTTATTTCAAGGTCAAGTTTGTTTTTTTTAATGGAAACTGCTATTTTTTTTCACGGATTCGGAGAGAGCACAAAATTTTACGTCCAAATATGCTATGGCCGTTTTTTTGGCAATGTCATTTCAAGGCCAAACTTAAAACTCCCGGAACAGCGAATTAATTCAGCAAGAGGTCATTTTCGGGTAAAATGTTTCAGACAAAAGTTTCAGGATTTTTTCCGGGATATTTAATGCTAGCATAAAATTTGACCTTGAAAATTACCTTGAAGATTATTCTCAGGTCAAGATTATTTTTTTTTTTTAATTGGAACCCCGTTTCATTTTCTTAACGAAGTTATGAGGATCTTCCGGTATTGAGAGTGGTTAAATTCATTTTGTTTAGTCGATGCTATTACTGGACGATCTGCTCTAGGGAGATCCTTTACAGTGCCGTAAACTTCGAAACAATTTATTGTTCTGCCAAAAGTCGATTTAGGAATCAGTTCCTGTCCCTCGCTTGTCCTCTAATTTTGTAAATAGAATAATAAACTGTTTAAAAAAAGTGTATACATACATCTTACGCAACACTTGTGCAAAGTGAACTTGGGCGCGCGAACAGCGACAGAGAGCACGAGTCACCAGCGAAGTAAATAAACAACATACATTCACATTGAATTTATACATACGTGTACAGTCTTATAAGGTTACATTTTGGTCTTAACTTTATCGTTTTGTGAGATACATGGATTTCCTATCTAAACGCCTTTCCTATCTAAACGTATTAAGCATCATTTCAGTAACAAAATACATACGTATATTTCGTACAAAGAGCAATGGCTGCGCTAAGTGAACGAGAAAGAATAACCATTCTCATGATGAGAGGCTGGGGTGATAACCAGCGATCTTTAGAGAATGTGCGAACCTTATTTAACGCATCATTTAGAGAGGGACGAGAACCGATTTCTAAATCTACTGTTAGCAGAACAATAAATCGTTTTGAAGTTCACGGTACTGTGAAGGATCTCCCAAGAGCAGGTCGTCCAGTAACAGCATCAACTGAAGAAAATGAGTTGAATGTCGCGCTGTCAATAACGGAAGATCCTCATACTTCCATCAGGAAAGTTAAACAGCAGCACGACTTATGTTACGGTACAGTACAACGGATCTTAACTAAAAACTTAAAATTTCACCCATACAAAGTTAGACTCGTACAACAATTGAATGAAGACGATCCTGATAGACGCCTACAGTTTGCGGAATTAATGATGAATCGAATAGATGCTCATGCCGGTTTCTTGAATCGCATCGTATTTTCTGATGAAGCTACATTCTTCTTAAATGGGGCAATCAATAGACATAACATGTCTTATTGGAGTGAAACCAATCCTAATTGGATGGTCGATAGTCGTTCTACTCAATATCCTGAAAAAGTAAACGTATGGGCAGGTATTATAAACAATGCGGTAGTTGGGCCCTTCTTCATCGAGGGTACCCTTACTGGTCAAAAATACCACGATATGTTGAGGGACGACATCATCCCTGCTATTCAGGTTATTGTAGGCGAGGATTTCGATCAGACTTGGTTTCAGCAAGATGGTGCAGCACCCCATTATGCAGCAGATGTTCGCAATTATTTGAGTGATGTATTCGCAGAACGGTGGATAGGTCGAAGGGGTGTAATGGAATGACCACCAAGATCTCCGGATCTTACGCCCCTTGACTATTTTCTATGGGGTTATCTCAAAGATAGAGTGTATCGAACGAAACCGGTGAATATTGAGGAAGTAAAACAACGAATACGGGATGAGATCGCGGCTATAGAACCAGATATGATTAAAAAAGTCGTATCGACTTTTTATAATCGCTTGGGATATTGCCAAGAAGTTCATGGCAATCACTTTGAGCATAAGCTTTAGTAAGATACATAATTTCATCAAAATCTTAGTATACCCATCTTGCCTTAACTGTCTGGGGACACCCACACACACACACACGCACACGCACACGCACACGCACACGCACACGCACACGCACACGCACAGGTGACGGCGAGGGGAACCACCTGAACAAAGCACCCCGAAGAGGTGTAAACCCGACCGTGCTACCTCCACGCGGTACATCTTGGGTAATGCTAAAGCCGGCGGTAGCATTGGAAACAATGTAAAAATGTTACCCATACATACGGTATTTATAAACGTATCGGATGTAAAAAAAAAATGTATATTTTTATCCGGGAACAATGATAATGCATTGCACTCTGGAAACTCTGGAAACATTATGAAAATAAAACGGGGTTCCAATTAAAAAAAAATAGTCTTGAGCTTAGAATAAGCCTCAAGGTAATTTTCAAGGTTAAATTCAATGGTGCCTCTTGCTGAGTTAATTCGCCGTTACGGGAGTTTTAAGTTTCACCTTGAAATGACCTTGCCGGAAAAATCGATCATATCATACTCGGACGTAGAATTTCCCGCTCTTTCAGAATCCATGAAAAAAAATAGGGGTTCCCATTTAAAAAAATTAACTTGACCTTGAAATAACCTTCAAGGTCATGTTCAAGGTCAAATTCAATATCGCCATTAAATAGCCAGGGTAAAATCCTGAAACTTTTGTCTGAAACATTTTCCTCGAAAATGCACTCCCGCTGAGATATTTTGCTGTTCCGGGACTTTTGGATCACCCTGTATATCAAACGTCACGCAGTGGCGGAATAAGACTTTCGTCTTGTGTGCCATATACGATTTTTCGTCATTTCGTTTAAAAGGATGACTGTCGAAGGCCCGCTACTGCGCGAAGTTGGCGCTCGAGGCGAAGTGTCGCTTCTTTTCCACCTCATTATATCTCGTCATTTTCTTCAAAGGGGCGCAAATCTGTATACCTTTTTTTTGCATAGATTTTCTTATAATAACCAAAGATTTTCTTATAATTAACTCTACGTTAATCTCTTACAGAAATTAGATTCCCGCTACAGAAATCTTCCACGTAGTTATCTATATTCCGCTCTAAAATACCGATTTTTTAACCATATTCACTTGTCTTTGACATATGCATAACGGATAGTAATAAAGGTTCCCATAATGAAAATCGAAAAAAGATATGTGCGCCATGTGGACGAAAAATTATTTTTGGAAAAAGTAATTCTGAAAAATTTCATATAAAAAAAGGGTGGAGAACTTAATAAAAGAATTTGTAAACGAGAACTTTTGTTTAGCTGATGAGAAATATCCTGCTAGTATTTGCAGAACTTGCTACCTGACTGTCGTTGATCATAAACAAGGTATTTTCAAAAAACTAATACAAGTTATGCCAAAATATGAAACTTTACAATTGCGAAGAAATACAGGGTCTGCATCTGATAAAAATGATGTATGCGATTGTTACGTTTGTGTGACGGCAAGATATTTCAGACATTAATGTAATGAGGTTAGTGTATCCAGTGATCAGTCTTCATAAAGTTTAATTCATGAAAAAAATTGTATTATTCTTTGCAAAAATTGTTTTAAAGAAATAGATATGAGGAAAAATCACGAATGTATGAATACTACAATGAATGTAGTACATAATATTATTGAAAAACTATCTGAAAAAGAACAAGAATAGGTTGCCTATAATATTTTAAAAAGAAAGGTTTGTAGCATATGTGATAGTAGTGATAAGGAATCGATTTCTTACAGGTCTAAGAATATTGAAGTAAGCTTATCTATTGGAGGTAGAAACGCAACTATTCTTATGAATCCTGTTTTAAAAAATTTTACTTTCGATAAATATAGTTTAGATAATTTTCAAGTGAAAACAAGAGCATCGGCTAATCAAATGAAAAAGGTAGCAAATATTATAAAAGTAGTGGAGCTAAGCCGGTCCTGGATACCCCCACCCTACCTCCCATCCGTTCCTGGATACCCCCACCCTACCTCCCATCCGTTCCTGTATACCCCCACCCTACCTCCCAGTCGGTCCTGTATACCCCCACCCTACCTCCCAGTCGGTCCTGTTTACCCCCACCCTACTTCCCATCCGTTCCTGGATACCCCCACCCTACCTCCCAGTCGGTCCTGTATACCCCCACCCTACCTCCTATCCGGTCCTGTATACCCCCTCCCTACCTCCCAGTCGGTCCTGTATACCCCCACCGTACCTCCCAGTCGATTTATTTAAACAATTAATTATATATTTGATGATGTCCCGCATGACAGGTGAGTAGGGGGACAAAGTCGCGAGTGAAAGGGAAATTGTAAACAATTTCGTAAACAATTTCATAATCGAAGATTGTGAAGGTTGAGAAACATGTGTACTACATATTATTATTCCATATAATTAATGACCTAATCCAACCATGGGCAACAAATTGTTATTAAGAATTTACTATTATCATGAATAAACATCCGCGGCCGAAGGCCGTCGCCTATAGGAATACCAACGCAGATCGCTCTATGCGCGAGGAACCGCAGTGATACGTAAAAGTCCTCGTCATGCTGTTTACTACTACCTTCTCTCTCGCACTCATTACCGAGCTCATATTTGTCGTGACGAGAACATTTAGTTTTCACGGTCATTGATACCACACGTTCGTCATCTGTACCTTTAAACTTTCAAATGCGTGCGCCCTTGTAGACAAGTTATGACGCGTCTCCCGGATCTTTTCGTCGTACGTACTATTCTCCCCGTAATTACTTTTGAAATGTACGAATAGACCTATACCAGACGTGGCCCACATATATATTTTCTAAATACATCTAATTAATCAGTCCGTAGCATTTTATCAATTTTCGGCTCGAGGCCTTGTTGTCAGGGTATCCACACGTCTTAGAAATACACGGTAAGTTAGGAAATTTAAGGCAATCAAGCGTAAAATTGTAAGGACGTCTTCCATCTGTTTACTACAGAACCCGTATTTCGTTAATGACCTCTAAATTTTTAAACGTGTGCGTGTGTAGAGAAGTTTTGATGGTTCGTTTCTCGGTAAATGTTTAGAATATTACAACATTGTTGTAAACAATTTTCATGGTCATTGATATCCCATAGACAACATTCGTCATATCTTAAAATTGGGAAGCATTCCAATGTAGGTGCGTCTGAAATGCATGGATTCATCGTAGACTACGATGATACACTTGCTCATATGAGTGGTTATGGACCGATTACAATTGAATATGATTCAATGCATAAATAAACTAATAATAATAATATCGCCATGCAAAATAATATGAAAGAGAAATTGTTAAATATTACCGCGCATATACTGCAAAGCGAAAGCAATCTCGAGGACCCGAGATTTCTTATTTCTAAAATACCTATATTTCCATTACTAGACATCCCTCTTAAATTGACACTTTGCACAGTCTTTAATCACCGGCGGTTATCTATCTGCGGTATCATCACTCGTTTCAAAATCTTTATCGATGACATTCACGTAAATCTGGATGCATTTACATTGTGAGTGGTAAGCATGACCATACATCTTTAATTTCACGTTCTGCAAACGTTGAGATAAAATCTATAGGTAGACACTCGATGTCTTTTGTTTCCATTAATGCAAAATGTTTCACTTCATAGTAAATTCTCATCGACTTTTGAAGAGATGCAGATTGAAGATTTTTGAAGAAGAGTCTTGACGATTTTCCAGTTGTTGTCCTATGAGCTTCGGTAGAGGTGGACAGTTCAATGACGGCAACATTGTCAGTATCTAAAATTTCCTGCAACCTATGTCTTTTATTTGTCTGCGCCTTTTATGTATATCTTGTGAGCTCATGAAACGGTGTCCTCCAACGTTTCG
Organism: Trichopria drosophilae; assembly: GCA_030407085.1. NCBI lineage: Eukaryota > Metazoa > Arthropoda > Insecta > Hymenoptera > Diapriidae > Trichopria > Trichopria drosophilae. Next base: position 130,448,187 of record CM059582.1, on the reverse strand, counting down.
TTCATTGCATCAAAGGGTATATCGCCCGATTCCCATCGTAGACCATGATAATTGTGTATTAACCAATTGTTTTACGTTCAAAACGTACTTTACAACATCACTGTCGGAAATATCCATAATAAACATTTTCTTCGGTATAAGCTGATTACCAGGTCCGGGGAATACTTGCACGTCGGCAATATTCTACATTTCTAGTACCTAATATTGATTTGCTTGTCCCCTTCATTAATTGACGCATCATTCTCTCTCTCACACACTCATTGTCACTTCCACGTATGGCGTGGTGACTCTAATTCATGGATATACGTCGTACCTTTCTCTCTAGATCGTAGTATCTCTTCGTCAATTCCTATGAATCGGAAATCAAATCAGAGTGTAACAAAAACAGATACTTTTCACGGTCACTAGATCCCTCTCGGTATCATCCGACGTTCCTCTCGAGATTAGGATAGATGGTCCCATACGTGTTCATTTTCGATAGTTAGCGAGTTACGACACTCAGATGATGAAGACGTTAAACGCAATAGTAAATTGTTTCAAGTACTAGCACCAGTATGATGGTCACAGCACTTTCACAATTGAATAAATCTTTTCTACGATAATCGATCTAATTGAAATGTGCATAGACGTATGAATACAAGTTTCGATTGATTAATAATACAATTGAGCGTTCCAAAGATCTTTTAATTTTAAATAAAAAATGTTCAGTCATTAACTTGACACCGTTTAAACAATTAATTTTTGTATGTATATTAAATCGCGATATACTGCAGTCTTAAATCAAATAATTAAAATCATTACATCTTAAAGTCAGTCCATGCATAAATCTTACATGGTCTAAGTCGTCTTATCTACACTACATCTTTCTTTCTGTAAATGCAAAACAAAACGAAAGACAACAAAGTATTTATCATTATGATAATAACAAATTCCTTCACATTAGAACCGTGTACAATAGCCTACGTAAGGTCGCCTTACTCGTAGGGAATTGAACTTTCGAACTGTCATCTTTAATTGTCGATCATTCTCTCTCTCTCTCTCTCTCTCTCTCTCTCTCTCTCGCATTAGCTACCGATTTGTCACATCTATACGAATACTCTTACATCAAATCCAGTCGTGTGCACATTCTTGTGTTGTAACATTCACACGACTATGGAATGAAATTAATTCTGAAAACCCAACAAGAACAAGCGTAAATATATTTTAACACTAACGAATAGTATACATCTTGATTCGAAATTGTATTTAGCGTAACCGACATTGTAATCTTAATTAGTTAACTAAGTTGTTCATGTACGAATACTATTATTATATGTAGGTATTTTGTTAAATATATTGCCATAAGGAGAATGTCCTCCAAAGACACAAGTCATTATATCAATAAATCATTTTCATAGTAATAAATTAACCATTAAAAACATCTTATGTTTTCACGTCATGCACTACAATTTCATATTATTATTATTATTAATATTGAATCGTTTATAGAACTGATGTTTTCATATATTATCACTTAAAAAGATTGCTACCGTATATGAAATATAAGACTAAACAACAATTCAACATGAAGACATGCGTAGATTAATTCTATTTAAATGTGCTCGTGTGATTCTGTAAAACATTAGTCATTTTGAAAGGAAAAGTGAAAAATTCTCAATGACCTGTCGGTAAAGCTTCTATCGTACTTCATGTTTCTTTTCGACAGTCCAAACACATCTGTACCCAAACACACTTTCAATAATTATTGAATATTTTCTTATATAAGGGAGTCAATATTCAACGATTTTTTCGTAAATAATGAAACAATTTAATATTTAAGATCATTATAGAATTTTACTAAAACAAGATTAATTGCGGTGTTTTGGAAATGACAAAAGTATGAGTATGCAATTAAATGAATAATTTAACACACGTATCTCTATCATTACGTTCAATTATATAATTTTTAATATTATAACACGTACATATTTACAATATTTGCAGACTGCACGTCAGACTTTTCATTATCACGTTTAGAATAAAGTGTGCGTCAAAATTGACTCTTGCTCGTCAATAATTATAGTCATCTAGTACATCGGAGCTTTGAAACACCTTTATAATACGTTGTATATTTTCTTGAATCTGAATGCATTCACGTTACTGATGACAATAATGCTTCTTTAGTTTCATCTTGACCAAAGGTGTAAACGCAACAAATTGAGATCAGTACCATTAATTGCCAGTGCCTGAAATTACTTACCCACACCTATCAAGGAGTTTCGTAAATTATAGGCAAAGCATTCACAGTTATTAATATGATTCTTTATAAGTGATAAGTTTGCTGCCGACTAGATTCATAATAAACATATTGTTTAATGTAGGTCGGTAAGTATCTAATTCCTTATCTTACATTTAATTCCTCACAATATTCAATATGTACCCTTCAAAGCGTCATGTTCTATTTTTGCTTATTGCATCTTGCAATATAACTGCTCGCACTCTCTATATTGCATTCCTTAATTTTAATATTAATGTGTTATTTAAATATTTCACTTCAAATACTGATCCTACTGTCTTATTTCATACTGTGCACACTTAAACGAGTAGTATATACGAATCATATGTATTTTTTAAAGTTACGTTCTAGCTGCTCAAGACATTAATTAAATCCTTACTAATAGTTAATAATAATTTTATACACATTATTACTTTCCCACTATTACATTATACTTTCACTAATATTCTCCTAACATCATACATCTCAATCGTAATATTCACTTTCAAAATTTATAATTATTTTTAATTTTCCATTTATATCTCATTAGCTTTCTTATATCATGAGCTTATTTTGTATCGTCTCTGCTAACATTCCTCACACTATTAATATTCCTTAACTTCATTTATATATAGTTTCAATATTTCTATAGCATATACTTTTCGACTATGGCGTAATCGTGCAATACTCATATTTTAAAGATAAAAATTACAGCTACTCCAGATATTAACGAGCAGCTTACTACTAATTATGACTGACAATCAAAGGACATAATTTCCGATATTTCGACCGTCGAAGGCTTGGTTCTTTTATTTGTTTACGGCATTGTGTGAGTTGGTCAATTACTGTGTAAGACATACATCATTTATTTGACACTTACATTATTGCTCTCTCACACACAAAAGGTATCAAATTTCTGCACGTTTGCTGACACGATTGTAAAATTATGCTCAACTATTATGATTTTTATCGGTTGTTCAATTGATGATTGAGAGAGAAAAAGTAAGAAAGTGTGAGGGGGAGAGGCATACAGCAATATGTGTAACTGCAATTATGAACGATTCCACATTTAATACTTATACAAAAAGTAGCTAATCATTCATAAAGCAGGTGATCGTTTAGCATAAGACCATATTAAATGCAGAACCAATGGTAACAAAAGTTCACAATGCATATCATAACGTAGATAGCTTAATACTCCAAATTATAAATAAAAGTATAATTAGAAGTGTTCTTACTTAAGATGAACTACCGTTCAGTAAAATGTCGTAGATTGCATATTTTGAAGAAAAATATTGAATGTAGGCTCATGACAAATTGCATTCAATCATTAAGTTTAACATAAAATTCAAGCCTTATTATGAAAGTTTCTATAGTAACTCGATGTAATGTTCAAATGCGTAGAAATATTAAATAAATGCCGACAGATTTAAATCAATAATGCATTTATGTGGTGACAAACCGGAATGTTATATTGAAAATGATGACGTCATCAAATACATATAAAATACAAGTCTTATTAGAATGTGGTACCAGGGAGTATAAAAGAAGAGGATAGCATTCGTTGCTGTAACCTAAGAGTCGAAAGAAAACACTTACAATTAGACTAATCTCTAGGGAATAAATGTATTCAAACATATGGGTTAGATAATATACAAATTCATCGCTTAAAATATCAGTTAACTATAAATGTTTCCGATATAAGGTAAGTAAGATGGAAAAAATATTACACTTGTAAGAGAAGTTTAGACTGAGAGAAATATTTCAAGTATATAATAATAAATTTGAAGTGAATATATTACCTCCATTATTTGCTAGATGTTTTTGGTATTGGTTGAATATTAGTGCGGGTATAAGGTGGGTGGTCAAATAATTACTGTATACAAAATTGTCCTTTGATTATCAGTCTTAATTATTAGTAAGGTGTTCGTTAATATCTGAAGTAGCTACAATTTATCTTTAAAATATGAATGCAATATAGAGAGTGCGTTTCAAAGCTTCCATGTACTAGATGTCAATAATTAATGACGGGCAACAGGCAATTTTGACGCACATTTTAGTCTAAACATGATAATGAAAAGACTGACGTACAGTCTGCAAATATTGTAAATATGTACGTGTTATAATATTAAAAATTATATAATTGAACGTAATGATAGAGATACGTGTGTTAAATTATTCATTTAATTGCATACTCATACTTTTGTCATTTCCAAAACACCGCAATTAATCTTGTTTTAGTAAAATTCTATAATGATCTTAAATATTAAATTGTTTCATTATTTACGAAAAAATCGTTGAATATTGACTCCCTTATATAAGAAAATATTCAATAATTATTGAAAGTCTGTTTGTGTACAGATGTGTTTGGACTGTCGAAAAGAAACATGAAGTACGATAGAAGCTTTACCGACAGGTCATTGAGAATTTTTCACTTTTCCTTTCAAAATGACTAATGTTTTACAGAATCACATGAGCACATTTAAATAGAATTAATCTACGCATGTCTTCATGTTGAATTGTTGTTTAGTCTTATATTTCATATACGGTAGCAATCTTTTTAAGTGATAATATATGAAAACATCAGTTCTATAAACGATTCAATATTAATAATAATAATAATATGAAATTGTAGTGAAAAACATAAGATGTTTTTAATGGTTAATTTATTACTATGAAAATTATTTATTGATATAATGACTTGTGTCTTTTGGTATTGCACTAGGTGTGATGGATAGGAGGACATTCTCCTTATGGCAATATATTTAACAAAATACCTACATATAATAATAGTATTCGTACATGAATAACTTAGTTAACTAATTAAGATTACAATGTCGGTTACGCTAAATACAATTTCGAATCAAGATGTATACTATTCGTTAGTGTTAAAATACATTTACGCTTGTACTTGTTGGGTTTTCAGAATTAATTTCATTCCATAGTCGTGTGAATGTTACAACACAAGAATGTGCATACGACTGGATTTGATGTAAGAGTATTCGTATAGATGTGACAAATCGGTAGCTAATGCGAGAGAGAGAGAGAGAGAGAGAGAGAGAGAGAGAGAGAGAATGATCGACAATTAAAGATGACAGTTCGAAAGTTCAATTCCCTACGAGTAAGGCGACCTTACGTAGGCTATTGTACACGGTTCTAATGTGAAGGAATTTGTTATTATCATAATGATAAATACTTTGTTGTCTTTCGTTTTGTTTTGCATTTACAGAAAGAAAGATGTAGTGTAGATAAGACGACTTAGACCATGTAAGATTTATGCATGGACTGACTTTAAGATGTAATGATTTTAATTATTTGATTTAAGACTGCAGTATATCGCGATTTAATATACATACAAAAATTAATTGTTTAAACGGTGTCAAGTTAATGACTGAACATTTTTTATTTAAAATTAAAAGATCTTTGGAACGCTCAATTGTATTATTAATCAATCGAAACTTGTATTCATACGTCTATGCACATTTCAATTAGATCGATTATCGTAGAAAAGATTTATTCAATTGTGAAAGTGCTGTGACCATCATACTGGTGCTAGTACTTGAAACAATTTACTATTGCGTTTAACGTCTTCATCATCTGAGTGTCGTAACTCGCTAACTATCGAAAATGAACACGCCCGCTAAACATGTAACGTAAATGAAACGTTACATGTTATCCCATTTATGGCAAAAACGTAACGTTTCGTAACAACTTCTTGATGCCGTTTACACAACGTTGCACAATATCTAAATACACAAAGCTAATGCGTAACATTACCAGAATGTCACTTTATAACAGTTTTAAAAACGTTTTATGGAATCGTTTCTGCAACGTCACAAAATCACCAAGGAAATTTAAAACGTCGCATTCAGGTTACTAACGTAACATTCATGTAATGTTACGAATGCAACGTTTCGTAGACATGATTTATTGCATAAATTCAATCGTTTCGACCGGTTCCATCTCAGACTTCGCCTTCAATAACTTCAAAAATAACTTGCACCTTATTATTTTTAATGTAAATTGTATTAAATTTAATGCATAATTTAAAAATTGGTTCACTTATGTTAATTTTAATATTCCGTCACTTGTCCAGAAAAATAACTCGCACCTTATTATTTTTAATGTAAATTGTATTAAATTTAATTCATAATTTAAAAAGTGGTTCACTTGTGTTAATTTTAATATCCGCGTAATTTCATAACTTATTTCCAAGTAGTGCATTTGTAAAATATACGTGTGTCAATTAACTTTACATTTTTTTAAACATTGTCTATTAATCCATTTCGTTTAAAAAAAATATTATACGGATATCTTAAAAATATTTATTTAAATTACAATAAATTACTACAAAATAGTCAAATAATATTAAAATATTATTATTCCCAATATGGAAATGACAAAATTAATTAAACATATCTTGTTTAAACTAAAGCCGCATTTATCAAGAAGCCTTCTACGATTGAGTATAAGAGCTCTCGTTCGCATGGTAATACGTATGCGAGCGTAGCGTAGTGGTTAAGACGTCAGCGTTGTAACCGGTAGACCCGGGTTCGATCCTCGGTCGGGACGGATTTTTCTTAGATTCATAGATTTATTTGCGAGTAAAATTATAAAACTACATTCTTTCATAACATATCTAACGATACATAAATAATAATAAAATTCAAATTGAATAAAATAATTCGTCGAATTTCTTATAATTTTTATTTATGACCGTTTAATGTAACGTTTTTACAACGTTGGATGTATAGTTTTCAAACGTCGCAGGTACGTTACGAATGAAACGTTATTTAAAAACCGTAAATGTGGCAGGACATTTCTGGTTCCAAGGACGTCCCAAAAATGTTTTTGCAATGAAACAAGTTTGGTCGCATGGCTATAATGCGACGTTTCAAAGATGTTGCTGTAACGGAATATTGTTTAGCGGGCGTATGGGACCATCTATCCTAATCTCGAGAGGAACGTCGGATGATACCGAGAGGGATCTAGTGACCGTGAAAAGTATCTGTTTTTGTTACACTCTGATTTGATTTCCGATTCATAGGAATTGACGAAGAGATACTACGATCTAGAGAGAAAGGTACGACGTATATCCATGAATTAGAGTCACCACGCCATACGTGGAAGTGACAATGAGTGTGTGAGAGAGAGAGAATGATGCGTCAATTAATGAAGGGGACAAGCAAATCAATATTAGGTACTAGAAATGTAGAATATTGCCGACGTGCAAGTATTCCCCGGACCTGGTAATCAGCTTATACCGAAGAAAATGTTTATTATGGATATTTCCGACAGTGATGTTGTAAAGTACGTTTTGAACGTAAAACAATTGGTTAATACACAATTATCATGGTCTACGATGGGAATCGGGCGATATACCCTTTGATGCAATGAACGAAACGTTGGAGGACACCGTTTCATGAGCTCACAAGATATACATAAAAGGCGCAGACAAATAAAAGACATAGGTTGCAGGAAATTTTAGATACTGACAATGTTGCCGTCATTGAACTGTCCACCTCTACCGAAGCTCATAGGACAACAACTGGAAAATCGTCAAGACTCTTCTTCAAAAATCTTCAATCTGCATCTCTTCAAAAGTCGATGAGAATTTACTATGAAGTGAAACATTTTGCATTAATGGAAACAAAAGACATCGAGTGTCTACCTATAGATTTTATCTCAACGTTTGCAGAACGTGAAATTAAAGATGTATGGCCATGCTTACCACTCACAATGTAAATGCATCCAGATTTAGGTGAATGTCATCGATAAAGATTTTGAAACGAGTGATGATACCGCAGATAGATATCCGCCGGTGATTAAAGACTGTGCAAAGTGTCAATTTAAGAGGGATGTCTAGTAATGGAAATATAGATATTTTAGAAATAAGAAATCTCGGGTCCTCGAGATTGCTTTCGCTTTGCAGTATATGCGCGGTAATATTTAACAATTTCACTTTCATATTATTTTGCATGGCGATATTATTATTATTAGTTTATTTATGCATTGACTCATATTCAATTGTAATCGGTCCATAACCACTCATATGAGCAAGTGTATCATCGTAGTCTACGATGAATCCATGCATTTCAGACGCACCCGCATATTTAATTCTGCGTTAAACAGATTCTGCAATCTCTTTAAACATGCCAAAAGATGGCAGCATGGTCACATCCTTTAACTGTTTACTTAAAAGACACTAAACTGTGCATAAAGATAGAAAGAAACTGTTGAACCTTACATGCTTCTCTTAAATTTTTACATCTTCATTTCGATCTCATTATTCTCAAAAATTTTAAAGGTGGGAAATATTAAATGATGGTTAATTAATTACATTAAAAGCAAGTCGATACTCGTATGTGTTCGTCACTTATGGGAAGTCAGATTCATTGTTACCGTATAGTAAAGTCTACGGATAATTAACAGGTTGAAACCTATATGGCGATATTTGAGATGTGGGAAATTGTACACATATTAAAAGATGGTCAGGAACCTGATTAATTACATTACGCACGTGTCTAAACTCGTACAGCTATGATTCGAACGTCATGAAAACACGTAAATACCGTGAATAGATAAATGCATAGGGAATAAGCGTGTCATCCTCTCTTTCTAATTACTGCTAGCTTCTTCCATCAGTTCTATATTATACATTTTAATACAGGCTATTCGGATTATGTGAGATTTATTACTATTTGAATATTATAATTGTAAATTATTTATTTATTTATGCTACCTTTATTAACGAAGGGGTGTGTCATTCCTACAGATAGAATACGGAACTGAGGACATCTCCTTTCTATTATGGCTGAGGTTGCCTAAATTTGGGATAGAGAAAATGTGCCACTTAGTATATGTTTTGATAAAATTGCCAATGACTTTAAACGCGTCTGAACCTGTATACATGGAAAAATATGTTGTGAAAATGATCCGCGGGTAATTGGCAATGACGATGACCGTGAAACTGGTATAATGCTAAAGTTAATAGCTCTAACAAAGAGTACGCGAGAGCGAGAGAGATGGTAGTAGAACGCAGGAGGAAAAGGTCGTTTTACTTTCACTCTCAATACGGTTCCTAGGCTACGATGAATTTCCATAAGCGACTATGAAGTAGCAATAGCTGACCTTTAATGAAGGCGACTTTTGCATTTTTTTTTTTGACATTCCTCACATGACAATACGAATGTGTAACAGCTAGTATTTTTCAATATTTATGATCTAATTTCTTAAGATCACGCATTAGAAAGAGACCGTTTGCAATGACCATCTAAAGGCAGGACATTTTTATAACAATATTCGGGGGGTCGGCGCCAGGTCTTTTGAACGCGTTCAGACTTGCTTAGCGGCTTTTCTATATTAATTTAGAAATGGTCTTAGCAGTTTTGGGTGAAGGGACTCGACAGTTTTGTCTCTATTGAAGATCATTGAGATACGCTAATTAATACGACAGCAGCTGTAACCCTCTGTACCGTGATGCAATGAATACGTGTCCCCAACGATATCTTCATCCCATTGGGAATGTGAGGATTGACCCTTGAGAATAAATTGATTTTGTCAATCTTTGCGATGGATTCTCGAATGAAGTTCGAAAAATGATCCTCAGTAGCGTCTTCTTCAAGAGTGTTGTAAACCTTCTTCAAGGCTTCTTCCCATGACGACAAAATCTTCTTGACATCTACCATATTGATGTAGAAATACAATATTTGAAACAGAGGTGCTTACGTACTGTCAAACATAGACACAGAAACGCGACATTCCTTTGAAACGATATCTGGACCTGTATATAATTTCGAGAGTTTCGGGAAAACAAATGTACGGTGAATAAGTGATCGACGGATAATCGAGGACCGTGAAAACGGTATACTGCTAATGTTAATGGCTGTAACAAAGAGTATGCGAGAGCGAGAGAGATTGTAGCAGGACGCACGAGGAAAAGGTCATTTTACTCACATATGGCAATACTACATTGGAATGCTTCCCAATTTTAAGATATGACGAATGTTGTCCTTGGGATATCAATGACCATGAAAATTGTTTACAACAATGTTGTAATATTCTAAACATTTACCGAGAAACGAACCATCAAAACTTCTCTACACACGCACACGTTTAAAAATTTAGAGGTCATTAACGAAATACGGGTTCTGTAGTAAACAGATGGAAGACGTCCTTACAATTTTACGCTTGATTACCTTAAATTTCCTAACTTACCGTGTATTTCTAAGACGTGTGGAAACCCTTTTCATGAACGGTTTTGCAATAGAGGTGAAAGTCAAGGTGGACAACAAGGCCTCGAGCCGAAAATTGATAAAATGCTACGGACCGATAAATTAGATGTATTTAGACAATATATATGTGGGCCACGTCTGGTATAGGTCTATGCGTACATTTCAAAAGTAATTACGGGGAGAATAGTACATACGACGAAAAGATTCGGGAGACGAGTCATAACTTGTCTACAAGGGCGCACGCATTTGAAAGTTTAAAGGTACAGATGACGAACGTGTGGTATCAATGACCGTGAAAACTAAATGTTCTTGTCACGACAAATATGAGCTCGGTAATGAGTGCGAGAGAGAAGGTAGTAGTAAACAGCATGACGAGGACTTTTACGTATCACTGCGGTTCCTCGCGCATAGAGCGATCTGCGTTGGTATTCCTATAGGCGACGGCCTTCGGCCGCGGATGTTTATTCATGATAATAGTAAATTCTTAATAATAATTTGTTGCCTATGGTTGGATTAGGTCATTAATTATATGGAATAATAATATGTAGTACACATGTTTCTCAACCTTCACAATCTTCGATTATGAAATTGTTTACGAAATTGTTTACAATTTCCCTTTCACTCGCGACTTTGTCCCCCTACTCACCTGTCATGCGTGACATCATCAAATAAATAATTAATTGTTTAAATAAATCGACTGGGAGGTAGGGTGAGGGTATACGGGACCGGTTTATTCACACTATCGACTGGGAGGTAGGGTGGGGGTATACCTATACAGGACCGACTGGGAGGTAGGGAGGGGGTATACAGGACCGGATGGGAGGTTGGGTAGGGGTATACAGGACCGGATGGGAAGTAGGGTGGGGGTATACAGGACCGACTGGGAGGTAGGGTGGGGGTATACAGGACCGACTGGGAGGTAGGGGGGGGGGTATCCAGGAACGGATGGGAAGTAGGGTGGGGGTAAACAGGACCGACTGGGAGGTAGGGTGGGGGTATACAGGACCGGCTAGGAGGTAGGGTGGGGGTATACAGGAACGGATGGGAGGTAGGGTGGGGGTATCCAGGAACGGATGGGAGGTAGGGTGGGGGTATCCAGGACCGGCTTAGCTCCACTACTTATAAAAAGTAATGCTGGGAGAAAGTCTATACCAATTTGGGCAGATGCTGAAGAGCTTCTTCAGACTGACATTGAAAGACGAAATCTATGTGGTAATGTCATCATTAAGGTCATGGCTGATGGTGGCCAAGGATTTTTTAAAATCTGCTTGAGTCTACTCCCAGAAAAATACGCAGCTACAATAGGAGTAGTATAGGGGTACCGATGGCGAGACGTAAACACCCCCCACTCCTCTACCTTGAGGTAGGTCTGGCGCCAGACGGCACGCGCGCTTTGGGATAGGTCAGGGGTTAATGACCTCCTAAAGAGGTGATAATGGTTATTAATGGGTAATTAATGTCAAAACAAGCAATAAAAACGTCAATAAATAATGTTAATTGGGTAATTAATGTCAGAAAAAAATAATTTATGACCGTAAATATCCCTGTAGCCGCCTTTTGAAGTAGGTCGGTAGTCTGACGTAAACAAAAACGTACGGGGTACCTTTGGCTGCTACGCGTGGCCGGCAGACGAATCTTGAGATGGTCGACCTCTACCGAACAAGTTTCCACCACCACCAAGACCATTACCAGCCTGTTCGTCGTAGTATGTTATGTAATGATTAAACATTGTAGACCCATTCAATATTGTCTTTTAAAGTGAAGAGTGACGGTCAACGTACCGTACTCGAATGGTATTGGTAAACCTGCGTGGTCTCTTATATCTATTGTAATTTCGCGAAATCTTTTCGACAAAAGAGGAATGTAATTGGGCGGTGAAAAATGCCTTACCACAGTATCGCCGTAATAATAATTTTTTCCACCGATTTTGACAATTCGCAATAAAGTCACTTGCGAATCACCGACAATGTTCAGTTCACAAATATCGGTGTAGACAAATAACTGATCGGGGATTGCACGGGACAAACTAGCAGGGTAGTACTGATGTATTCGATTTTTCTTATCATCTTCTTCCCCCTTTTCAGGAGTAATGTTCGCTATATCGAGAAGTCCGAGAATCCTATTTACCGAACTACTCCGTCTGAAAATTGGTCGTAGAAAACTTTTAGACGATCGTTGATTCCGTCTACAAAATCAGATACACTATTGTAATAACCGTCGGAAATATTAGCACTGGTTGTATCGATAACTTGCAGTCCATCGGCCCCAATCTCCAAGCTTCCAAATGTGAATGAATTATTATTACGTCTTATATGTACAATACTGTAAGGTACGTGAATTTCTGATAATCCAACTAACCAGTTTCCCGTTAATTCAATTTCCTTGGGAAGAACTGTCGTGAATCTTGTCGTTGTATTATCGGGAAAATATTTCATGCTACTGTTGCTGGGTAAAACTACAAAAAATTCTTCCATTTGCGAATGGTGCATTTTAAAGACTATTTAAATTCGCGGCGGGGATCCACGAATTGAATTCTTCGGGATAACCGACCCACCTAACAAAGTATTGTTTCTTCACACCTTGACCTTTAGAACGAATCACACGCTCAATTTTAAATTCTTCTTCGGTTCGGACTTTCGAAACTGACCCTAGTTCTTGCGGATAAAAATAACCCTTAATCTCGTCGCCGTTCAAGTCTTCGAGCTCGTAAACGAAAAGATTTTGAGGTTTTAAAACAGACTTTATACGAAAAATTTCTTCACTCCAACCTCGCTCATAGCCTTTCTTGAATGCGTTTTTAGCACTACTGATTCGAACGTGATCACCTTTTTCATATTTATATGATTTGTTTCGTCGTTTCGAGTGAAATCTGGAATCGATATTTTGACGTGCAATGTGCGCGTTGAATAAGGTTACTGAAGCCGGTGTCATTTTTATACTTGTGTGACAAAAATTGTTATAGGCAACGGTAATTTTTTGCAAAATATCAACCTAACGCCTGGTATTTTTATGCGTGAAATAGCGCCATATTCGCTCCTTAAGTGTACGATTGAACCATTCGACGATTGCGGCTTTTACATCGGGGTTGCTACGGGTAACGCGAAACTGAATATCCATTTCACGTAGATAATTTTGAAGAACGACCGGTAACCGACCATCGTTTCTATCGAAAATTCTTTTAAACCCAGCCAGAACTTCAAGGGCACTTTTATCTCGAAGTGATTCGACCCATACATATTTACTGAATACATCTATGACGACAAGCACGTAACTTTTATTGTCGTTGTAAGTTTTAAGGGAGCGTAAATCTACGAGATCGGCTTCCCAGAGGTCGTCAATATTTGTAACTGAATATCTTAAACGCCGAAAACGTCTTTTGATAGGTCTGTGTAGAGTGTAGGCGTCTTTCTGGTTTAACCTCTCGCGAATGTTTTTCTCGGGAACGTGATAATTTTTGAGACGAATAATGTTTCGGGCGCCCGAGTACCCTACCGGGTGTGAAGGATCGTAATAAATACGCTCCAAATCGTTTTCCGTTACAATTCGAGATCCAGCCATTCCATCTGTCCTGAATTATCGTGTTTTCGTTCTTGTTGCGTTTTTTCTGTTTCTCTCCCCCTGTCACTGCCCTCCTTGTCGTCGTCCTCGATGACGACACTTTTCGACAAGTTTTTTTGGAATCTCGCAGCGTTTATAATATCTCTAGATTTTTTACCAAATCCTGGAGTAGCGGCGAGCTTCCACAAAGATTTGTTGCCAATGGAACGTGGTGGGATACGTTCGGCACGAAGAGTACGAATAAATTCTTCGCGCCCAACAGGTTGTGCGGACTTTCGCGCACGTGTTGCATCGTTGACAAGATCGACAATGTCAGGCCCGGTGACCTCATAACCGTCGATAGTTACAACGCCTTCATTGTCCCACGAAATACGTTTCGAGCGATGTATATGGTTCTGTAATTTCAAAGCTTTTACTCTATACGAGAAAGGGACGCTTTTTAGAATTTCGGAGCTAGCAATTGGAATCATATCCTTCTCCTTGGACGTTACTTCATTTCGAGCTCCGGAAATTTCCTGTCCACTGTTTAGAGGCTTATATTGTTGTTGTTGTTGTTCCTGCTGCTGCTGATTCTCCTCATTCTTGATATGAGCACTATCTTCAATATCGCTAATATCCTTCACATTCTGTAAGTTTGTTCGTTCTTCATCATATAATTGTTTGGTGAAAAAATGAAGATATCGTTGAAGCGTTCGAATGTACCGTGCGAGTTTACCACGCTCGTGGAAAATCTGTGCTGCCTCGCCGTCTTTAATATTAAACGTGGAAATATTATCACAATCAAACGTCTTATTATTATCCACCCTGTAGGATATTAGACAATTCCTCGTCCAATCGCGATAGCGCTGTGCCGGGTGTTTGTGCCGTTCTCTTATCCTCACTCGTCCCGTGTACTTCACTTTCGGGAACTAGTATCATTTTCTTTGCATACTCCATAAGGTCAACGTTTTTTAATCACTACCGCTGCCGCCGATTAATTTCGAAAAAATGGCGCTGATAACCGGTGCCAGAAGAAGCAGTATCCAATGTCCACCTCTTTGTAAAATAAGCCGTCTTTTTCGTTTCCAGGTACGGTTATCACCACCACCACCACCACCACCACCACCACCACCGCTACCGACCTGTCTAGACCTGTTTTTATCGTTTTTTTTTCGTAGTAAAGACGAGTTTACGTAAAATTTTTTTATGCTTTCGAAGTAAACACTTCTCCCGCGGTTTTAAAGAAACGACACCACGCAATACATTGAGCGCACACTCACAGATATATTTGACTAGTGTTCTGTCGGCGGTTTTCAATAAAGCTGTACGTTGTCGTTTATCCGCATGACACAAAGCGTGTAATAAAGCGAGATATTTTTTTCCAAATGGTGAAGAACACGAAATACCGTCGTTTACTTTTTGTGCACGATTTCTGTCTTTACGATTTCTTGCGATGAGATGAATTTTGTTATTTTTATGTTTTCTAACAGACGATACTTCCATAGTCGCGGTTAACCGCAAACTGACAATAATAAATATCTGTACGTTTTTTTTTTTTAAAACGGTTGTGATATGCGGTTGTTCGTCCGGAAATATACGTGCACGAAATCTGAAATCATCCGGCGTGCTTTGTTTAAGATCTAAGAGAAGATAACCATGTGGGCGATAAGTTGCATCTCTGTACGCTTCCTGGAGAAATTTTGAATTTTCCGGGTATACTTGACGTGCGAGATGCTGAATTTGAGCCCTATCTCGAGGATTTTTAAACAAAACCAGGTAATTGGTATTAAGTGAAATGTCGCGCTATCCACGACCCTGATGAAAAATATTTTGCGTAATGAAAATTACACTCATATTTTTATGGTGACTTTTTATGATTCGCGCATAACATAGTCGATTATTATTAATTTTTTACTATTGTTGTCCTTTGAATAATCATCGGGGTTCGGTAGACCTTCTAGAAATTCGATTCCACGACGCGCTGCAGGCGATTTTCCACCGAAGACCATTTTATTACGATACTCATCTTGCCATTCGGCGGAATAAAAAATTACCCGATCGAAGGAAACGTCCGCTAATAATGACAAATTTCTTAAAAATTTTGTCACGAAAACTGTTTTACCACATCCTGTGGGACCGCATACTATACACGTCCATGGATGTTACCATCTCGTGCCCATAGAAGGTTTTGAACTTGAAGACATTTTTTTGGTTGGCAGAGCAACCGTACACTGTACTTTACCGCAAACGACTGAATGTTAAAATAAAAATAATAATAATAATAACAATAACAACTTGTTGTACAGTAATAAATATACTTTGCGCAAACACATTCCTACAACTGCGGCGGCGGCGGCGGCCCCCGGGGCGCGCGGCTCTCGCAAGCTCATTTATCGCGAGTAGCTCTTACGACTGGGGCACCGTGTGCTCATTTACCGCGGGGAGCTCATCCTCCCTCCGGGGGGCTTTCGCGAGCTGGACAACCGCGAATATCGAAGAGGGGGCCGCGCTGAACAAGCTCATCAGTGCCCCCTCTTCGATAACATGCGTGCGTGCGTGCGTGCGTGCGTGCGTGGAAGGTTACACAAATGTCAGAAAATATTCTCATGTACCTCTTTGAAGAAATATCCGTACATACTTACATAAATACAGATACATGTATACCTACGGAGAATATTCCGTAGAAGAGATATATTATGCAACGATAAAAACGATCAAACAACATCAAAGACAGCGACCCATCTTACGAGAACAGTTCTTGCCAACAAGTGTTGTTTTTTACAAATAGGTTGAAATATTAATAGGTAATTTATTTCATGTATGATGATACGTTTTATTATTCATATCAATTTTTACAATTTTTATTTCAAAAAATAATACAATAAGTTCATACATAGTTATGTTTAACAGTCCATCTGCAAAGAAAGCCTTTGACACTTGTGTTTTCATATAATTACAAATTTGTTCACGTTCATTTAGTAGAATTTGCTCGGTGCGTAGATCGCACGGTAAGTTTTTATAATTTTGAGAAAGAAGATACCGCAGAATTTTATCCTCGATTCGAAATCTGCATTTTTGTACATCCTCGAAAATTTCGTTTAGTTTTTTCATTCGTTCATCGACACAGATCACTAGTCTCTTCAAACCATCAAATGTGGTTTTGTGCATTACGATCGATGGTGTAAAAATTCTCCTTCTCAATACTCTGTTATCAGATGCTATCTTTGCCCTCTTTCGCGGTGGTGGTGATGGCGGTGATTGGTTTGCAGATTCCATGTCCCTATGTTTTTCAGGTGTTTTTAAGATATTCTTAGCTAGAGATGTCGGCGCCTTCTGCATTTCGTTGTTTTCGAGCGTTGCGGGTACTGCTGTCGCTGCTACCTTCTCACTATCATCACCCTCATTATCATTTTCAGTGGTGGTAGTGGTGGGGATTTGTTCGAAAACGACCGCTTTCGCACCGTACGATGTCGTAAAGATGATTTTAAAATCTATGACGTTTATTTTAGAATCGCGTAATGTTGATGCTCGTTTAAAATACGAGTCGTCGAAATATGAAGAAACGGTATCAATGACCTTTTTGAACTTTGACCAACTATCCGATTGCATTGTTAGACCGATAGATGATTGAATGTTGAAAATTTTTACAACGGGTACGAATAAATCCACATCGGTAGGTGCCATTCCGACGGAAAGTCTCTTGCTCGATGATTTGTTCAATGAATATGTGGTTGACAAAAGCAACGATTGTGTATTGCGAATACCATTCTCCACTGTAGGTGACATGTGAGCACGCTTTTCATTAGGAGATTGATATGCTTCGGTAGAGGAGCTCTCGCCTACGATTGTGGATGACGATAAAGACTCGCTGGGGGGTGGAAGATTTTAGTGTAATGGGATAAGATGCTCGCGGGTTGGGTGGGGGTAGGTGGAAAGAGGTGGACGATAAGAGAATTTTTGGAAGGAGGAGGAACTTGCTGTGGTTAGATGCTGGTGGGATGAGCTTGCGGAGGTTGAAGAGGTCAAGTATTGAGGGTGAGCGATGGGGGAATTCGCGAATAGTGATAAGAAGATCTCCGGTAGGTGTAATGAGACAGGGTAACAGGAGAGATAATGGTGAGGGGAATAAAGGCTCATGGAGGGGGGGGGGGGCCGGGGGGGGGGATAGAAAAGTCAGGGGGGAAAAGAGTTAAAGGTAAAGGGGAAAAGAAGGTGGGGGGGAGGGGGTAAAACATATAGAATATGTATATGCTTACTTTGAAATGTTTAACGAAGTACACCTTTCTATATAAACAATTATTTATAAACAATTATTCTTTGTCTAACTTACGTCTTGTATTAATTGTAAATAATATTATACTCTTTGACATAAATCAATCATTTATTTATTTAAACATTTATAAACTTATTCATATAATCCGACTTTATTTATCTCTGTAAACAATTAGTTACAAAGTATCACCCTTTTTTCTTTACATTTCTTTTTCCCACGTATTATCAATTTATTCATTGGTATTATTATACTTCTTTTATCTATTCAACCATTTCTACTTTTTAAATCAATATTGTACCTGCCATTTAGTATTTATCTCGTATTAGTGTTATCTGTTTAAAAAATCATTCCTATTTCCCTGTTGTAAGACGTAAACAATACTATTCATGTAATATTAATACCCCAACGATTTAATTGAACTATTATTTATAAGCAATTAGGTATTATTTTACACTTTACGCTGCCTATGCATTCTAATAATTATTACTAATTTTTTTTTTCACACTTTGTATACATAATTGTACATGTATTTCTAGTTGTAACTGTTTTATTCCTTTTACTTTCCATTATAACATTATTCAAAATGTTTGACTGTTTTACTTCTTTTCACGTTCAAACACGTTTTCCCTTTATAGCTGTACTTATTCACTATCTCTTTCCACCTCTGAAGCCCATAGCTACTATTTCTTTCTATGTCTATCGGTTACGTTCTTAATCTGTAAGTTCCGTTACAAGTCGCCTCGACTTTTCCCAAATGTTAAATGCCAGCATGCAAGTTTCAACGCGTTTCTTTTTTTTTTTCGGTCACCAGCCCTTTCCTGAGTTTCTACGTGTACGATATATCACTTGTTTCACAAGCATATGAATACGAGTGTCAACTCATTTCTATGAAAATCATCTAACAAATTTTCCCACTCCACCGAAATTGGATAACCCCGCCTACTTAATATAGGCAAATAGTCCCAGGAGTAGAGATATACAAGTTTGTCAAATGCATATGTTTTAACTGTTTTCTTCGAGTAACCGGTGTTGCCTCATCTCCTCTTGTGATTGTGCAGAAGTTTAAAAACAAAAAGAGAAAAAATGGAAGCGACAAAGAAAATTATCTTGACCCTAGAGAAGGTGGTGAAAAACAAGTATCGCACTCTCGAAGATGACGCGTCAACGAATGAATTTTACGAGTTTCTCGCCCAGTGCGATGACGCTGTCGCGGGTATGCGAGGGCAACTACTTACAAAGATCGATGCTGGAAGTAATCGGCATGTGGAATCTGCTATCAGTCGCGTAATCACCTTACAGGAGAAGGCAAAAAAGAGACTCTTCGCCAGGGAAGGACGAGGATCGCGAGGTGACATTAGTCACGTTGAAGTCGATTCGATTTTCAAAAACCGCATAAAGACTGAACTGGTGATAAATCTAAAATATTTGGATCCGCTAAAGTTTTTTGATGCCGCAAAGGAGAAAACCCTCAAAACTGTCAGTGCTGCTATCGCGGAGCATAATTGTGTAAAAGCGTGTACAGTGTTTTGTGGTGAGTTTGCACTCATCGATAAAGAGGAAGACAAATACTTTCAAAATAAATACGAACAATTGTGCGAGACTACCAATTTAAATGAGTGGTATGAGTAAAGAGTAAAGGCACCAATTCTTTCCTCGCTCGAAGAATTTGAGATGCGCGACTCTGGATGGGCGCTGACGGGAATTCACAACTTGCAAATTCACATTTGCAAATATAACCCGATGCGTGCCGGTTCATACATCGATTTGCCGCTTTGGATTAAGAATAAACAGGCCGTAATAAATGTGAAGTCTTTTAATAACGATCGCTTCGCCTGGGCAATAATTTCCGCATTATTTCCCATTAGAAAAAATTCCGATCAATTATATTCATACCCGGATTACAAACTACACCTCAACATTGACGGAATAAATTTTCCGGTGGCGCTAAAGGACGTAACGAAGTTCGAGAATTTGAATAATATCTCGGTGAATGTGTTTATCATTGCCGACGAGAAGAACAAAGTGCTACCTGTGCACTTGACTAAAAGTGAAAGAGGTCGTCACGTCGACCTGCTTCTCGTGACAGAGAGTCAAAAAGAAGCCGTTCGACCTTCTTCGTCTTTTGTGTTAGACGAAGTTGATGAAGATGATAAAGACTGCAACTATCATTACTGGCGTAATAATAATTATCATTACTGCTGGATAAAAAATTTACCATGATTAGTAGGAAAACAGTGTAGTAAACATCATGGACAGAAACATATCTGCAATCGCTGTCTTCACTATTTTCACAAAGAGGAAAAACTCGCCACACATAAACTCGAGTGTGGAAAAATAAATAATTGTGCGGTCAAGCTTCCTGAACAAACAGGTAAACTAAAATTTAAAAATTTCCATTGTGCAATTCAAGTGCCTTTCATCGTTTATACCGACACCGAATGCCTCCTCGGAAAAGTGGAATCTGAGACAGCTTCAAAATCATCCTACGAAGAGCATAAGATTTACAGTGCAGGCTACTATTTTCATTGTAACCATGACCCTTCAATGTCCAGATACCGCTGTCGCCGCGGATCCGACGCTGCTTCCTGGTTTGCGGCGGAGCTACACGGGATTTCATTAGAAGTTAATGAGGTACGATTTCCGTTATGTTCTCATATAAAACTCTAATACATATTTTATTCAATATTTTTAATCCGTTTGGAAAATTCAAAAATGTTTTAATTTTCATAACACATATGGGCAAATCCACGGAACTTTTAACTTTACGTTTCAGAAAATTTTTTTTTTCAAATTTGAAGCACAGCGTTGAGCTTCGGTGTAGGTATTCATATACACTTTAGAAACACTAACTCACGCGCGTGCCTAATTTTTACTTAACGGCGTTAACAGTATTTTTATAATAATGAAACAGCCAAAACTTGTGCTGAAATAAATCAAATTTCGTAAAACTCGTCATTTGAAGGTTTTTAGGCTCGTTGATCATGAATCTGAAGTTAGTTTTAAAAAATTCAAAATGGCGGATGCAATATGGCGGACGAAATTGTTAAAATCGATCGAAATCACTTCTAACTCGGTACTCGGGAGTTTTTGGGGTCCCTGATTCCAAATTTGAAGTTAGTTATCAAAACTTCAAAATGGCGGATCCAATATTGGGGACGAATTTGTTAAAACCGATCGAAATTACTTCAAATTTATTACCCGGGGGTTTCTCGGGTTACTGATTCCAAATTTGAAGTTAGTTTCAAAAAATTCAAAATGGAGGATCCAATACGACGGTAGAATTTGTTCAAATCGATAGGAATCACTTCAAACTTAGTACTCGGTGTTTCTTCGTAGTAGCTGTTCACAAATTTCATGTTGTTTGATAATTACAATTTAAAGTGGTTATTCTAATTTAATGACGACATTATTTTTATATAAATTCAGGCTATAGTTCTGAATAGAAAATCATGCGCGAGCATAATTTTTGTGATACGGCGTGAGTGACAAATACAATATGGCGGACAAAATGTGAAAAATTGCTCGTTTTTAATGAAATTCGGTTCTGGGAGTTTTAGCGATCGCTGATTATGGTTATGTTGTGAGATTTTCGAAATTAAAAATGGTGGATCCAATATGGCGGACTAAAATAGGAAAATTGTTTAATGCAAATAAACCTCGGTTCCTGATGGTTTCATAGGCCACTGACTACGAATCTGTTGTCAGATTTTCGAAATTCAAAATAGCGGATCTAATATGGCGGACCAAAATACGAAAAATTACTTGATTTAAATGAAACTCGGTTCTCAGCGATTTTTGAGGTATTCGATTATAAATCAGTTGTCAAGATTAAAAATTTTGAAAAATCCGTTGAAAATTTCCATAATAATAATAATAATAATAAAAAGTAGATAAATTAACGAATTTATTGTTATTTTAACTTTGTACAATTCATGGTTTGGAAAACGATAAACATTTTTTTTTTCTAGTATAAAAACTGAAAATATTGATGGTGACAATGCATAATGAGTACAAGGTGGATTCTTTATACACTCAGGGCACGATAAATAATTTAAGAATAAAATATTTTCCTCTGAATTTTTCCAAATAAGTTGATCAATTTCCTTCGATTCAGACTTCCGATAAAAAAAGGAGCCTGTGTGCAATGAAATTTGTTTCTGTGATGCTCCAAAATGGACACTCTTGATTTCTGAAGAATACTTGCAATAATAGTTTTCCGAGAAATCAATAACAATAAAAACTTCACCATAATTAATATTTTTTCTTATTTTTTCGATACTTTTGTACTGATGCCCAGTATCTTACACGTGTTTAAGATATTTTGGAATGCGCAAATTTAATTCAGAAATTATATCAGCAGTGCTACATTCAATTTTCTTTTTCAGTGTTATTTTGACATTGTAAATTTTCTTTTTCGCCCCAACTCGATCTTCAGTAGTGCTGACCCACTGATAATAATATGTTAACATTGAGTCGACATTTTCGGGTAATATTATCTTTTTGTTTGCATTCGTCACATTCTTTTTACATACATTTTTTTACAACTGAATCGCAGGTGACTAAATTTGTAAAATTTTTAGAACTTACCGATGTCAAAACTTCCAAACTCGCTAACCTTCGTAAAACCAAGTCGATGTTGGCATGCATTTTACAGACACATGTTTCACGTTCTGAAATTTTGCGTGTTGTAATCCAAAATGGTTTAAGTTTATAAAACATGGCTCGAGACATTTGAACTGAAGATTCTGCACAAAATTTTTCATATAAATTGTCGACAGTATTTTGAAGATATCGTTTTCTCATTTTCATACCGTTCTTAGTAATTGTGTCCTTAACACCCGGGGCTGGCGCAGAATTTTCGTCCTTTTCCAAAAATTCCTGGACTGTTTTTTTCATTGCAACAAGTGAAGTTAATTTTTTTTCATTATTTTTTCTCAATATAAAAGTCGATGACGTCAAATATTTTCTTTGCAAATGCGAGCTTACCAAATTAGTTGCTTGTTTCATCCATTTATATTTTTTTACAATTTTACCAGCAATTACTTGGGCGAAGATCGACTTCTCTTTTTCATTTTTCGATTTCTGTTTATTTTCTTTTAACTGATTTTCTAACACTTCGCAATATAATAATCTTTTCTCAATTTCTTTGCGTCCTCCTTTTATGACCTTCTGAACATTTTTTTCTACATTATCATGGGACTTCGTTTTTTCTTTCTTCGTTAGTCTGGAGTATCGAATTTCCCACATGTGAATTTTTTTATTTTGTTCTTTTATAACTGCTTCTAACCGTACAATTTTTCTCCGCAATCGTTGCTCCCGGGCTTTTGACATTTTTAATGCTTGCTCATAATTAATTTTTAATCTTGAAGACTTCAATATCATTTGATTTGGTAATTCACTAACTGCTGCTGAAGATACAACTTTATCATTAAAGCTTTTATTAGAATTTTGGGAAATATTTTGTTCCTGATACATGTTTCTCGTTATTATTTTATCGCTCATAATCAAAGTGTCATTATTTAGTACGGATATAGATTGCAATAATTCTAATGATGATGTCGCAGTCGGAGTAGCTTGCAATACCATGGGCATTTCCGTACGACACAAACTTTTATCAATGTTCTGATCTGAAATTCCATTTTTCGCATTTTCTTTATTTTTTATTATTTGTACATGTGAAGTTTTCAATCTTGCTGACCGACGTATTTCATTTGCATTTTGCTCACCCAATACTTTATTTACATCAGGCGAATGTATATCGTTTGATTTAGGTGAAACTTTGTGCAACTCACGTCTCCTATTATTATCTATCTGACGTTTCGTAGCTGCTAATTTCCGCTTTAGTCGAGTATTCTCCCGCTTAATATTCAGTTTTATTTCACGCGATAAATTCATTTTGGCATAATGGTGATTCCTTTAATCAATATTCAATATTAGCAATTTAAATAAAAATCTCAATTGTAATCTGTCCTCCAATGTAAAAAGACACATAATTGACATTTTGATGGAAATTGGGTTTTGTTTATCAATCGATTCAGAAAAAAGTGCTGCATTAAAATATGCTTGCAAAAATTTAAAATTCATGTATTTATTGTAAAAAAATTAATATTACAAAACTAACCTACAAATAGAAAATTGGGAATTTCAAGCGGAAAGGCACCTTATAAGGGTTTGCAGGCTGCTGAATTGGTAAAAAACATTCTACGTATCATCACACTATGAAAGAAAATATACGCATAGTAAATTAACCTAAATTTATTGTAAAATAATGTTTTTCGTATTTTCCTCGAATCTGTCAGATTTGCAATTATGTATTTTTATAGATTATACTACAATAATATTATATTAATAATCTCTTAATTACTTTCAGTTTTAACGCCAAACTATCATCCGGCTTAACTTTAACTTAATTACTTTCAGTTTTAAATCCAATTATCATGTGGCTTAAAGATTGACAGTTCTGAATATTAGGCACATTTCACTTTTAAATGCCAGTCGTGACTTTATTATATTGTTACCATAGATACCGAAACGCGAGAACGACCTCAGAAGTTCAATTATATAAAATCGAGTTTTTCTAATTATGCGTAATAATTCTATTTATATTACCATATTCAGGGCCGGCAACTTCGGTGTTGCTCGCATACTCGAGCAACACCTAGAAAATAAAGTCGTGTTGTCTTTAAATGCCCCCCCCCCCCTCCGACCCCTCCCAAGGTATAAGCCAGCGCAACACCTAGTACAAAGGAAACTTGCCGGCCCTGACCATATTTTATATAAGGCATTAAAATATATATTATAATATTATATCTAATTATATTATATATATGTAATTATTTAACCGAATACACATGTAGTTTATTGATGCGCAATCATCAATCTTGAAAACTATTAAGAATTAAGGGATAATTCGGCAGACAAATTTTCCTCACTTTCATACCCCATAACGTAACCTATGTTTTTAATGTAATTCATAATTCATAATAGTACTTTTCGATACAAGTTCGTAAACCGTATCTTTTTCATTGTGTGTGATAAATCACACGAAAAGAAACCTTACCACAATTTGTTATGATCAGTACACGAAAACTCGAATTTTGTAATTTTTGAGCATGCGAACGGTACTATTTTTACATACTAGTAACAAAACGCAGTAGTGTGTTCAATTTTTCATGTTTTGGCATGGAATTTTATTCACGGGGCGTAAAAATGCACTTTACGCACGCTCAACATCCACAAAACGACGCGTTTTTTTGTGCACGTGTTACAAAAATCATTTGCGGTAAATAGAAAAATGCATTTCATAAAGGACTGTTATCTCTTTGCAGCACAGACAATAGTGCGTGCTTACCACTACTTATCTATGTAATCGCATTTTTATTCTGAAATTCTAAACCCTGCTTTATCCCATTTAGTCATATATTGTGCACAAAATTCTAATTTCGCATACATAATCAGCAGCCTCAAAAGTCCCCATGTACTGAAGTTCGTCTAATTTAAGTCATATTTTACATTTGAATCCGCCATATTCGATCCGCCATTTTGAAAATTGATTATCCGAGGGAAAATTCATATCAGTCCTATCCGCGTGCTTACTTACTTCTTAATCGATGTAAATTATTTTTTTTTAATTTATATAATATTGGATTTAAAAATGTAATAATTAATTTAAAAATTTTGATTTGAGATTCGTAATCAGTGACCTCGTAAACCTCTTAAATGAAATTCTGTTAAATTTCAGTTATATTTGGTAAGTTTGTCCGCCATATTGAATTCGCCATTTTGAATTTTAAAATTTTACTTTCAGATTCATAATCAGCGATCCTGAAACCTCTGATCTTCGATTTTCGCCTATTTTACATTATGTTTTGAGAGTTTTGGCTGCCATATTGGGTCCGCCATTTTGAATTTCAAACTTCTGACTTCGGATTTGCAATCAGCAACCTAGAAAACTTCAGAATACAATTATTAAAATGTATTTAAAGCCCTGTGAAAATTGTATCACCAAGATCCGTTGAAGTAAGGCCTTCCAGGATTAGGGGTACTCACCAATATGCAAAATCTAAAGATGCCGTCATAGTTTTTGGATAAAGTATGAAAGTAGATTACGATCACATAAAGAAATAATTGAAAATAATGTTTATTTTAAGTGTGCCATAGTAAAAACGTCAATTTTTTAAACAATCACGTTTCAAGTAAAAATGTTTAAACCTGTGTAGAATCATTTGTAAAAGGAGCACATAGATGAGTGAGAGCGTAATTTGTTCGTTTTTATATTAATAACAAATTGGACTTTGAGTTGAAACAATTAATAATACGGCATGAAAATTATAATAGATAATCTAAATGAATTTTATATTTCTCTAAAACGTATCATACAATTTCAAATTCCTGTATTTTGTTATCAAAAGCAAGCACATATATAACATTCTGACTATTATTTAGTGTATTTATTTACTACAGATTGCACTTTGAGAAAATAAAATATCTTGCACGGTATAGATGTAGCACAGCAAAGTTTTAAGTAATTTGTCAGAATCACAAGCAAAATTTTTCTTTTTTCAATTTTGAAACGTTTGTAGCAAGTTTATGTGTTTACTAATTGACTCAATATCATCCATATATATTATTTTAAAGTCATTAATGCGAAATATCCGCATGTAGTAAATATATGTTAATAGTAAACATTTTTATTTCCTTATATCACTGTATCACAGAAAAGATAAAAGTTCTGTGGATTTGCCCATATTCAAATTCACATCAAATGCTAAAACACTATAATAGATAAATCGTAAAATTTTAATACTGTCGAAAAATGTCATTAAATTTAAATGATTTCATTTTCAGATCTTGCAAGATGTTAAACCGATGCATTTGAGCGAGGCAGATTGGACAGCTTTCCATAATACAACCACATGCCATATCTGTGGCGATACATTCACCGCCAACGATGCCAAAGTCCGGGACCATGATCACCTGACCGGTCAATTTCGGGGCGCAGCTCACAACAGCTGCAATTTAAAATATAAATGTAGTTTTAACATACCAATAATATTCCATAATTTAAGCGGCTACGACGCTCATTTTCTGAAACGGGACGTTGCTAAGGCGTTCGAAGTATACGTTAAAGTGATTCCATGCAATATGGAAAAATATATTTCTATAATCAAATTTGTCAAGGACACTAAAATTAGATTAACATTTTTGGATGCCCTTAGATTTCTGAACTGCTCGCTCGAGAAGTTGGCATCGTATTTATCGAATGATGGCAAACGAATATTAAAAGCACATTTTCAAAATGAAAATGAATTTCGTTTATTAACTCGTAAGGGCGTTTTCCCTTACAATTATATACATGAAATGAGCGTCTTGGACGAACCATACCTTCCTTATCGCAGTAATTTTTACAATAAATTGAATGATTGTGAAGTGAGTGTTGATGATTATGTGCATGCAACGAATGTATGGAAAACGTTTAATTGTGAGACGTTGGGCGAGTACTCGGATCTTTACTTAAAAACCGACATTTTATTGCTCGCACGGTTTGGATCCAGCACATTTCTTCACTCTACCGGGATATACGTGGAGTTGTGCCTTATTACATACACGGATGGAATTGGAATTGTTAAAAGATATAGATATGGTCATGTTTATCGAGCGGGGGATAAGAGGGGGTCTTTCACAGCGCTCAAACAGATACGCGAAGGCAAATAATAAGTATATGCCTAATTATGAACCGTCAAAAGAGTCAAAGTATTTAATGTACTTTGACGTTAATAATTTGTATGGATGGGCAATGTGTCAAGCATTACCAACCGGTGGTTTCCAATGGGTTGACAATGTCGATTTCGCAAATGTTGCCGATAACTCAGAAGTCGGCTATATTCTCGAAGTCAGTCTTTCTTATCCGCACGCTATCCATGACGAGCAGAAAGATTTACCAATATGTCCCATATATATATGGGATACATACATACAGCACATATATATGTCGTACATATACGTCATACATACAGCACATATATATGTCGGTCATGGCGGTCCGGGCGGTCTGAGCTTGCGTTCGATTTAGGTTGAATTGTCCCCCAATCCCTTAATCGTACCCTAGTAGACACTCTATGTGTTACACCTTTCCCGTATTCAGCAGAGACGCTTGGGAATGCTTGGGGTACGATTGAGGTACGATTCAATCCAAATCGAACGCACGCTGAGCATCAATTGAGCCTAAACTGATCATGGTATTCAGTGTAGCCAGTGTACCCTTCTATGCACACAGAACACATGTGTATGAAATTCATCAACTACTGGATGCTCCGTGACCGACCAATGAAACGACGTGCTTCGTTCTCTAAGCCCTCTATACCGTTTCTATATCATTTCAAAGTTCACGTTCATTTCTCTTTACTCTGTGTATCCCTAAAACATATGAAAATAAATAAACGACCGAAAAATTTTAAGAGAAAAGAAATTCAGAAACGAAAAGTGGAAATTGATTTTAGAACAATATTAGTATGTCAAAAATGTTGAAAGAGAAAGATCGAGAGAAAGTTGATAATAGAGGATACAATACTGATTGGGAACAAGAAGCTTGGGCTCGAGGTTAGCATATTTATTAAATATTTAACACTATAAAATGTAAATTAAATAATGATTTTACTGTAATTATCTTTACACATTTCTCATAGTTTTTTTAGTGCATTGCCGAAAATATGCAAACGTAACCTTACTTTATCGTTTTATTTTAACAAAGACTTTTTTGTGTATTAGGATGGCTGAGGAAAATAAAAAAGAGAATCTTTCCAAACAAGCCTATTGCATATTGTGTGACAAAGAATATCGTGCTCATTATCACGATTTACAAAGACATGCAGAGACAAAAAGTCATAACACCAAAGCTGAAAGTTTATCTTGTAAGCAACAAAAACTTCCTGCGATGTGTAAAACTAATTCCAGAGAGGTGGAAAAGGAACAAAACTTGAAACTGGCTGTATATGTGGCATGTCATAGTACTATACGAAATACTGATCATCTTTGTGATATTTTGAGTGATATTAATAATTCAAAATCTTTTCAATTACGTAGAACAAAATGTGCAAATTTGATTAACAATGTAATCGCCCCAAATATGCTTACAGATCTAGTTGTTGATGTTGGTAATATGCCATATTCAATTATTGTTGACGAATCGACTGATGTATCAGTGTCAAAGTATCTATGCATTTGTATAAAATACTTTAGTGTTAAAAAGATACGAATGATCACAGATTTATTAGGATTACTTGAAATCGAAAGGGCTGATGCTAATTCATTGCATATGGCAGTTGTCAATTACTTTAGTAAAGTAAAGTTGCAATCGTGTAAATTAATTGGCCTAGGTACGGATGGTGGTAGTAATTTCTGTGGCAAGAATCATTCCCTTTATACTTTGTTAAAGTCAGAAATTCCCAATTTAATGTTAATCAAATGAATATGTTACGCATTAAATTTAGCTGCATCTGCAGCTGCTGATGAGTTTCCTGCATCGGTTGAATTTGTGTGTAGAGAAGTTTATAACTGGTTTGCTAATAGTACACTTCGTCAAGGAAACCTTGAATTGTCAAACTAATGAAACTTCTGAAAATAAAAAACAATTTTATAAATTTGTTAAATTGTCAGCAACTCGATGGCTTGCTAGGTATAATGTAGTCAAAGTTCTATTAGACCATTACTTTGAATTGAAAACATATTTTGGCTTAATAAAAAATGGTTTAGTGAGAAGCTCGATGCAATACCAAATGGATCGGGGATCGAAACTGATAGTAAATATGTAGCTGTTCATTCGCACGCCATCTTTCGGATATATTTTCTCTATATTTTTAAGCGCAGGCTTGTAAATAAGTGGTCAGATCCGACTTTTCTACACCTTAACACCACAGGAAAATACATTTCCACCTGCTTCAATGCAATGCAATGTAGGCAAATATATCATCTACGTAGACACCGAGTATTCCCGTGGAAATTCGAGTCGTTGTATGCTCCAAAATCAGTCTACGAACAGCATCAAATCCACAGCGCAAGATAGATTCTTCGAGAGGCTAAGAATGTCAATGATATACAACATTTGTTTTTAATATAAGTCTACGCATTTAGTAGATGGTATATTTAATTACGACTCATATCAATATTACTAAACTGCTCCAATATGAATACTCTTTGTCAAAAAATCCATGCTGTTCGCCAAATGTCAATACTTTTTCGTAAAATGTCAACACTCTTTCTTTCGTAATATGTCAATCCTCTTTGTCGGATGTCAATGCTTTTTCATGAAATGTCAATACTTTTTTGCAAAATGTCAATTGCTCTTTCGTAATATGTCAATACTTTTTCGTAAAATGTGAATGCTCCTTGCCGATTTGCGGGATGTTAATACTCTTTGTCGAATGTCAATGCTTTTTCGTAAACTGACCATGCTCTTCGCCAAATGTTAATTAATTCTTTTTTTTTTTTGTAAATTGTCAGTGCTTTTCATGAAATGTCAATACTTTTTGCAAAATGTCAATGCTCTTTCGTAGTATGTCAATTATTTTTCGTAAAATGCGAATACTCCTTGCCGATTTGTGGAATGTCAATACTTTTTGTCAAATCTCAATACTTTTACGTAAAATGTTAACATTCTTTCGTAAAATGTCAATACTTTTACGAACATTTAATTAAAGCATTTACTGCAAAATTAGTTTTCATATATTTATCCTTTGAAGTGTATGAATGGTAAGATGACTGAATATGCATGTAAATACGTGACACTATAGCGGGGAAATGTGGATACAATTCTGATATGACACATGAGAGTGAGTGAAAGTGAGGCGAACTCTGTAGAACTACGATGTTAGTTAGGTATGGAATCGCATCTGGGTAATGATTGAGAACAAATGTTTCCTGATTGTGCTCATGAGCAATTTCGTTTATTATATATTTACTATTTGATGATTGATATGGATGTTAGAAAGATTACGTATGCAAGCAAAATCTGGTAACCAAATTGCTCCACCGTAAATGTTTGATTCATTCTATTCAAATAAAGAGCATCGTGTACAGTGAAAGACTGGAAAGGAGTAAATATTAATAAAATACGGTGGCAATTTATTTTATGAAATTAAACTTATTTATTTATTTATTTACATTCGTTGATTGACATATTTCATTTATTTTCATATTTACACATATTCATCCATTTCCATAATACTGCAATGGCCCCAGGGTAAAGTGTCGGTACAGCTGCGTGCTAAGTAACTTTTATCATCGTGCGGACTCAGCGCGATTTTCGATTCGCAGACAGTATACACGTTGTGATGTTTTACTCGAATCAGTTGCTGCTTGCGCTCTTGTTCACATTTATTTTCTAGACAGTGTAAGTAGTCATCAAAAGTGATGGTTTTCCTGACAACTACCTCTTTCACCCCTTTCGCTCTTTTCTTCTCACTCTCACCTAACACACGTATCGCATACATTTTTGACCTGAATCCGACAAACTCGGTCATTCTCTTACCTGCACACTCATCCTTCATTAGTCCCAATACTTTTTTATTAACAAGAGAAATTCCATACACATTATTTTTCGCGTAATCACTTGTATCAAATCTATTTATGTCACCTTTCATACACTTATAAATATCGCTACATTTAAATTCATAAATAAGACTATCGGTATCGGTATACAATAGTTTCGCGTTTTCCTTAAACGTAGATATTACGTAATCATAGTGAAATTCATATAATTTGGTTTTCGATATGTCTAAAATAGCCATACCGACATATATTGGCTTATCAATTACAACCTCCAACTTTTTTAACGCTATAGCGATCAAGTCTGTACCGAATATCACTATTCGATGAAAATTTGGTTTGGATATTAAAGCTTCCACACCGTATCTTCCTTCCCATTTAGATTTAATGATTACATCAACGCGATTCCGTACATTTTCCATTGTCTTTCCGAATACTGCGTTATTCATCAATTTATAGAGATTTTTCGTAAAATCATTCGACGCGGCTGTACGCAATTCGGTATTTAAATCGATGTATGGTTTCAACCAAGGGGATTGTTGGAATTGCAATCCGATAATGAACGACATATCTATGTTTGTCATTTAACGTAGCCAATAATTTAGTCTGAAAAAGGTGGAACAGCTCTTTCGGGACATATTGGTAAATCTTTCTGCTCGTCATGGATAGCGTGCGGATAAGAAAGACTGACTTCGAGAATATAGCCGACTTCTGAGTTATCGGCAACATTTGCGAAATCGACATTGTCAACCCATTGGAAACCACCGGTTGATAATGCTTGACACATTGCCCATCCATACAAATTATTAACGTCAAAGTACATTAAATACTTTGACTCTTTTGACGGTTCATAATTAGGCATATACTTATTATTTGCCTTCGCGTATCTGTTTGAGCGCTGTGAAAGACCCCCTCTTATCCCCCGCTCGATAAACATGACCATATCTATATCTTTTAACAATTCCAATTCCATCCGTGTATGTAATAAGGCACAACTCCACGTATATCCCGGTAGAGTGAAGAAATGTGCTGGATCCAAACCGTGCGAGCAATAAAATGTCGGTTTTTAAGTAAAGATCCGAGTACTCGCCCAACGTCTCACAATTAAACGTTTTCCATACATTCGTTGCATGCACATAATCATCAACACTCACTTCACAATCATTCAATTTATTGTAAAAATTACTGCGATAAGGAAGGTATGGTTCGTCCAAGACGCTCATTTCATGTATATAATTGTAAGGGAAAACGCCCTTACGAGTTAATAAACGAAATTCATTTTCATTTTGAAAATGTGCTTTTAATATTCGTTTGCCATCATTCGATAAATACGATGCCAACTTCTCGAGCGAGCAGTTCAGAAATCTAAGGGCATCCAAAAATGTTAATCTAATTTTAGTGTCCTTGACAAATTTGATTATAGAAATATATTTTTCCATATTGCATGGAATCACTTTAACGTATACTTCGAACGCCTTAGCAACGTCCCGTTTCAGAAAATGAGCGTCGTAGCCGCTTAAATTATGGAATATTATTGGTATGTTAAAACTACATTTATATTTTAAATTGCAGCTGTTGTGAGCTGCGCCCCGAAATTGACCGGTCAGGTGATCATGGTCCCGGACTTTGGCATCGTTGGCGGTGAATGTATCGCCACAGATATGGCATGTGGTTGTATTATGGAAAGCTGTCCAATCTGCCTCGCTCAAATGCATCGGTTTAACATCTTGCAAGATCTGAAAATGAAATCATTTAAATTTAATGACATTTATATTCGACAGTATTAAGATTTTACGATTTATCTATTATAGTGTTTTAGCATTTGATGTGAATTTGAATATGTGTTATGAAAATTAAAACATTTTTGAATTTTCTAAACGGATTAAAAATATTGAATAAAATATGTAATAGAGTTTCATATGAGAAAATGACGGAAATCGTACCTCATTAACTTCTAATGAAATCCCGTGTAGCTCCCCGCACAATTATTTATTTTACCACACTCGAGTTTATGTGTGGCGAGTTTTTCTTCATTGTGAAAATAGTGAAGACAGCGATTGCAGATATGTTTCTGTCCATGATGTTTACTACACTGTTTTCCTACTAATCGTGGTAAATTTTTTATCCAGCAGTAATGATAATTATTATTACGCCAGTAATGATAGTTGCAGTCTTTATCATCTTCATCGACTTCGTCTAACACAAAAGACGAAGAAGGTCAAAGGGCTTCTTTTTGACTCTCTGTCACGAGAAGCAGGTTGACGTGACGACCTCTTTCACTTTTAGTCAAGTGCACAGGTAGCACTTTTTTCTTCTCGTCGGCAATGATAAACACATTCACCGAGATATTATTCAAATTCTCGAAATTCGTTACGTCATTTAGCGCCACCGGAAAATTTATTCCGTCAAAATTGATCGGAATTTTTTTCTAACGGGAAATAATGCGGAAATTATTGCCCAGGCGAAGCAATCGTTATTAAACGACTTCACATTTATTACGGCCGGTTTATTCTTAATCCAAAGCGGCAAATCGATGTATGAACCGGCACGCATCGGGTTATATTTGCAAATGTGAATTTGCAAGTTGTGAATTCCCGTCATCGCCCATCCAGAGTCGCGCATCTCAAATTCTTCGAGCGAGGAAAGAATTGGTGCCTTTACTCTTTCCTCATACCACTCATTTAAATTGGTAGTCTCGCACAATTGTTCGTATTTATTTTGAAAGTATTTGTCTTCCTCTTTATCGATGAGTGCAAACTCACCACAAAACACTGTACAGGCTTTTACACAATTATGCTCCGCGATCGCAGCACTGACAGTTTTGAGGGTTTTCTCCTTTGCGGCATCGAAAAACTTTAGCGGATCCAAATATTTTAGATTTATCACCAGTTCAGTCTTTATGCGGTTTTTGAAAATCGAATCGACTTCAACGTGACTAATGTCACCTCGCGATCCTCGTCCTTCCCTGGCGAAGAGTCTCTTTTTTGCCTTCTCCTGTAAGGTGATTACGCGACTGATAGCAGATTCCACATGCCGATTACTTCCAGCATCGATCTTTGTAAGTAGTTGCCCTCGCATACCCGCGACAGCGTCATCGCACTGGGCGAGAAACTCGTAAAATTCATTCATTTAGGCGTCATCTTCGAGAGTGCGATGCTTGTTTTTCACCACCTTCTCTAGGGTCAAGATACTTTTCTTTGTCGCTTCCATTTTCTCTCTTTTTTTAAACTTCTGTACAATCACAAGAGGAGATAAGGCAACACCGGTTACTCGAGGAAAACAGTTAAAATATATGCATTTGACAAATTTTTATATCTCTACTCCTGGGACTATTTGCCTATATTAAGTAGGCGGGGTTATCCAATTTCGGTGGAGTGGGAAAATTTGTTAGATGATTTTCATGGAAATGAGTTGACACTCATATTCATATGCTTGTGAAACAAGTGATATATCGTATACGTAGAAACTCAGGAAAGGCTGGTGACCAAAAAAAAAGAAACGCGTTGAAACTTGCATGCTGGCATTTAACATTTGGGAAAAGCCGAGGCGACTTGTAACGGAACTTACAGATTAAGAACGTAACCGATAGACATAGAAAGAAATAGTCGCTATGGGCTTCATAGGTGGAAAGAGATAGTGAATAAGTACAGCTATAAAGGGAAAACGTGTTTGAACGTGAAAAGATGTAAAACAGTCAAACATTTTGAATAATGTTATAATGGAAAGTAAAAGGAATAAAACAGTTACAACTAGAAATACATGTACAATTATGTATACAAAGTGTGAAAAAAAAAATTAATAATAATTATTAGAATGCATAGGCAGCGTAAAGTGTAAAATAACACCTAATTGCTTATAAATAATAGTTCAATTAAATCGTTGGGGTATAATATTACATGAATAGTATTGTAAGATGTAAAGGGAAATAGAAATGATTTTTTTAAACAGATAACACTAATACGAGATAAATACTAAATGGCTGGTACAATATTGATTTAAAAAGTAGAAATGGTTGAATAGATAAAAGAAGTATAATAATACCAATGAATAAATTGATAATACGTGGGAAAAAGAAATGTAAAGAAAAAAGGGTGATACTTTGTAACTAATTGTTTACAGAGATAAATAAAGTAGGATTATATGAATAAATTTATAAATGTTTAAATAAATAAATGATTGATTATGTCAAAGAGTATAATATTATTCACAATTAATATAAGACGTAAGAAAGACAAAGAATAATTGTTTATAAATAATTGTTTATATAGAAAGGAGTACTTCGTTAAACATTTCAAAGTAAGCATATACGTATTCTATATGTTTTACCCCCCCCCCCCCCACCTTCTTTACCCATTAACATTTAACTCTTTCACCCCGTGACTTTCATATAACCACCCGGGAAACCCCCCCCCCTCCATGAGCCTTTATTCCCCTCACCATTATCTCTCCTGTTACCCTGTCTCATTACACCTACCGGAGATCTTCTTATCACTATTCGCGAATTCCCCCACCCCTCACCCTCAATATTTGACCTCTTCAACGCCCGCAAGCTCATCCCACCAGCATCTAACCACAGCAAGTTCCTCCTCCTTCCAAAAATTCTCTTATCGTCCACCTCTTTCCATCTACCCCCACCCAACCCGCGAGCATCTTATCACATTATACTAAAATCTTCCACCCCCAGCGAGTCTTTACCCCTTTCTCCTCGCGATTTTCTTCACATGCACCTCCACCTCATCTACGTGAACTTTCACCTGTGTGGGATAACCGCACCATTATCTCACAAGAGCGAGTTCTCTCGCTTTCCACCACTTTCCAATCTGCATGTATATGTTTGTGCGCGTGTGTAGCACGCGTAAGGCCGATGGAACACACGGACATGCACTAACACATTTACCAGGCCGTTTGCCCATAGAACACCTACTACTATTTTCAAACAAACCGTTGCAAGCTTCAAGCGAGGGGTGGGTAAAGTACCCAGCCAAATAGGAACTTTACACTTTTCAGATTGTGATTTAACACCGACACTAGTAAAACCGTAGTTTAATTTAACAAATCCGTGGTAATTTTCATCGGGATTTTTTGCAGGGTACCAACATACTTGTTAATATAACGTATCATGACATAATAATTATATTAAAAGTATATATATGTATGTATTGAATAATATGCTAATATTATTTTTTGTTACTTACGGTAAACCGTCCTTTTGTACTGTACCGTAATGGTACTTCAAACCATGAAAAATATTTTTGTCATTCCACCGTCTTTTCACAGCTGAACTACCTTTCAAAATCGTGGACATTTTGTTCACCTTTCCACATTACACACGTCAGTTCGGTTATATGTCAAAAAGAATAAACAAATTTAGTACTATGGAAACTCGTTCAAAATTTAAAATTTATAGTTTCAAATGGGGTCTTATTTGGAAAAATGAAAATGTGTAAAAAAAATTATAATTTAATAGGTTATACCTATGTTATAACGCATAACAAGTTCTAAATTGGACCTCAATTACAATTTTCATCACATTCAGGGCCTTATAGTCGTTATTAAATACACACTTTCGCGTAAGAAAAATAGCAAATAATTTTCAAGGCCCTTAGAAAATTTATGACAAATTTACTGTAAGTAGATTAAAGTTAGCCCGCCTCTCCGGCACCGCTGGCGCATAACGAATTTCAAATAACCAATTACACTTTTAATAAATTTCAGTGCCTTAGAGTCGATATTAAAATATCTATTTAATATCTTGCGTTTAAAAATAGTAATAAATAATTTGAAAGGCCCTTACAAAATTTCTGTGAAATTGACTTTATGGCTCCGCCCTGGATATCACAATTTGCACATTGAAGGTCTCGGTGAAAAAATGCAGCGTGGGAATATTATTTATGTCTTCTCACAGATGCACCCTACAAAGTTGGAGAATTCACCAAACTCCAATGCACTCTCTGGCACAATCAAATCTTTTAATAAAAATAATATTTGTATGAATTTTCAAACGCTAAAAAAACTAACCTGATTGAAGTAAGGAAACCATCTCCTGGGATACCTCCTGGTTGATCCGGGATGCTGTTACCGTTAGTTCCGCGAGGCCTGCTCCATTTCTTTGAAAACTGCCGGAGAAACCATCCACTGGAGCAAATCTCAACCCTGGATTTCACCGACATAGTTAGCTTGCCTAGCAAGCACCGCTGGCTCATTATAAACTAAAAACTAAACCATACAATAATTACAATTTCCATCAGTTTGAGGGCCTGATAATCGATGCTCAATACATACTAGAGCCAAAAAATAATAACAAAATATTGTAAAGGCCCTTACGAAATTTCTAAACATTTACATTCCTACGATAAAAGTGACTGTTGCTTTGCAAGCACTGTTTGCGTATTACAAATTATAAACTAAACCTTAATTGCAATTTTCATCAATTTCACGGCCTGATAATCGATGTTCAATACATATTCGAGCATAAAAATAATACCAAATAAATTTAAAGGCACTTAAAAATTTTTAAAAAATGTACATGTCAACGATAAAAGATAGCTTGACTCCCAGGGACCGCAGGCGTATTGCAAATACAATATTGAACCATAAATACAATTTTCATCAATTTTAGGGCCTTACAATCGATGTTCAATACATACTTGAGCATAAAAATAATACCAAATAAATTTAAAGGCCTTCACAATATTTCTGAAAATTTACATTCCAACGGTAAAAGCTTCCTTGCTTTGCAAGCACCGTTGGAGCACTACAAATTAAAAATTGCACCCTAATTACAATTTTCATTAATTTTAGGACCTGATAATCGATGCTCAATACCTACTTGGACATAAAAACAATACCAAATAAATTTAAAGACAATTACAAAATTTCTAAAAATTTCTATTCCAACGACAAAAATTGCCTTTGCCTTGCAAGCACTGTTTGCGCATTACAAATTAAAAACTGAGCCCTAATTACAATTTTCATCAATTTGAGAGATTCATAACGAAGTAAATTTAAAGGCCAGTTCGACAAGAAACATTCGATGCTGAGAAATTTAACTGTAGTGGTCCCAGACATGTCTGGCGCAGCGAAAAACTTTGCATGTCGGAGACCTCGTTGTGAATTCTTAATCTTCGAAAATCGATTGCGGTCTTCTTCCACAACTGTCACATCTCGCTGGGAGACAGGCTACAAAAAGACCCCACAAAGCATCAACATTTATTTTTAACAGTAGTAATATATATTATTTCTATAAATTTATATCGAACCTGACTCCGATATTAGAAGCTAGCAAAACCTGCATGACAACTCTTCATGAGGGAGGAACTGCCGTCAAAAGTAGCACGAATATCGTGCTTAACAGCTGCCACTCCGATCCGGGTAGACAGGCTTCAAAAACGACCTGTCAAGCATCAACATTTATTTCGTAATATTTACATTAATATTGTTTCCGTATAATTTTAAAACTTGTGTATAAAAATAATATTAAATACATTTAATGGCCTGCAAATAAGTTCTATTATATTATTACGATCAAAATTTGTTTATCTCAAAAGAACCGAAGGCACATTGCAATTTTGGAAGTAAATTCGCCTTCTTTTATCATACAAAATGGAACTTACATTCACAACAAGGTCTCCGACAAGGACATTTTTTCACTGCACCAGGCATGTCTGGGTACATCGCCATTAAAATTTCCACCGTGGACTGTCCCAAAAGGACCTTCGACATGCAAATTGTCCTGCACTGTCTTCAGTATCGAATATAACGCCCTGAAATCAATAAAAATTGTAATCAAGCTCCAATATTGAGTTCCTAATGCGCTGGCGGTGGCTAGAGGCATGTTAACTTTACTTGTCGTAAACTTAAATTTTCAGAAATTTTTTGAGGGCGCTGAATCGTACAAAGGGAAACCGACGGAAACCAATTTCACATTTTTCAAATTCTGAGGGGTATTTTGTCTAAACTTTTTGAACTCAAAAAGTTAAAATAAAAAGATTAAAATCTCGTCGACGTTGAATTTTTTATTATTTTCTTTTAACTTTTTGAACATGATAATTTCAACCGATGGGTTTAACAAGGGGAAAGTCAGACCAACGGAATTCAGAAAAATTTGAAACTTCCCCTGATGAAAGATTATTAGGTCACATATCTTATGGTAAAGTACTAAAGCGCAATATGCAGCAGGTTTCGAGAAAAATGAGTTTGAAAAAATTAGCTTAATATGCTTCGTTAAGAAACTGAAAGTACGAAGCGGCGATGGCGCAGTCGGTAGAGCGCCAGACTGCTAATATGGACGTCGCGAGTTCGAATCTCGAGCGTTACAACTCTTTTTTTTCTATTTTGTTGTGTGTGTATATATATATATATTTTTTTTTTCAATAGTTGTAACATTAAACATTTTTAACAACTTCAATTACTGTTAATAAAACTTTTTTTTTAAATTATTTTAATTTTTTTATTTAATTATTATTAAGCAATTCTATTTAAACAAATTTAATGTGTTCAAAATAATAGTACAGGAATATGAACATACATTATAAATATTGAAAATAAGAACTGTATGGGAAAACTGTTAGCATTACACAGTTCGAAAATATTGGCAAGATTGCGTTGGCATTGTTCAGTTTTCAGTTGTCTATTATACGGAAAATTAATTCGAAACGCACGTGAACAGTTTTCTTATACAGTTCTTATTTACAATATTTTCAATTTTCCAAAATAAATATAC
The DNA here is from genome assembly GCA_030407085.1 of Trichopria drosophilae. Lineage (NCBI taxonomy): Eukaryota > Metazoa > Arthropoda > Insecta > Hymenoptera > Diapriidae > Trichopria > Trichopria drosophilae. Next base: position 130,407,625 of record CM059582.1, on the reverse strand, counting down.
GTTTTACGTCAGATAATATATATGTTTATATTACAGTATATTCATTCTATTATATTTATAATATATGTTCATATTCAGTACTATTATTTTTACACATGAAATTTTTTTTATTGCAATGACAAACTTCTCATACGGTATATGTTATACTTGTGAGTTAATTTATAAAAAATCACGTAATATACAATTCATACTTTAAAAAAATAATTTTCAATATACGAGTAAGTAATATATTCATATTTTTGCATTATATTATTTTAAATAGAATTGCTTAATAATAATTAAATAAAAAAATTAAAATAATTAAGAAAAAAAGTTTTATTAACAGTAATTGAAGTTGTTAAAAATTTTTAATGTTACTGCTATTGAAAAAAAAAATATATATATATATATATATATATATATATATATATATATATACACAACAAAATAGAAAAAAAGAGTTGTAACGCTCGAGATTCGAACTCGCGACGTCCATATTAGCAGTTTGGCGCTCTACCGACTAATTTATAAAAAATCACGTAATATACAATTCATACTAAAAAATAATTTTCAATATACGAGTAAGTAATATATTTATTCATTATATTATTTTAAATAGAATTGCTTAATAATAATTAAATATCAATTCAATACTATCTTTTGCTGGCTTATAAGCCGGTTCAGCGGTTGTATATGATATGACGAAAAAGTCTCACAAGGCGGGAAAGCTGCAAACTTCTACAAGAGTGCGCATCTTTCCGCGCATGTGGTCACGCGTTTCACTTATTTTATTATAGATCATATATTATAGATATCTTTATTATAGATCATAAAAAATCTCTTCCAAAGAATTAATGAAAATCAGAATATCCACGGAACTAATTCCTTTCGTTCTTAGCTTCAAATTTTATCTTCAACATTTCAATGAGGCGGTTCTTGTTTGCATCATTACCCAGGAATTTACTTTGTGACACAATTTGTGTCATTATCTCGTCAAAAAGCATATCTACTGAAGCAGTGTTTCGCGATCATCGGGATCGCTCCGCACATTTGGTACTACGGGTTGCTACATCTTCCGGATATCCGTCAAATATGATAATGGCAGTGGATGTACAGTGCGATCGAATGTAGGTAATGTATTTATTACACATCTGTAAAAAGGATTCGCCTTGTTGCCCAACGACTCGGTGTAATAAGTATCCTCCGTCCATGACACACATAGTACTTTCAAATTTTATATCACCAGGATGTTGCTGAAATGCCTGATACATAGAAGATTTAATATATTTGCGCATACCTTCATCATTGAAAAGAGATCATGGAAATGGAGCTAGTTCGTACATGCCTAGCCCCACGTTGTTCAAGTTTCATCAATTCATTCTCAAATTTATCAGCAAGTTCTTTGCATTATTCTTCATGGTCCGCCTCAAGTATCACTGACCTATCGAAATAATTCTGTACGCAGATCAGGTATAAAATTGTAGGATAATTTTAGCAACTGAAACATGAGTCAGCATATATGCGCTCTAACCGCACGTGAATACTCAAGCCCTGTCATAGTTTTTTCAATTGAATTCAATGCGTAAATAGTGTTAAAGAACTCTTTTAATCCACTTCCGTTCATTATGTTTCCGATAGATCCCATGAACGACATTAACAAATGGAATCCACCGAGTCTTACGACAATGTTATCAAATTTGGGTTTCTCATCATACGAAGAAGTAATTTCTCGCGCTTTAAAATACAAGGGCTGGTCAAAAGTAACGAAACAAGTATGCTGATGTAATGACTCACATTCCTCAGAAGCAGATAAGAGAGCAGTCAAAATTGTGTCGGAGGGAAGGGGAGGGAAAATAATCACTCGGAGGAGAATTAATGAAAGGAAAGCATCCGATAAATGATTATGCAAAGGGTAGTTCCGCTGTCGCTTGTTCCATGAATCCACTCCATCCAGGTATGTTAGGTAGGTCAACCTATTTTCCATATAGTCACAATAAAACCGAAACTGACGGTATAATCAGTTCCGAAACCGCATGGATGTTACCAAGGTTTTGAATGTTTATTGTTTTCAAGCCAGTATTATTCCTCTTCGTAAATGCTTTAAGTGCAATGGTACCAAAACTACCTACGACTTTTGCAGACGGCATTTGTTCAAATCTTTCAATACTTTGATCGGGACCAATAGCATTTCTAAGTGTTATACAATGGATACCCCGGAAAAACTAGAACCTTGCAAGCGACCAGGCGCGTCCCCAGGCGGCGGATACGGAAAAGGCCCGTGACACGGCACGTGGCTAGGGTGTTTTTGCAGCCCGTGGACCATGCATATGGGACATTCTTTTACAAATCGAACACTCCATATTGGGTACCATTTTTAATTTGCTTCTAAATTTTTTTTTGCGTTCCTTATACAAAAAAAGTCGACACGTGTTTCTGGATTTTTTTTTTTAATCAATATTTTCGAAAATATGGCGGTTTGAAATTTGTAATACTCTCCAATTCTGCACTTTTTGAAATTGCCATAACTCCGGTTCTAATTATCCGATTAACTTCAGCCGGGGCTCATTTCAAAGGTAATGAAATTGTCTTTATTTCTATATGCGTAGTTTTTAAAATTGTTGCTAAAAAGCGATTGTTATAAACAATTGAATATTAGAAAGTCCATTTACTGCTCGAGGCCGACAGTATACAAATTTTATTATTGCACCATTGAATTCCTCGGGAAATTTCCTACAAGAAACATATTTTTCCAGAATGGCGATTTTACATCTACTATGTCAAATAAATTAATTTCCGACGGCAGATTACGCTCCGTAGCGCGTGGCGAGAGAACACGCGTAACGAGTTGCGCAGTACATGCGTTCTTCTAGTAAAGGGTACAAATTGTTACAAACATTACTAGTGTGGTATTAATAGTAATAAAAGTAATAATATAATTATAATAAGGGATAACGAAATATTGATCTGTTGTAAATGACGAAATTTATAATGAAATATATTTAATCTATTATTAATATAATAACGTTAATAAATTAAAATACGATCCCGTCCGGTAGTTATCGGCACGGTTAGCGGAGATATGTGTGGTAGTTTCGTCTTTAGTACTGTATTCTTTACCTAGAAGTCATTGAACTGTTGACAACAGCAAGTAAACAGCTAATACATATTTGCCTGTTGAATTTTATATACGATTTGTGTGATTCATGCTTTAATCTGTTTAGTTTACCAAATCATTCATGATTCTGTAACTTATAAGCAATGGACACACGTTGATAGAACGACCTTACAGACTATTATATCTCCCGTAGACGAGTATTTAGCGATTCTGGAAAAAGGCTTAACAAAATTATTGCGGCATGCATTTCTTGTAAACAAACAAAATTAATTTTTGAATGATAAAAAACAAAATTTATCTCGAAACGAATGCATCGTCATCTGCGATTTTGCAGAGAACTATGCCTTTGTTCTTCAAAATTCTGTTCAGGGAATACATTGGAATAATGACCAGGCAACAGTCCATCCATTTGCAATATATTACCGGAACAAGAGTGATGATAAAATAAGAATGAAAAATTTAGTAATTATTTCTGAATGTTTACATCACGACACTGCTGCAGTTTATGTTTTTCAAAGCTGTTTAATAGAATTTTTAAAAATACATTTAGTGGGAACTGAAAAAATAATCTATTTTTCTGATGGAGCTAGCGCACAATACAAAAATAAAAAGAATTTTATAAATCTGTGTTATCATAAATCTGATTTTGGTATTGAGGCTGAATGGCATTTTTTTCCAACATCACATGGCAAAGGACCTTGTGATGGATTGGGTGGGACTTTAAAACGTTTAGCTGCAAGGGCTAGTCTCCAAAGGATTGATAAGCCTATTCGGACACCACAAGAACTATTTACTTGGGCAAATGAATCACTACCAAATATAGTTTGTAAATATACAACTAATGACGAGTATAATGATGCCCCGATTACATTGAGTAAGCGTTTTCTACAAGCTAAAACTATTAAAGGCACATTAGCATTTCATACTATGATACCAATAAACACAAGACAGCTGTAAGCGAAGGTTTTTTCTTTGTCTGATAAGTGGACGAATGTAACAGTACAAAGAAAATAAAGTGATTGCGTCTACTTTATTCCCATAAATGACTTTTAATTTATTAACAATATTATTATCCATTATAACATATGACTTTTATTACTATTAATACCACACTAGTAATGTTTGTAACAATTTGTACACTTTACTAGAAGAACGCATGTACTGCGCAACTCGTTACGCGTGTTCTCTCGTCTTGCCATAGCGCTACGCGCTACGGAGCGTGATCTGCCGTCGGAAATTAATTTATTTGACATAGTAGATGTAAAATCGCCATTCTGGAAAAATATGTTTCTTGTAGGAAATTTCCCGAGGAATTCAATGGTGCAATAATAAAATTTGTATACTGTCGGCCTCGAGCAGTAAATGGACTTTCTAATATTCAATTGTTTATAACAATCGCTTTTTAGCAACAATTTTAAAAACTACGCATATAGAAATAAAGACAATTTCATTACCTTTGAAATGAGCCCCGGCTGAAGTCAATCGGATAATTAGAACCGGAGTTATGGCAATTTCAAAAAGTGCAGAATTGGAGAGTATTACAAATTTCAAACCGCCATATTTTCGAAAATATTGATTAAAAAAAAAATCCAGAAACACGTGTCGACTTTTTTTGTATAAGGAACGCATAAAAAAATTTAGAAGCAAATCAAAAATGTCGACCAATATTTTTTACGAAATCCGTTCGATTTGTAAAAGAATGTCCCATATAGAAAGATACCTAAAGCTAAGGTGTGAAGGAGAACCTTGCCGAGAGCATGAATGGCACAGGGTGAATGTGTCTTGAACGGTCCCTCAACGAGGCACATAAGAGTACGTCGAGTAGCAACTCGCTAGGTCAGGTAAGAGGCTCTGCCTGACCGGTCTTTTAGATCCTCAATACTCGTGGGATGCAGATGGATTCTACTTCAAAATAAACAGAAAATGTAACACAGATAGAGAAAACTAGACTTAAATTACTTTAAAAAGGAAACGAGCAATACAACGAAGAAATATGAATCAACAACTACTAATAAAGAACCGGGCAAAAAAGCTGGAGTAACCAACGCCAAAGGCACCGAAAATTGAAGAAGGCTGACGATCATAAGCTGAAAGAGACCCCACCCACTGATAGTCCAGAGGAGAAGGAAGTTGCTAAAAAGGGAATTAAACGACAACTGTAACGAGGAAATAGCAGTAGAGAGGATATTGAAATCAAACCTAAGAGAAGGACAGAGGACGAACGCAGTAAGAAAAAGAACAGAAATGGTATAAATAGCAGCGAACAAAGCGAAAGCGAAAGCTCTTCTTTAGAAGACGAAGAAGAACCAATGAAAGTACGAAGCGTTGAGGAGCTACCTAAAGCGATATACACCTGCAAAAGCATACTGCAAAAGCTAATTAACAGAACGGATGAACAAGCACTGCAAGATAAAGCGCATAAGGCATTGTATGAAATTATGTGTGCGGTAACTGAATTAACAGTCAAATACGTAAAAGTAAGAGGCGCATAGGAGAATGAGATACGCCATAAAGAGCAACAGCTAAAGAAACATCTCACTTATGCAGCAGTGGGCAATAAAATTGTAGCTCCGAAATCGCAAAAATTAAAGACGATGATCAAGTCTGCTAACAAAGCCATTTCTAAATAAAACCGTAAACCCTGAAATCGCCAATGTTCAAGATAAAGCGAAAAGACTCCGGTTCGAAACCTTCGATCTTCGAGAAGCCAAGAATCATATAAGCAGTGTCAGAAAAACAAGGTCAGGTCTGATGGTGGAGTCTCTAACAGAAGATGATCTGAATAAGCTGACGAATAACGAAAAAGTTCTCAAAAACTTTACGGCAGATGAGCCAAAAAAGAAACTGCCCTGGCTGATAGTGTACTATGTTCCGAAAGAAATGGGTGAAAATGCGCTGCTCCAGGCTGTAATGACTCAAAACGAAGAACTGCAACTTATCAGTGAAAATGTGGACAAAATGAATGTAAAATTCAGAACAGGCAAGAAGGGCGGTAGCACAAGTAACTGAGTGATAGAAGTTGATCCCATTTTAAGAAGGAACATTCTGAACAAGCAGAGGTTATACATAGGCTGGTCATCCTATAAAGTGCAGCACTTTTTGCTAGTCCTCAGCAATCACAGCAACGAACTCATACAGAACCACTTCTACGATGTCAATGCCAGTAGTAGCGGGAGTCATGCCTATTGAGCTAAAAAAAAAAAACGTATTGCTCACTACCACCTTAGAAAGAGGAAATAATTCATAATTGGTACCTTCGAATTCAAACCTAACGAAACTGAAAATTAAATCACAGATGAAATTAAAAAGCAAATCGATCAGGAACTCATAAAGATATGGCAAGAAGATTGGAATGGCACGGAGAGAGGCAAGGCCAGTTTTGACTGTTTACCAGAGATAGCCGAAAGACTAAGGTATTACTGGATTAAACCCAACCGATGGACAAACCAGTTCCTAACAGGACACGGAAAATTTAATAGCCGGAAAGCCAAAGTCAAAATAGAAATTGAAATGGAGACAGAAGAATGTACGTGCGATGAAGCAGACACCGCAAAGCATCTCCTTGAAGTATGTCCGAAATATGAACATCTAAGGCAAAGATTTTTTTGTATACAATGGATACCATCCACAGCGTGAAAAGTGTTGTACCCATATAATATCTGCATATTGAAATCAGCGTTGTCGAAAACAAATTTGTGAAAATGACTTATCATTAATATTCAATGGTCACCGCATTATAACAGAAACTTCGAACAGCATTGCTTCGGTGTATGAAGAGCAAAATCCGAGAGATGATAATGTATCTATTATTCGTAGTGATCCATATTTTTGAAACAAAAATACTGCTACTCTGACATATACAGATAATATGAAAGATTTCGGCCTTGCTCCGGCTATTACAGAATGTGCCAGAGCAATGATTTTTTTCTTCTATTTGCCAAGAGAGGTACGTTTATTTTTCAGAATTACACCATCCAAAAAAATTCGTAAAGTTTCAGGTATACCTGACTCAACATCTTGAAAAAAATTATCTGATGGAAGATGTTTTGTCTCGTACACCCGAGAGCGAAACTCTGTAACGGTTACTGCTGCTGCCTATAAGTTTTTCTGGCTTGTCGTCACTTTTTTTCTTGTAGGACGCTACCGTCAGTAACTTAAACCCTGTATTTTGAAAACAAACCACAGGAGCCTTATTGGCAGTGACAGCAATTAAAATATCATCACAATATTTTTTGAGAAGCTGTGCTTTCACTGTTTTTACGTGTGGGTGGTAACCACCTTCAATTTTGGTCATTAGTTTATCCAGAGAAAATTGACATTCTTCGGAATTCTCTTCGAGATAAAAATAAATGCACTGCATTGCAGTATCGACATCATTTGCATACGGATCTCTGTTTTCTTCATCAGTTGATGGTGCTTGGTACGATTTTTTCATATATGAATTATGATACTGTGTATCGGCAGCAACTAAATATTTAACTTGTTTGAGACGCTCAACAATTGCTTGGCCCCAATCATCATTACGAACTCGAGCAAGTTTTGAAACACAGTCTGTCACCGATAATTTACGTATGTGGTATACAATATTACGATCACACAAGCGCGTCTATTTTTATTTCGCTATAAACTCTGCTGTCATTTCAGCAGCGGACAAAAAACTCAATGATTCCTGAATGAAAATATTGGGCCCGTAGATCGCAGTTGTCTTTGAGAAGTCATGGCATTGCTTCCCCTATGCAAAGATGCAGAGATTAACTTCTCATTATTGTATCATGTGTCCTGAACCACTATCGATTTCAATCCCACCAAATGTTTGTCCTTATTGTCATTTCTTTTAACACTTGACTTACGAAAAGTCTCCAATCCTTTTCCATTCATTTCAATAACTTCACTTTATTGCAATAGATTATCGCAAATAAAATACTTTACTTCATTAGAATACATGGCTTTATAAATACAAACGACACTGTGAAGTGATAAACATGTACTGATGACTCAGACTAAATATTTCTATTGAGCTCTACTGGCGACAGATGTTTCGCAGAAGGGAGAGAAGAGGCCCTACACAAAGTCGACGCATTCCTTTATACCCGCGGGCAGACCATAGTGAGCCGGGTTTTCAATGTATAGTACAATATTATTTGTTAGTATAATCTTTAGATTTTAAAATTCACAAATATTATTAGTTTAAATTAAATGTTACGGGTTAATTTAAAACTATTGATTTTACGGAAAAAAAGATTATTACATAAATTGTAGGAAAATTTCATTAGTTTTATTTTGTTTCTGAGTGTTTTTACCGCAAAATAAGTCGGAAAGATGATATTATCAAAAAAACTATTTTTACGCGTCGTGTTTCCACACCGTTGCGCGAGCGGCGAAGATATCGAGGTGGCAAAGCTGAAATTCTGAAAGAGCACATCGAAATTTTTTAAATTTCCAATTTTCAAAAGACTCGGAAAACTTTCCAGGTGACCTGTATCTTTTCAACCAAATGATTGTACTATTTCAAGGATGGCCTGATGTGGAAGACATCAAATTCAAGGAAAGGTTCGCATCAATATCAAGTAAATATCATTAACTAAGTAATAAATATTACGCGTATATGAAACAGTGAAAGAATGTAGTGATTTATTGGTCCTCTAACTTTATTAAATAAACGGAAGTTTTCACAGATCAATAAAATGACACCCACGTGGGCTTTTGCGAACTGTCCTTATTTCTAAACACCATTTTAAAGACATACAAATTTGTTATTTATATGTATCAATAATATTTGTATTCATCGAAAGTTACAAATGCAGGAGTGATATTACACCAAATTTAATATTGCAGGCCGAAGTTTGCCGCACTAGCGAAACGGCGATAAAAACGATTTTTTTTTAATACGACGGGTGTGGGGCTCGATAATTTGCACCCGCAGATTTCACTGCATGGCGCAAAATCGAATTCTACTCCCGGAGTGTTAAAACTAGATATATTAAAACGCCAAATTCTGACATAAAAGATAGTTCTCGTCTTCGTTCACTAATTTATGATTTCAGAATTCCTAAAGATTATATTTTAATCTCTCTACATGTGGTTTCCCAATTCAAAAATTGTCCATTATAACTTAAAGAAAGTATTGTCAGACGATATAATTACATGAGAAGAATTATGTTAATTTCATTATATGACATCTTAAATGTTATGTCATTTCTGCACGATAATACTACTTTCCAATTTAGTAGAACATACTACAAACAAACATTTGGCACTCTTATAGGTTCCTTTACACCAATATTAGCAAATATGGTTCTAGGTGATCTTGAAATTATTCATTTAAGTAAATTATTTTTTCGTCCTATCTGTTACTATAAGTATGCGTGTTCGTGCATTCTGAAGGAATTTAAGGGTGTGTTGTTAAAGGTTATCATGCCAGACCTTAATTTATTTGTGAAATAGAAAACGATAATAAATCACTGTTGTTAGCTTTACTATTATTCTAAAATAGTGACTTTCTACAATTTAATTGGTATAGAAAACCTTCATTTTTAAAAGTACGATCCGAAACGTTGATGCCAATCCTCTCTGTTTTGCTCTTTCCCTTCTTCTCTGTTACAAAGAATTTGTTTTCCTTTTTTTCTATCTTATTGAAAATTTTTCACGTATTGTATATTTAATGGAATATATTATCGAAAATATCCACCAAATGTATAAAACAAAATAAGTTATTTCCTTTCCATCATGGCGACAATGTATATCACATAACTAAGTTGTAATACCTTAGCATTAACGTAATCTGCAACTGTATGCAATAAAGAAATGAGGTAGTAGTACAACGTTTCCTTCTAAAATCTCATACATTTTTTGTAAAAACTTTTTATGATTAAATAACATTTTATAGCATAATATTTATTTCTAGGGTTGGAATCCTTACTAGCAAAATAATACCGAAAAAAAAGATTGGATTGAGGTCGGAGACTGAATAAATTTTCCATTGGATTCGGCTAAGGGCAAAAATGATGTTATTTCATGACGAAAATAATATTGAAGATAAGATGTGGGGACCACACAAAAATATTAAAATCCATAGACAACCTCTTACAAATTTAGGATTAACCATTCTAGGAGGCCGGGTAATTAAAATAGCAACATTTTCAATTAATTCATTTAGATACTACCTGTAACTTGAATACTTATAGTACAAGATTGATTATCTAACTGCTAGTTAAAATATAACAAAATTTATATGTTAAAACTCTCCTTGTGGCCCCGTTAAATATAGTAGATACCTGGAAATTAAATACCTGGGGTGGGGCCACGATACATGTCGCCACGTTATATTACAGTTCAACATTCAAATTTTGTAATAATACTTATATTTTTGCAATTTTGTGTCAATTATTTCATAAACTAGCATATATTAGCTATCATTACACAGATTTAAAGATAGCATATTTTACACTTTTCATTTTGAAACGAGCATTTTAAAGTTGACCTCAATTTTTATCAAAAATTGTATTACAGCGTATTAATAGTATTAAAAATTATCTAACACTATAAATAAAGACTTTCATAGCATTAATTATATGTTTTAAATATAGAAATAATTTTGTACCTTATCAAATTTTGATAATCTATCGTTTTATCCTTTTTTTAACTACTAAAAGTTTACATTTCTTCACGATTAAAAATTAGCGTCATTACTGAAGCCTCGTTTTTTGGTCAGTAACAATATAATTTTAAGCACATAAGTCTTGCAACTTAGAATATTATATGTATTTTTTATGACTTTATATAAACAAATTATTGGATTTTACTATATCCGTCTTTATCTTTAGAAAACACTAATATTTGGTCATTTGCAAAAATCGTCATTACCGAAGCCTTTTAATTTCCTAACATACTATTTTTCCTGACGTATGATTTACTTAAAATTTGCTGTAGAATTGTTTTTTATTTCGCTGATTACGAATCTGAAGATAAATTTCAAAAATTCAAAATGGCGAGTTATGTTACTCGGGGGTTTTGGGGGTCGCTGAATACGAATATGAAATCCGTTCTCAAAAATTCAAAATGGCGGATCTAATGTGGAGGAAGGATGATCCAAAAGTTCCTTGTTTTTACGTTAATCATAATACCCAGGGGTTTTCGGAGTCGCTGATTATGAATCTGAAGATTAATTCAAATATTCAATATAGCTGTATCAGTATGTCGGACAGAATGGAGGAATTCACTTCCCTGCTTAAAAAAGTGGATAGAAAAGGATAGGAATTTTATGAATACGTTTGTATCCTCTTTTTTGTCACGATTTTATTCACTTACATTTCTATCCCAATCAGAGTGGATCGAAAGGGATAAGATACAACGAATATTTTTGTATCCTAATCCTATCAAATTAAAAATTGTCAGGATAATTCTTTCCATTCTTATCCTGTCATTATTTCTGCTTACACATTTATCAAAATGAATTCGAAAAAGGATTCAAACTGTATCCAAATCAATAAAAATTTCATTCTTATACTTTGTTAGTCTTAAAACGGATACAAATGCAATCCTTAGTAGTCCTATTCCTTTCTGGAAATTTAATACTCTATACAAATTCTTTCCATACTAATCCTGATCAAATTATATCGCTTGAATACTATTCTATTCATTTAAAGTACAAAAATTCTTTCCATAGTAATCCATATTAAATGTAATGGAAGCCAATTTCAATCGGGTACATTGCCATGTGTCGAAAATCAAATTTCAAAAGTCGCCTTCATTAAAGGTTAGATATTGCTAGATTATAGTCGCTTATGGAAATACATCGTAAGCTAGGAACCGTATTGAGAGTGAAAGTAAAATGACCTTTTCCTCGTGCGTCCTACTACCATCTCTCTCGCTCTCGCATACTCTTAGTTAGATCCTTTAACATTAGCAGTATACCGTTTTCATGGTCGTCGATTATCCGTCGATCACTTATTCACCTTACGGTTGTTTTCCCGAAACTTTCGAAAATGTATACAGGTCCAGACACTTTTAAAATGTCATTGCACAATTTCTTCAAAACATTATCTGTTTACCAAATGTCGGCAATCCGTGCCGTAAGAGAAAGGAGGCAGTCTAATTCAAATATTCCAATGTTATAATTTCTATGATCTCTCTCGCTCTCGCATACTCTTTGCCGTAAGAGAAAGGAGGCAGTCTAATTCAAATATTCCAATGTCATAATTTCTATGATCTCTCTCGCTCTCGCATACTCTTTGTTAGATCCATTAACTTTAGCATTATACCGTTTTCACGGTCATCGTCATCGCCAATTACCCGCCGATCATTTTCACCATATATATTTCCATGTATACAGGTTCAGCTGCGTTTAAAGGCATTGCGTAATTTCATCAAAAGATATGCCAAGTGACACATTTTCTCTTTTCCAAATTTAGACAACCTCCGCCATAATAGAAAGGAGATGACCACAGTTCCGTATTTTATCTAGGAATGACCCGGCGGGCCACCTGTAGGCCAACTCACCCCTTCGTTAACAAAAGTAGCATTAATAAATAAATAAATAATTTATAATAATAATATTGAAATAGTAATAAATCTCACATAATCCGAATAGCGTGTATTAAAATCTATAATATACACGGAGAACATTTTTCATCGTCAAAATCAGTGACGTAACAAATTTACCGCAAAACAATCATGCAAGCAGCACCATCTTCTGTGATTGTACCTGAAACTATTAATTCCTAGAAGCCATTAAAAGTTTAGTGCCTAGAATATATGTATTTTGGTTACCGGCATACATTGTATTCATTACTTCACATTATTTAGTAGCTACCTATGTTCTGTGCCTGCAATATACAGGTACCGTCATCAAAAAAGACGAAACCAGCGCTGTTCAAAAACTGATCAAATTCGCGCGCTAGCGATTTCTGCGTCATCTATTTGATGCAGATTAGTGGTAACTTTTGTTTATTGTAATTTTCGACTCGGAACCCGACATGATGTACCACGCACTGCTTGCGCACCTCTCCAGTCAGTCTCGATTTGAAAAGCACCGAAGGCGGACCTTGCTCCAAATTGACTAATATCGACGCGTACCTCTTACATGCAGTTAGAGCGCACTTCACATTTTTCGCGGCTTCAGTTAGGAGCGGATATTAAACCGAAAGTGGACCGAAATTATTTGAATGTCATTTTTTAAGAAGTTACAATAAAGGACATTTTAGAAAAGTGACTCGTGTATGGAATGTGTGGACCTTCCTCCAAAACTGTCTCAGCGTGTTTTCGAACATTAGTGGCGATCCTGGCAGGATCCAACGCGAGTTAATGTCAGTGAAAAACTTGTGCAGTCCGTAAAGCGAAACGGATTACCCTTCAATTTAGTGTGGATTTGGACATTTTGTCGCGGACATGTGAAAATTCTATCCTTGTGCCGCCATTTTGCAACGCGTTGGTTTCGTGATTTCCGGTTTGCGTATACGAAATTCGTACCACATGGACAAACCGTAAACAACTTCCCCTTACCAGTTCCCTCTCTACGAGTACAAGACTCGACTGTGTCTCTCCAATCGGGGAGATTCCTCTCTCTTCGCTCCGTCAGCCAAAGAACTTTGGCCCCTGCTCCTCAAATCAATTCTCCTTCTTTCGCGGCGAAAGTTCTCCTACATTGAACGCCACTCAACTCATTCACGCTCCTCTTCGCGTGATCCCCCTGTGTTAGGCGTACGTCGGCACGCAACGTGCTTTTTCTATTGCGCACACGGATCTCTCGTGTTGCTCACTACAGTGTGAGTGACGCGACATTCTTTGTGAGAAATTCGAACCTTGAAATTTTCAGTTTTCACTATCATAACCATGCCGAATCATAAACAAGCCTCGTTTGATGAATCGATATGTGTCACATTCGATGACACCCTCAGCCAACAAAACGCGCACTTCGCGTCATTTGAAAGACAGCTGGTGGCCATTAGAGACTTTGTTAAGACGCCTCCCCTCAATGCAGTCTTTCTCTCTCGCTTAAAGATATTTGAAGATACTTGGACAATGTGCCATGACCTTCACATGCGACTTCTGTGCATTGCTAATGCCTCTGAGAGGGCATTACCATATTTTTCAAATAAAGAGTTCGAAACACACGAAGAGTTATATTTCGAAGGAACCGATTTGTTGACAACACTTCGAGCTGCATCTGAATCTCGGAATCCTACGGATGAGCAGTCTGCCTCAACTTCCTCCGGACTTCGCCCTCAAGGACAGCCTCGATTGGATCATCTTCCACGGATCTCGCTACCAACGTTTACCGGTAATTACACAGACTGGGCAAAATATAAAGCATATTTTAATTCGTTAATTATGAAAAATGCATCGCTTGATCCATTGCAGAAATTGCACTATTTGTTATCTAGTTTATCCGGGGAACCTCGCGATTTATTAAAATCGACTACGTTTACTCCAGAAAGTTTTAATACTGCATGGACTTTGTTGAATTTTCGATACGACAATTCTCGGTCGATAGTGTCAGCGCATATTAAATCGCTTTTTTCAATACCGTATGTTAAATCGGATTCAGTAGATTCGTTGAAAACATTACGAAATCGACTGTGCGAAGCCATTACCGCCCTTGAAAACGAGAAATGGTTCGTGAACGTGTTAAACCCCGCGGCGGAAATGGTACCCGGTGCCCACGGCGTAAGCGATATATTAGTTTGGCTCGTGACAGATCAGCTTGATGATTCAACGCGAAAAGCATGGGAATTGCATTTAGGTGAAACTAACGAATGTCCGCATTTCTCACAGCTCGAAAAATTCCTTGCAGCGCGTATTCGAGGCTTAGAAGCGTGCGTGAAATCGAAAACTGTCACTAATACCAATGCGAAACGTTCTGAATCTAGTTCTAAAACTGCGGTTCATGCAGTATTAACACAAGGTTGCCCAGTCTGTCGTCAGTCTCATGCGATTTATAAATGTGATGTTTTCAAAGCACTGTCTCCACATGCACGTGGGGATAGAGCTAAAGACTTGAAACTTTGCATAAATTGTTTAGGTAGTAAGCATCGCATTACGAATTGCAGCAGCATCCAAAAGTCCCGGAACAGCAAAATATCTCAGCGGGATTGCATTTTCGGGGAAAATGTTTTAGACAAAAGTTTAAGGATTTTTCCCTGGCTATTTAATGGCGATATTGAATTTGACCTTGAACATGACCTTGAAGATTATTTCAAGGTCAAGTTAATTTTTTTAAATGGGAACCCCTATTTTTTTTCACGGATTCGGAAAGAGCACAAAATTTTACGTCCGAATATGCTATGGCCGTTTTTTTCGGCAAGGTCATTTCAAGGTGAAACTTAAAACTCCCGTGACGGCGAAATATCTCAGAGGGTGTGCATTTCTTTGGAAATTGTTTCAGACAAAAGTTTAAGGATTTTTCCCGGGCTATTTAATGGTAGCACAGAATTTGACCTTGAACATAACCTTCAAGGTTATTTCAAGGTCAAGTTTTTTTTTTTAATGGAAACTGCTATTTTTTTTCACGGATTCGGAGAGAGCACAAAATTTTACGTCCAAATATGCTATGGCCGTTTTTTTCGGCAATGTCATTTCAAGGCCAAACTTAAAACTCCCGGAACAGCGAATTAACTCAGCAAGAGGTCATTTTCGGGTAAAATGTTTCAGACAAAAGTTTCAGGATTTTTTCCGGGATATTTAATGCTAGCATAAAATTTGACCTTGAAAATTACCTTGAAGATTATTCTCAGGTCAAGATTATTTTTTTTTTTTTAATTGGAACCCCGTTTCATTTTCTTAACGAAGTTATGAGGATCTTCCGGTATTGAGAGTGGTTAAATTCATTTTGTTCAGTCGATGCTATTACTGGACGATCTGCTCTAGGGAGATCCTTTACAGTGCCGTAAACTTCGAAACAATTTATTGTTCTGCCAAAAGTCGATTTAGTTCCTGTCCCTCGCTTGTCCTCTAATTTTGTAAATAGAATAATAAACTGTTTAAAAAAAGTGTATACATACATCTTACGCAACACTTGTGCTACCTCCACGCGGTACATCTTGGGTAATGCTAAAGCCGGCGGTAGCATTGGAAACAATGTAAAAATGTTACCCATACATACGGTATTTATAAACGTATCGGATGTAAAAAAAAAATATATATTTTTATCCGGGAACAATGATAATGCATTGCACTCTGGAAACTCTGGAAACATTACGAAAATAAAACGGGGTTCCAATTAAAAAAAAATAGTCTTGAGCTTAGAATAAGCCGCAAGGTAATTTTCAAGGTTAAATTCAATGGTGCCTCTTGCTGAGTTAATTCGCTGTTCCGGGAGTTTTAAGTTTGGCCTTGAAATGACATTGCCGAAAAAAACGGCCATAGCATATTTGGACGTAAAATTTTGTGCTCTCTCCGAATCCGTGAAAAAAATAGCAGTTTCCATTAAAAAAAACATACTTGACCTTGAAATAACCTTCAAGGTCAAATTCTGTGCTACCATTAAATATCCCAGGAAAAATCCTTAAACTTTTGTCTGAAACAATTTCCAAAGAAATGCACACCCTCTGAGATATTTCGCCGTTACGGGAGTTTTAAGTTTCACCTTGAAATGACCTTGCCGGAAAAATCGATCATATCATACTCGAACGTAGAATTTCCCGCTCTTTCAGAATCCATGAAAAAAAATAGGGGTTCCCATTTAAAAAAATTAACTTGACCTTGAAATAACCTTCAAGGTCAAATTCAATATCGCCATTAAATATTATTATTATTATTATTTATTTATTTTGGCATAGGGATATCCCCTTGAGCCAACCAAACATAAGATCATACATAGTTCTTACATAATAAATGTAAAAATATATGTGCAATATGTGCAGCAAGAATTAATTATACTAGTATCTTATATATAATACTCATCAACCGCACAAAAAAAAAACATAAGCGCATAAATTAAATTCTAATAAATTCCAAACGTTATTTTCTTTTGAAGCTTTTGGCGCTCGAATAATAAGTTATAAAATTTAGACTTAAACCTAGGAAGCGAAGAACACATTTGTAGGTCACTCGGCAACGCATTCCACAGATTTGTTGAAATAATTAGGAATGATTTGTCATACGATGCATGCGTGTGCTGGGGTAACCTTAATACTTTGGTACCAACTCGTAAACGTCTATCAGTTATGCTCTCACGCCAGATATAGCTATCGTAAAGATACTTTGGTGATTTATTTGATATAATACTAAATGTTAATACTCCAATAAAATACCATCTACGATTTTCAGCTGTGAGCCAATTTAATTTAGTACAGTACCTAGAAATGTGTTCACCCTTGCGTAAATTAAAAATAAAACGTACACCTGCATTTAAGAGTCTATCTAGTTTGATTTTTAACATCGCGTTAACATCATTATAAACTACACAACAATAATCCAAGTGAGGCACTAATAATGAAATGACAAGCTGTTTACGCAGATTGAAAGGTAACGAACTACCATTTACTCTTAGTTGACGTAAAGTTGAATATATATTCGACGATATTTTGGTAACATGGGTATTCCAAGATAATGTATTATCAAAGTATAGACCCAAATTGCGCACATTTTTCGACCACTGCACAGGCGAACCCCTAAGCTTTATTGGTTGCAGATTATCAAGATCTATTGAATTGATATAATAGGGGCTACCAAGTATCATTGCTTGCGTTTTGTTTACATTAATTACTATTTTGTTATTTACAGCCCATTGGCTGAACCGTTCAGCGTCATCATTGATGCGATCAATCGCGTTATCTATTTCATGTGGAAAGCATCTCAGAAAAATTTGAGTGTCGTCCGCATAAATCATGTATTGTGAGTCTTTAAATACACCAGGAAGGTCATTAATGAACATCGAAAAGAGGAGAGGACCGAGAACTGATCCTTGCGGCACTCCCGTATTAACAGTCATCCAAGATGATAGCGAGTGATTGGTGTTATCAACAACCGCTTGAGATCGATTGGTTAGGTAAGATTCAAACCAGGCAATTGCTGCATTTGAAAAATCGGCCTCTTTTAGTTTTAACAATAGTAGAGAATGATCAACCACATCAAATGCCTTGCTGAAGTCAAATAAAATGGTAATAACTATCATGCTTTTGTCAATAGCCTGCCTAACAAATTCTGAGACACTCAGTAATGCTGTTTGAGTACTGAAGCCTTTTCTAAAACCTGACTGATAATGATCAAACCACATTTTCTCATTTAAGAACTCCACCACTTGATCAAAAACGAGTCTTTCCAGAATTTTTGCAGGTGTGCAAATAATTGCAACAAGCCGATAATCACTAGGGCCACTTGGATTCCTTACCTTGTTTATGGGCACCATAAGAGTTTTCTTCCAGGCACTTGGAAACGTTGATGTATTAAGAGAAGTATTAAACAAATGCAATAAGTATGGAGCAATTACCGGGAAAGAAGAGACAAAAAATCGCAATTGAGTATTATCGGCTCCTACAGCTTCCGATTTCGCTTTAATCAGACAACTCACTAAATTATCAATTGAGATATTTTTAAAAAAGAATCGGTTATCCTTAAAATCCATATGACGAATAGGCAGCGGATTAGCTGATACGCCGTAACCGTGAGTACTTGCCAATGAGGTGAAAAATACATTCAATTCGTTTGGAGTGCAATTGAGAGGGGGAGATTTTGATTTTGAATTGATGATGCCCATACGACGTAACTCGGTCCACGTTTCCTTTGGCGTGAGAATACTAGCTAAACGAGAACAGTAGTAATTTTCTCGAGCAGTTCTCCATGCAACCTTATTAGCTTTATTAAGGATTAATAGTTGAGCCTTAAGATGTTGATCGTTTGATCGTTGATAAGCTTTAAGAACAGTGTCGCGTTTACGCTTAAGATCTCGCAACTCACTTGAAATCCACGGAGCAGGCCGATGTTTTGGTGAAAAAGTATAAATAGGAGCATATTTATCAAAGCAGTAAAGTAATCTGTTACTTAATGTATCACAAAGTCTATCAACATTAGTATTATTGTCAAACAATCCATTAAACATATTCCAGTCGAATAATTCAAGTTCATTCAATAACAGATGGATATTAAAATTACGATAGTCTCGACAAGTAATGATAGTATCGGTAGCTTTTGAGACTTTAAGTCGGAATTCAATTGCAATAAGATCTTGACCGTAAATAAAAGGGAGATTCTCCTGGTGATATGATACAACATTCTCAATAGAATCAACTATACAGTGGTCGATCCATGTGTCAGCAGTCGATGAGTGAAACGTCGCATTAAAAGGAACAATTTGCAGAGCTTTTTCAGCTATAAATTGATTGAGATAAACAGAATCCGAGTTATTTCTTTTTATATGAATATTCCAGTCACCAATAATAATAATTTTGGAGTAATTAGAACTAAAACTATAATATATGTCTTCAAATTGATCCTTCATCGATTTATTTGGTGGTCTATATACTGCAACCAGAAGAGCTGGTAGTGTATTCTTACTAATGATTTCCAAAAATATAAATTCCAGAGAGTTGAGCGAATTATCAGATGTTGCAATAGGTTTGGTCTTGATTTGATTATAAATGTAGATAACTAGTCCCCCTCCCCTACCATAAGAGCGATCATGTCGAAAAAGATAGTAATTATCAATTTGAAAATATTTGTCATCCAACTGATCAGTTAACCAGGTTTCCGTAAGAATTATTATGTGATAGAAATTATATTTGAAATAATGGCGTAATTCATGTATTTTATTTTTGGATGAAAGAGACTGTACATTTAAATGGCAAATTTTCAAATTGTCAACATTATACCTTGGTACACTATTTGAAATTGAATTTACAGATGAAAAAGAAAAGCTAGTCGCTGATGGTTCAGAAGGTTGAGCAGCTGCAATCTGGCGTCAGTTTTGAAGGTGAGAAAGATCTTCCTCAGACAAAATCTCTCGAACTTGTGCGCCTCTTGAAGGGCGAAAATTTATAATACCTCGATTGACATACAAATATTTATTAGGCATGCCTTTAATTAGAAGTCGAGCTTTCTTCAATAAGTCTAGCGTCTCTTTAGGAAGATGTTCGTTGATATAAAAACGGCTGGATGGTAGCTGGTTATTGATAGAAGAAGCCACAATAGATTTACGCTGTCGCATCGCTTTAATTATATCGTTTCGAAGGCCAGGATTTGAAACTCGAATTATAATGGTTCTTGGCTTTTGTACACTTGAGGTAGAAGAGGTTTGAGGAGACTCATTACCAACAATATTAGATCGTGATTGAAGTCGCGATGCTGATAGTATGTCCCTTGCCTCAGCTGTCACATTGAGACATTCAGCAATCTTGAGCATAATCGCGGAAAGATCCTCTCGCTCTTGTTCAGGAAAAGCAGAAACAACAATATCACAGTTGCGCGTCTCATATCCAAGTCGAGCACGATCGCCCAGTGCACAAGACATTTGAGATTGCAAAGAATTTACATTCTTCTCAATTTCACACACTCTTTTTTCGAGATTCAGCACTCTGTCCATTTTCTCATTAAGCGTAGAAAATTGTTTATTTTGCTGTTCAACGAACGATTTAAAATAAGCAGGAACAGTTTCAGCTGAATTCGATTCAATGGATGAATTACTTGTAGAGCGCTATAAACGAGGCGGTGCGAGTAAGGAATCACCTACTCGCTTTTTACCCTTTTTTGCAGTTATCGTCATACAGCATATGAAAGTACCATTTTCTGTCGTTCCACTACCAGCTGGTACACAATTTTTATGAAATGTGGACTTACATATCACACACTCTTCAAGATTGTTTGGACTAATATCCAAATGGCATTCCCTGCATTTTGAATTCATTTTCAGAAAGAGAAGGATTAAATTAATGCAAGAATGAAATTGCAAAGACAGCAAAAATCCAGAGCAGAAGTGTTGAGAGACGTGACCACAAAGAGGGGCGTCCAACTCCCGGTGAACCGTACGCGTCGATTCCACGCGCAGCCAGCAAGAAATTAAGAACGTAGAATGGTGATAATAACGTAGATACAACACTGAAGCACTCTCACTAATACACACTAATAGGGTGCTCCTACACACTTCTTCGGTACATGCGCAAAGCGATCGACCGAAAATTTGCACAACGTGGTCCGGAAATTGTCATAAATTAATTACTAACAATAATATCGTTAACAGTCAATTATCTTATTCAAGGCACAAATTAATCACTTAGTTCAAAACTGTTTCACCTAGAGTACACTTCTGAGAGTTTTATTTATAAAAAAATTCAAGACTTCTTATATAAATATAATAAATTATCAGAGCCGATAAATTAACGTCCGTTACGAATGACAGGCAAGACAGGACTAAATAGCCAGGGAAAAATCCTGAAACTTTTGTCTGAAACATTTTCCTCGAAAATGCACTCCCGCTGAGATATTTTGCTGTTCCGGGACTTTTGGATCACCCTGTATACCTGTGCTCATTGTAAAGGTAAGCACCACACGCTACTGCACCGTCCGACGGTGGTCTCTCTACCGTCTTCACATAGTAACACATGATTCATCTCTGTGCCTCATCAGCTGCCAGCCTCGGATGCTGCTAATACCGAAACTGTCTCGTCTCACGTGACAGCAGCGGCGTCTCGAGCACCCAAGCACGTACTCCTGGCCACGGCGCGGCGCATGTCTTAGTGAGATCCTTGTCTCAGCGAGTGGTCAAAGTCAGGGCACCTCGATCAAGGTTCAACGTGATCCTTTGTGACTTACGATCTCGTAAGATCTTTGAACTGCGGATTGTGCTGCAGAGATTTCTCTCGAGCCGAAGCACGGGAACGGTCCGACATTTCACACCAATGCTCTAGTGTTGAAATCCTTAACTTCCTACGTGCCGCGAATAACTCATAGTCGTTGTTTTTGGCCCCACATAGCAGATTTGGCACTTGCCGATGACCACCTAGAAGAGGATGAAGCTGTTCATGTAATTATTGGCGCTGACTTATATGGGTCTTTACTCCTCGATGGCTTAATTAGAGGTCAGCCCTGCGAACCCGTAGCTCAGAATACATTGTTGGGTTGGATCATTTCTGGTCCCTGCACCCCGTCGGTAATTGAGACTGAAACCTCTACCCCCGTGCATCATTGTCGCACCGTCGATCCCTTACATGATGCCCTAACTCGTTTTTGGGAGATTGAAACATGCCCTGTCACGAAAATGCTCTCACCTGAAGAGGCAAGATGCGAGGCTCACTTTCAAGCCACTCATTCTCGCACTGAAACGGGCCAATACGTAGTGCGCCTTCCGTTCAAAAGTGGTCCTCCAGTCGCTATTGGACACTCGCGCCATATAGCACTCAGGTCAATGAACACACTCGCTAATAGATTGTCTAGAAATCCGGATATGTCACATCAGTATGCAGACTTCATTTCCGAATATAAGACTCTCGGTCATATGCAACTCGCAAACATCCCCGATGCCACAGACACTCAAATAGTTTATCTCCCACAGCATCCCGTGGTAAAACCGGAAAGTCAAACTACCAAATTAAGAGTGGTGTTCAACGTCTCGTCATTAACGAGCAATTTTACATCACTCAACTCTCATCTCATGACCGGACCCAAGTTACAGCCAGAACTCTTCACTATCGTATCTCAATGGCGTGCTTATGAATTTGTATACTGCGCGGATATCGTGCGCATGTACCAGCAAATATTAGTACATCCGGCAGATAGCAATTACCAGCGCATTCTATGGAAGCCTGATCCCAAAGCTCCTCTAGAAGAATATAAGTTAGTGACCCTCAGCTATGGCACGGCATGTGCCCCATATATTGCTTTGAGAGTTATCCAGCAATTAGCGCGCGATGATGGTCATCTGTTTCCTCTGGGAAAACAAATACTACATAGGTTCATGTACGTTGACGACTGTCTTTTTGGCGCCAGCGATGAATCTACCCTAAACCACATGCATGAAGAGTTATGCAATCTCTTAGCACGAGGTCATTTTCATCCGCGAAAATGGGGAAGTAACAAGACTTCGCTTCTATCCAATATCGATCATACTGATCATGGTCTGGCTTGGAGCCAATCTAACTCACCAGATCAAAGCGTCAAATTGCTCGGCTTATTATGGAAACCCCAATCAGATTCCTTCACTTATCAAGTGAATTTACCTCCTCATACAGTGATTACTAAACGAACGGTATTGTCAGTCATTGCACGTTTGTTTGATCCATTGGGATGGATATCGCCAGTGGTAATAAGAGCAAAAATCTTTTTGCAAGACCTCTGGCGATCAGACCTCTTATGGGATGACCCTCTCTCAGAACAGCTCGCTCGTCAGTGGGCTGAAATAAACGACGATCTACCTGCACTCTCAGGCATAACCATTCCTCGTTGGATCATGCTGCAGCCGCAGTGTGAAAGTACTATTCACGGGTATTCTGATGGGTCAAAGTCAGCATACACGGCGGTCATATATATTCGGTGTAGTCATCAGGACGGCTCAATTAGTACTTCTATACTTGCAAGCAAAACTCGAGTGGCTCCGGTAAAAACAAGGACGATCCCTCATCTAGAACTGTGTGGTGCACTGCTTCTCGTAGAACTGATGGGGGTACTATGCAATATTCCGGAATATGGGTGTTCTCGTCAATATTGTTGGACAGATACCACGATAGTTCTGTTTTGGTTGAGTCGTGAGCCTCACGTGGTGTAACAGCGAAAGAGTTAGACTCATTGTCTCTATGGTGGAAAGGCCCGCAGTGGTTATCGCAAGCTCCAGAATCGTGGCCTCGTCCCTTTATTCCCTCCGCAAGCTGTGATCCTGAGAAAAACATCATCTCAGAGCCCGTTCACCATGCTCAAACCCACTCTATTTTTGATGTTATGCTCGCCCATTGCTCGGCATGGCCGTAACTCGTCCGTGTATTTGCATACATTTTACGATGGTTCAGATTTCGGCCATCAAATCAGGCGACTCGCCCACGAAAGCCGTGTATACGTATCGACGCTGAAGAATTCCGAAATGCAGAACTTTATGCATTCGGCCAGTTGCAGCGACTACAGTTCTTCAGCGAAATGAGTCAAATAACAGCCCATTTACCTCTCAATAAAAGAAGTCCCCTACTTCCTCTCGATCCACTATTGGACGATAATGGACTGCTACGCGTCGGAGGACGTTTAACGCGTTCCAATTTGGATTATACCGTTAAACATCATTTAAAAGATCACCCTGTAACTCGTCTTTTCGTACAATTTGCACATGCGCGTTGCCTTCATGGAGGACTGCAATTGACGCTGAGAACTCTTCGTCAGCAAGTGTGGATAATTCGTGCTCGTCAGATTTCTCGGGCAGTCATCGCTAAATGTGTGATTTGTTCCCGGTTGAGAGCAGCTACTGCAACGCAACTAATGGGTGTCCTTCCTCCCGCACGGGTTGTTAAACCTGAAAGAGCATTTATGCATTGCGGCGTGGATTATGCCGGACCGTTTTCGATTCGTGAAAGTCGCGGTCGGGGCAAACATGTACATTCGGCTTACGTATGCCTGTTCGTATGCATGTCGGTTCGCGCAATACATGTCGAATTAGTCTCAAATTATTCCACAGCTGCATTCCTAGCAGCTTTTAAACGATTTGTTACCCGACGTGGGTTACATCACGTAGTATATAGTGATAGAGGCACAACCTTTCAGGGTGCCGATTCCGAACTACGACGGGCGTTTGACGCTGCGATCCAGGATCCAACATTTCAGAATTTTGTAGCCACGCGTGGAGTTAGTTGGCAGTGTATCTCCCCTGCGGCACCTCATTTTGGCGGCCTCTGGGAGGCTGGCATTCGCAGCGTCAAGCACCATCTAAGACGCATCGTTGCCAACCATACTCCCACCATTGAGGAGTTTTCAACTCTACTATGCCAGATCGAGGCGTGCCTTAATTCTCGACCACTCGGAAACCTTCGCGATGATCCCGACGATCTTACGGCTCTTACTCCAGGGCACTTCCGTGTTGGAGGTGAGCTTACGGCTCCACCTGAACCATCGCTTCTGAAATTGAATATCAATCGTTTGTCTCGCTGGCAAATGTATCAGCAATTGTTAGAAACATTCTGGGAGCGACAGAGTTCAGATTACGTGACCTCCCTCCAACAACGAACCAAATGGCGACTCAGAACTGAGCCAATTCGCGTAGGTCAAATGGTTCTCCTGCGTCACGAAAATTATCCGCCAACTAAATGGCATTTAGGTCGTGTTATTCGGTGCCACCCGGGGAGTGACGGTTTGGTACGAGTGGTGACGGTGCATACTGCAACGTCTATTCTTGATCGTCCTCTGTCAAAAATTGCACTCCTTCCGGTGGTGCACGATGACCCATGATTTACCGTCTTAGCTATAAGTATTAAAACTCTCGATGGTTTATTGCGTTTAGACATAAGTTGATACCGCACCGGTTGGGCTTTAATTTTTCTCCTGTCTGTGTACGCGCGGTATTTGCGTAATTATAGAATCTGATCACGTATAGGGGGCCGGTAATGTTCAAAAACTGATCAAATTCGCGCGCTAGCGATTGCTGCGTCATTTATTTGATGCAGATTAGTGGTAACTTTTGTTTATTGTAATTTTCGACTCGGAACCCGACATGATGTTCCACGCACTGCTTGCACGCCTCTTCAGTCAGTCTCGATTTGAAAAGCACCGAAGGTGGACCTTGCTCCAAATTGACTAATATCGACGCGTACCTCTTACATGCAGTTAGAGCGCACTTCACATTTTTCGCGGCTTCAGTTAGGAGCGGATATTAAACCGAAAGTGGACCGAAATTATTTGAATGTCATTTTTTAAGAAGTTACAATAAAGGACATTTTAGAAAAGTGACTCAAGTATGGAATGTGTGGACCTTCCTCCAAAACTGTCTCAGCGTGTTTTCGAACAAGCGCCAAGCAAATGGATTAGTCCCTGTACAGTAGGGATGCATATGTGCACCATGAAAACCGGTGAACATTTTTTTTCAGTGTTGAACTGATAGAAGAAGCTAGCAGTAATTAGAAAGAGAGAGGATGACACGCTTATTCCCTATGCAGTTATCTATTCACGATATTTACGTGTTTTCATGACGTTCGAATCATAGCTATACGAGTTTGGACACGTGGGTAATGTAATTAATCAGGTTCCTGACCATCTTTTAATACATGTACAATTTACCACATCTTAAAAATCGCCATACAGCTTTCGACCTGTTAATTATCCGTAGATTTTACTATACGGTAACAATAAATCTGACTTCCCATAAGTGACGAACACATACAAGTATCGACTTGCTTTGAATGTAATTAATTAACCTTTATTTAATATTTTCCACCTTTAAAATTTCTGAGAATAATCATATCGAAATAACGATGTAAAAATTTAAGAGAAGCGTGTAAGATTCAACAGTTTTTTTTCTATCTTTATGCACAGTTTAGTGTCTTTTAAGTAAACAGTTAAAGGAAGTGACCATGCTGCCATCTTTTGATATGTTTAAAGAGATTGCAGAATCTGTGTATCGCAGAGTTAAATATGCGGGTGCATCTGAAATGCATGAATTCATCGTAGACTACGATGATATACTTGCTGATATGAGTGGGTATGGAGCGATTACAATTAAATATGAGTCAATTCATAAATAAACTAATAATAATATCGCCATGCAAAAGAATATGAAAGTGAAATTGTTAAATATTACCACGCATCTACTGCAAAGCGAAAGCAATCTCGAGTACCCAAAATTTCTTATTCTTAAAATACCTATATTGCCATTACTATACAGCTCTCTGAAATTGACACTTTGCACAGTCTTTAATCATCGGCGGTTGTCTATCTGCGGTATCATCACTCGTTTCAAAACGTTTATTGACGACATTCACGTAAATTTGGATGCATTTGCATTGTGAGTGGTAAGCATGACCATACTTCTTCAATTTCACGTTCTGCCAACGTTGATATGAAATCTATAGGCAAACTCGATGTCTTTTGTTTCCATTAATGCAAGACGTTTCACTTCATAGTAAATTCTCATTGACATTTGAGGAGCTGCAGGCTAGTCTTGAAGATTTTACAGTATCCAATTTTAAAGCATTTTAACGTTTTGTTTAGCACACTTTCCGTTAAATGAATAATTTTCGCAATTTATTGAAAAACGACGTTGTTGTTGTCCTATGAGTTTCGGTAAAGATGGACAGGCTAATATGTCTATGTCGACAACATTGTCAGCATCTAAAATTTCCTGCATCCTGCGTCTTTTATTTGTCTGCGCCTTTTATGTATATCTTGTGAGCACATGTAACGATGTCCTCCAACGTTTCGTTGATTGCATCAAAGAGTATATCGCCCGATTCCCATCGTAGACCATGGTAATTGTGCAATAACCAATTGTTTTACGTTCAAAACGTACTTTACAACATCACTGTCGGAAATATCCATAATGCACATTTTCTTCGGTATAAACCGATTACCAGGTCCGGGGAATCCTTGCGCGTCGACAATATTCTGCATTTCTAGTACCTAATACTGATTTGCTTGTCCCCTTCATTAATTGACGCATCATTCTCTCTCACACACACTCTTTGCCACTTCCACATATGGCGTGGTGCCTCTAATTCATGGATATAGGTCGTACCTTTCTCTCTAGATCGTAGTATCTCTTCGTCAAATCCTATGAATTGGAAATCGAATCAGAGTGTAACAAAAACAGATAATTTTCACGGTCACTAGATCCCTCTCGGTATCATCCGATGTTCCTCTCGAGATTAGGATAGATGGTCCCATACGTGTTCATTTTTGATAGTTTGCGAGTTACGATACTCAGATGATGAAGAAGTTAAACGCAATATTAAATCGTCTCAAGTACTAGCAACCAGTATGATGGTCACCGCACTTTCACAATTGAATAAATCTTTTCTACGATATTCGATCTAATTGAAATGTGCATAGACGTATGAATACAGGTTTCGATTGGTTTATAATACAATTGAGCGTTCCAAAGATCTTTCAATTTAAAATAAAAAATGTTCAGTCATTAACTTGACATACTGCAGTCTTAAATCAAATAATTAAAATCATTACATCTCAAAGTCAGTCCATGCATAAATCATACATGGTGTAAGTCATCTTCTCTGCACTACTACATCTTTCTTTCTGTAAATGCAAAACATTACAAAAGACAACAAAGTATTTATCATTATGATAATAACAAATTCCTTCACATTAGTACCGTGTCCAATAGCCACATAAGGTCGCCTTATTCCTAGTGAATGTTATTTTCGAACTTTCATCTTTAATTGTCTATCATTCTCTCTCTCTCTCTCTCTCTCTCTCTCTCTCTCTCTCTCTCTCTACCTCTCTCTCTCTCTCTCTCTCTCTCTCTCTCTCTCTTAACGCTCTCATGGAAGTACCATCTTATACAAATGTCCAATAAAGTCTCCTCCACTCTACGTCAACTACGTAATAACCGTGCTCAACTACCAACTGATGTTAGGCAAACCCTTGTTTCCTCGTTGATTTTACCCTACTTCGATTACTGCTGCGCAGTTTACAACGACATCAATGTAACTCAAAAAATAAGGGTGGAACGAATGTTTAATGCGGGCATTCGTTTCATCTTCGATCTACGGCGCGATGAGCACATTACCCCTTATCGTAATAAGCTTGGCTGGCTCAACACTAAATCGCGTAGGTTATACTATATTGGAATCGTCACCTATAAGATTATTAAGACCCACGTACCCCACTATCTTTATGAACGTTATCAGTGGCGTGAAGAATCTACATCCAGGGCTCTTCGACCAGGCTCTATGCAAGAACTTCGAGTACCGACACATCGGCTAGAATCCTATTCCAACTCTTTTATTGTCACATCTACCCGGTTATGGAATGAACTTCCAGTCGAAATTCGCGTAAGTGAAAATGTGTATTCGTTTAAAGTAAAACTAAAAAAATTCCTATTAAGTCGGACTTCAGTGTAATTATTATGTATTTTATATTTTAGTATTAGCATTATAAGTATTGGTATTAGTATTTTAGTATTTAACATTAGTATTTTAGTCCACTTTTACTTTTGGTATGTGTGTACCCTACCCTACGTTGTAATCGCTCGACTATTATTATTATATATCTATTTTATATCTACTTTGTTATAGAACTAGTATTAGTATAGAATTAGTATTGCGCTTTTATATGCATCTGTTAGTATGTCTTGTTATATTAAGCTTAGTTTTAGTATTAGTTATCTGTATGTATGCTCTATATTGGATGGCCTAAGAGGTAATACCTTCTCTCTCTCTCTCTCTCTCTCTCTCTCTCTCTATTCAATATATATATATCGGGCATTCCACGTCAACCGGATCACTTGGCTGGCCAAAATTCATTACCGCCAAAAAATTGTTTCAGGGGTTAAAATTTAGTTCAGTATATCTACTTTTAATTTCCGTGTGGTATTTTTGAAAATTCAAAATGGCGGCTCCAATACGGTGCTTAAAAAGACCACACTTTTGAAAACGAGAGTAAAAACCTTTCATACAGTTTTTTGTGCCCAAGAAAAATACCATTTTAGAATTTAGTTCTTTGTTATAGTATGCTCCAATTACGAATCTCGTATCAGAATTTTGAAATTCAAAATGGCGGATCCAATATGGCGGATGAATTTGTAAAAAGTGATCGGATGTTGCTGAAACTTGTTGCTCGGGGGTTTTCGGGGTCGCAGAATACGATTCTGATGTTAGATTTTAAAAATTTAAAATGGCGGATCCAATATGGCGGATGAATTTGTAAAAAGTGATCGGATGTTGCTGAAACTTGTTTGTAGGGGGTTTTCGGGGTCGCAGAATACGATTCTGATGTTAGATTTTAAAAATTCAAAATGGCGGATCCAATATGGCCAATGAATTTTTAAAAAGTGATCGGATGTTGCTGAAACTTGTTTCTCTGGGGGTTTTTGGGGTCGCAGATTACGATTCTGAACTTAAATTTTAAAGATTCAAAATGGCGGATCCAATATGGCGGATGAATTTTTAAAAAGTGATTGGGCGTGGTTGAATCTTGTTCCTCGGGGAGTTTTGGGGTCGTACTATACGAATCTGGTGGATGACAAAGCTAAATTAAAAATTGTATAGTACCAAAATAATGTCGAAAATCGGTTAAACATAGAATAGCTTACCTCTAGTAGGGGTATTGTGTTATAATATGAGTATGAACACAAGTCGTTTAATGAATGATTGCAACCTCCGGATTTAAGAAGTTACGACCTCTGAACCGTATATGTAACAGCTGTTGCCATCGCCAGGAGGCACTATTACCCGTAAAGTTAAATTGTCGTGTTTCTCTTCCGACATTTCCTGCAGCTCTTGAAGTGATGTTGATTTTGTATCGTCAATTCGGAGCGAGTTTCGTTTTCGATGCAGATGCATCTAAAAATCATGCCCTTCTTAGCATTACCCAGGATGAACGACACGGACGTGATAGGGTTCTCATCCCATTGGGGTGCTTTTTGAAAGTGAGTCCCCTTGCCTCTCACGAACTGGGGTGCTTTTTGAAAGTGAGTCCCCTTGCCTCTCACGAATTCGGGTGCTTTTTGGAAGTGAGTCCCCTTGCCTCTCACAAAAGGAAGAATCATATTAATCATATAATTTAAAAAAGGAAAAAGTAATCGAACATTGTCATAAGCTCTGAAAAACCCGTCTGCTAAAGGTTTACAATAAAAATCATTTCTGGATTTCTTAAATATTTAATAGCAGTCAATAATGGTAGAAATAATAGTAATATCAATATTAAGAATATAACGTCATTTTAAATTTAAAAATTATCAATAACTTCAGTACTGGACTTTACTAGTGGGATTAATAGCACTTGAGTATGTCATAACATTCAATATCTTACTTGAATCTGGCACGAATGCATGTGACATTCGAATATTTGGCACGGCTGGGGCAACTGTAAATCTCTTATTTAGAAATCTCTAAGCTTTCTCGTGTGTTTGTTTAGTATAGTAGAAAAATTGAATATTTTTGAACGTATATTTTGCCCAGATACATAGAGCTTCTGCGTTCAAAATTGCTGAATTTCCTTCGGCCTGAAGACTAGTACGCGTTGCTTCCCTTTTTAAAGTCGCGCCGATACCATCGCATGCTCCTTTTCCATGCGCTGTCGCATGAAAATGCCATTCAGCTTCAATGCCGAAATCGATTTTGTGATACATGAGATTACTCATTTGGAATCTATTTTTATAATGTTGTACCGCACCATCGGTAACATAAATTACATGTTGTACGCGTGGGCACACTTTTTTTATTTCAGGAATAATAGTTTGTTGCATTACATACAGATATATCATGAGTCAAGCTGTTTGATAATAATATATTACTACAATGGATTATTGTACCTTCTGATTTGTAATAGAAAACGACAGGATGAACCGTACATTGGTCGTTGTTGTAATGAAACCCTTGTGCTGCATTTTGTACAACGAATGCGAAATTTTCCGAGAAATCACTGTGAACTAATACTTCACCGTATTGAAGGTTCGCTTTACGTTCTTCTACATATTGCGACTGACTCTTAGAAATAAAGTGGTGCAATACGAATTCAGGCAATCTAGAGCACAGTCTGTCAACATAAGTATCTATTGAAAAACATTCTTTTATTAATGCACATCTGTCAGTGGATTGCCATGTGCTGCAAAGAATTTGCGAAATTTCATTCTCTTCCAAAACACGCGATACATAGTGAGGACAAGACTCACACTCCCGTAAGTAGCAATTAGGTTTTGGGCTAGAACAAAGTACAAAATTGATGCAATCATTGTAATCTTTTATGGAATATTCCAAATCTTTAGTCAATTCGTTCAAATGTGCGGCATCAAGTAAACTTTTAAAATTTTGATGTATGACGCAGACGCAGATGTTGTGCGTGCCTGCCGCTCCGGAGGGGTAACGATTGGAAACAGTAAGGTCTGGTCGATTGAATATGCAGACGATATAGTATTGGTAGCAGAAGAGGAAGAGGGACTGAGATATATGATAAGGGGAGTAAGGAAATATTTGGGAAGGAAAAAATTAGAATTGAGTACTGAAAAATCGAAGATAATGGATTTTAAGAATAGATGGGGAAGAGAAAAACGAAAAGAGGACAGCTCCGGGATACACAGTAAGGGAGGAACTGAGTAGGCCTAAATTAAGAGTGGAAACGGGGTGGAGAGCGGGAAAATTTGAAGAAAAATTAGAAGGAGTAGGAGGAGGAGAAATAGGAAGGATACGTATGAGGGAGAAAAGAAAAGAAGAACAGGAAAAAGAGTGGATGGAGCTGACTAGATAGAGTGTGGAAAGACGAGATTATATGTGGAGAGTGGGGCTAAGCGAGATAGCAGTGTGTGTGTGTGTGTGTGTGTGTGTGTGTGTGCGTGCGTGCGTGCGTGTGTGTGTCTAAGTTAAATACTCTTCACTTTCAAACTGATGGGCCATTAACGCAGTATCGCAATAAAAACATGTTTTGGCTACTTAGTACTCTTTTTCCATCAATTTACTGTAATTTCGACAATATTGTTTATAATTTTTCAGAAACAGGGTACGGAAAAGGCCCAGCGGATGAAATCGGGGGATTCCTAAAGCGTACAGCTGATTCTGCAGTAATATATGGAATGGATGATAATAATTTTGATGCTCTCTTTTCTGTACTGAGTAATAATTGCAAAAATGTTTTTATATCCAAAGTTAGTGAATCTGAAATTAATAACATTGACGAACAAATACCGAAAAAATTCAAGTCTTTCATGGAACTATGAAAGTGCATCAATGGAAATGGACTAGGTCACAGAGTAATCGTATTGAATTTAATGAGATGAGTTGTTACGAGTGTGCAATTACAGATAAATGTAAGCATTACCATCTGGGTGAATTGAAAATTGCAGATACCATACCCTCACGTATAAAACAAAAACAAACCGAGACAAAAGGACTGAAAACTAAGAAGAAAAAATATTAAGAGTAATGAATTAAGATTCCGTAAGTGTGCGGGCGCATATTATATGAGTATCAAAATATTTTAAATTATGTAAATAAGCTTAAAATTCAATACTGTTCGCGTGGACGATCGTGAAGGACGATCGTCTTAAGCGCCGGGTTACAGGCTGGTTGGGCGAAGATCTTGGATTAAAAAAAAGGAGAAGAGATGAAGAGTTTATGCTCACAAAATTATATTTTGGCCACTTTCCATTCATAAGAGTTTTACAATTCGCACACGAGCACGGCGCAGCTTGTACGCGTTTAACTGATTTGCCGATCGGTGAATTTAAAGACGAAATAACTCGAAGCATGGATGCGGTTACCATGAGCCTCGTGGAACAAAATGTCGGTTTCGTAGCGCGACAGAAATACGTGCGTGTCGATTCCATGCGAGAAAGTGAAGGTGACTGACTAACCGGAACCACCGCGAAAATTGCGAAAAGAACCACTTACCGCGATTTTGAGAGATGGGAAACTCTGCTCGACAGACAACGAGCCAGCGCGAGGAACTCCCACTACCGGCGGGCCTTTTGACGCAATTTACTCAAGAAAAATTGATTACCACGATTTTGTAGTTCCAATTTTGACACCCATGAAGCAGGCGATGCGCGATGGCGAACAAATACATGAAATTAAGTTTCTCATATATTTATTGATGTCTTCGCCGTGCGAAGATGCACCTGGTACACATTCCCATGTTGGGAAATGCAAGCATTGCACATTATTTATCAAATTTACCTGATACATGTGGGAGGGTAGTCATTGCTATACTAGCGGGAGTGGTGAAGAAGATACTCACGGTCGGCAAGATCAGAGTAGGGTGGGTGAACTGCAGATTACTCGAGAAGGACACCGTTCCTAGATGTCTCAAATTGAAAAAAATGCTACTTCATAAGCGGAAAACCTCAGCGAGACGCTGCTAAGAGAAACCCGTCTGTGCCCTGTGCAATAACATGGGACTGAAGAATTGTGGTATTACGTATGTGGTAAATAGTGTAAGGCTATATAAGGGTAAGTGCAGAGAAGATTAGGGCTTGATAATGCTTCTAGCAGCCGCAGTGCTGGACTCGGTCCTTGCGGTCCTGAGCAACCACCGGTATACGGGTGATTCATACATGATGGACAATCGGTCAGCAGTAGATTCTTTAGTAAAATCTAAGAATATTTTTCCTTTGGAAAAATGTCGTGGCAAGGACAGTTTTTAAATTATTTAGCATTGAATTTGACCAATAGGAGCACGGGATTCCCTATTGTCGGGAGTAGATAGGCTATAGAGCTTCTGCCCCCCACCCAACCCTGCCTCTCTTCGAAGATAATGTGATGGGAGAATTGCGCAAATGGGTCGAAAGAAGGTCATTGGTTGTTATAATCAATTTCTTGTATTGGTATTATAAATTTCGAAGGCTGTGAAGGTCGAAGAACATAGTTAATTTAATGTATACATTGTGTTACATTGTCTAATGAAAAGAGTAGGTAAAGGTCAACCAATATTTATTATTTTATTTGATATTGTTGATCTTACAAAATGCAATCAGAGAGATTGAAGAGTGTTGCCGTTACACATTAGTATTGCCATGTGTGGACTATCGAAAAACAAATTTCAAATGTCGCCTTCATTAAAGATCAGATATTGCTACATTATAGTCGCTTCTCCGTGATTATATGGAAATAAACCGTAAGCTAGGAACCGTATTGAAAGTGAAAGTAAAATGACCTTTTCCACGTGCGTCCTACTACCATTTCTCTTGCTCTTGCATACTTTTTGTTAGAGCCATTAACATCAGCAGTATACCGTTTTTACGGTCGTCGATTATCCGTCGATCACTTATTCACCGTACATTTGTTTTCCCCAAAACTGTATACAAGATTAATGATGTCGCGTTATGTATATATCTTTCGATCTCTTAAATCCCCTATTGGGAAATCTTGCCTTCAATATGGCACCATTACCGACGTATTTCAAATGTTACGTATCTTTTTTGAGGAATTGAAAGTGTTGATGTCATTTTCCTCCAACATTCGTCACAATTCGTTCAATAACAGTTTGAGGGTATCTAAACCAATCCCGTATATCGACAACCTAATTTTTAAATCTCACACAAATTATAATTACCTGTTACTCTTTAGTGATGCAATCAGCGCTTTGACCTATTCCTTGCTTCCTTGTCAAGTTGTAAGTTCCAAATCACCTATCAGAATTTTCTCTCGTCGGGGAATTCTATCCATCAATATGATAGTTACACAACTGGTTTGTAGACCTTTCCCTTGACAAGCCGTTAGTGTGTCTCAATGATCTCCAACAGTGACAAAACCATCGAGTCCCTTCACCCAAAACTGCTAAGACCATTTTGAAATTAATGTAAAACAGCCGCTAAGCAAGTCTCAACGCGTTCAAAAGACCTGACGCCGACCCCCTGATATTGTTATTAGAAATGTCCTGTCTTTATATGATCATTGCAAACGGCCTCTTCCTAATGCGTTATTTTACGAAATTAGATCATAAATATTGAAAAGTGCAGGTTGTTACACATTAGTATTGTCATGTGAGGAATATTGAAAAACAAATCTCAAAAGTGGCCTTCATTAAAGGTCAGCTATTGCTACATCACAGTCGCTTCTCGGTACCTACGTGGAAATACATCGTAGACTAGGAACCATATTGTGAAAGTGAACATAAAATTCTACCATCTCTCTCGCTCTCGCATACTCTTTGTTATATCTACTAACTTTAGCATTGTACCGTTTTCACGGTCATCGTCATCGCTGATTAACCGCCGTTCATTTTCACCATATATTTTTCCATGTATACAGGTTCAGACTCATTTAAAGTCATTCCGCACTTTCATCAAAACATACACTACGTTAACAAAGGAAGCATTAATAAATAAATAACTAATTTACAATAATAATATTCAAATGGTATTAAATCTCACATAATCTGAATAGCGTGTATTAAATTGTATAATATAGAACTGATGGATGAAACTAGCATTAACTAGAAAGAGAGATGATGACACGCTTATTCGATATGCATTTATCTATTCGCGGTATTTAAGTGTTTTTATGACGCTCGAAACATAGCTATTCAGTCACCTTGTAGTTGACGGAGCCTTACCCGCCTGAAGGCTCAGGCCCCATGGCGCGGAGCCAGGATACGCCCGGACCAACGTGAGATTCCTTCTTCCGGTAGTTTCTATCAATCTATCTCAAAGCGGCAAGACATATGGAGATCCTCGATGAGTAGGGTACCTTTCTAATACCTATGACACTCTGCAGGGTCGCACCCGAGTTGCATTGCAACTGACACATCGGAGCAAGAGAGACCTTTCAAACTCCGGGAAAGTCCTTCCTGTACTAACAGGAAGGACTTTCAGGAAGCTCGCAGGCTTTTGAAACCACTACCCGCGCGAGTCCAAAACCAATGGGTGAGAGGGTCCTCCGAAGGGTTCTTCGCTTGGAGCAGCCCCCGCGAGTGCCATTTAATATGACCTGGTGAGATATTGCGAGGACTGGCCATAATTCAAACACCAGCCCTCTACGAGTTCCCGAAGTGGCGAAGCCCTCCCCTGCATACTCAACCATGAGCCCGCCAAAATGGCGTCT
The DNA here is from genome assembly GCA_030407085.1 of Trichopria drosophilae. Taxonomy (NCBI): domain Eukaryota; kingdom Metazoa; phylum Arthropoda; class Insecta; order Hymenoptera; family Diapriidae; genus Trichopria; species Trichopria drosophilae. The sequence continues at coordinate 130,370,929 of CM059582.1, read as the reverse complement.
CTAAATGTGTTATGCGTCCCCATAGTGTCAGAGGCCTTGTCAGAGGCCCATGCTTAGATGTGCGACGTCAGACCTCCTACCCAGCTTTTCCTGCCACTCGGCTCAACTAGCCCCGCTTGCGCGGGGTTAATCACAACGCGCGTAGCCGAAGCTACTTGCCCGGAGCCTGCCGTCCCGTGTAGTGGGTAGCCCACACTTTCCGACCGACTCCCTGAGGTTATCTAGGGCAACTCAGGAGGCGACACTCTCTCCCTTAGAGGTGGGGGAACCCGGGGGGGGGGGTCTCTCCCTCCTCCTTCCCTGAGGTACGATGCGGCCTCGGTTACCCGACCCGGAAACCTCGGCCGCTCAACTCATTAGACCCCGCATGCGCGGGGATCACGCAAAAGTTCGCAGCCGCAGCCCTTGTGTCGGGTCCCTCGGGGCTGACCACGTTCCCGTAGCCTACCTTCCAGTAGGGTGGGTCGCCCAACACTTTCCAGCAGACTCCCTGAGGTTGCCTCGAGCTGTCCCAGGAACGACAGACTTCCCGAGGGAGGAGCAGGCTCCACACTTCTGGCCCACCGCAGAAGGGGACCGCGTGTCCTCCCCCTCTGGGGCACGAAACATAGCTATGCGAGTTTGCACACGTGGATAATGTAATTAATCATGTTCCTGACCGTTTTTTAATATGTGTACACTTTACCACATCTTAAATATCGCCATGCGGGTTTCGACCTGTTAATTACGCTAAAAATGAATCTGACTTCCCATAAGTGACGAGTACTTACGAGAATCGACTTGCTTTTAATGTAATTAATTAACCTTCATTTAATATTTCCCACTTTTAAAATTTCTGTAAATAAGATCGAAATGACGATATAAGAATCTAAGAAAAGCGTGTAAAATTCTTTACGCACAGTTTTAAAGGAAGTAATAATGCTGCCATCTTTTGGTACGTTTAAAGAGATTGCAGAATCTGTGTATCGCAGAATTAAATATGCGGGTACATCTGAAATGGATGGATTCGTCGTATAATGCATTGGCATACTTGCTGATATGAGTGGTTATGAAGCGATTACAAATGAATATGAGGTTCTCGAAAATTGGCTCAAGCAACAATTAAACTTATTATCGTCATGCAAAAGAATATGATAGTGAAATTGCAAAACTGCAAAACGAAAGCAATCTCGAGGACCCGAGATTTCTTATTTTCAAAATACCTTTATTGCCATTACTATACGTCCCTCTGAAATTTATTGTCTATCTGCGGTATCATCACTCATTTCGAAATATTTATCGCCGACATTCACCTAAATATGGATGAATATGCATTGTGAGTGGTAAGCACGACCATGCTTCTTCAATTACGTTCTGCAAATGTTGAAATGAAATCTATAGGTAGACACTCGATGTATTTTGTTTGCATTAATGCAAGCCGTTTCACATCATAGTAAATTCTCATTGACCTCTGAAGCGATGCAGGCCGGTCTTGAAAATTTTCCAGTATCCAATTTTTAAGCATTTTAACATTTTGTTTAGCACACTTTCCGTTAAATGTATGATTTTCACAATTTATCGACATTCGACGTTGTCGTTGACCTGAGTTTCGGTAGAGATGGACAGGCCAATATGTCGACAACATTGTCAGTATCTAAAATTCCTTGTAACCTATATCTTTTTTTTGTCTACGCTTTTTATGTATATATTGTGAGCACATGTAACACGATATCCTCCAACGTTTCGTTGATTGCATCAAAGGGTATATCGCCCGATTCCCATCGTAGACCATGTTAATTGTGCATTAACCAATTGTTTTACATTCAAAATTTACATTACAACATCACTGTCGGAAATATCCATAATGCACATTTCCTTCGGTATAAACCTATTACCAAGTCCGGGGAATCCTTGCACGTCGGCAATAAACTACATTCCAAGTACCTAATACTGGGTTGATTGTCCCCTTCATTAATTGAAGCATCATTCTCTCTCTCTCTCTCTCTCTCTCTCTCTCTCTCTCTCTCTCTCTCTCTCTCTCTCACATACTCTTTGACACTTCCAGTCGAAATCCGTGCAAGTAAAAATGTGCATTTGTTTAAAGTAAAACAAAAAAACTACCTATTAAGTCGCACTTTAGTGTAATTATTTTGTATTTTATATTTTAATATTAGTATTAGTATTAGTATTAGTATTAGTTTAGTATGTAATATTAGTATTTTAGTCCACTTTCACTTCTGGTATGCGTGTACCCTACCCTACATTGTAATCTCTCGACTATTATTATCTATCTATTTTATATTTACTTTTATTATGCCTTGTTAGTATGCCTCGTTATATTAAGCTTCGTTTTAGTTTTAGTTATCTGTATGTACGCTCTATATTGGTTGGCCTAAGAGGTAATACCTCAAGCCATAATAAAGACAATCAATCAATCAATCAATCTCTCTATCTCTCTCTCATTAGCCACCCATTTGTTACATCTATACGAATACCCGTACATCAAATCCAGTCGTGTGCATACTCTTGTGATGTAACATTCACAAATGGAATGAAATTAATTCTGAAAACCCAACAAGTACAAGCTTAAATGTATTTTAATACTAACGGTATACCTCTTGATTCCGTTTACAATAATGATTTGGATAATCCCATTGCACGAAACGTTGTTATATTTGACAGATTTTTGTTACTTCCACATTGTAATCGTAATTGGTTAACTAAGTTATTCACGTACGAATATTATTGTTATATGTATTTTGTGAAATATATTGGCATAAAGAGACTGCCCTATCCATCACACCTAGTGTAATAGAAAAAGACGTAAGTCATTATATCAATAAAGAATTTTCATGGTAATAAATTAACCTTTAAAAGGTTCAGATCATGGACTAAAATTTGATATTATTATTATTAATATTGAATCGTTTATAGAACTGGTCTTTTCATACATTATTATTTAAAAAGACTGCTACAGTATATGAAATAAAAGATTAAACAAAAATTCAACATGAAGACACGCATAGGTTAATTCTATTTAAATGTGCGCAAGTAATTCTGTAAAACATTATTCATTTTGAAAGGGAAAGTGAAAAATTTTCAATGACCTGTCTGTAAAGCTTCATAGTTCTATCTTACTTCATGTTTCTTTTCGACAGTCCAAACACATCGGTACACAAATACACTTTCAATAATCATTGAATATTTTCTTATGTAAGGGAGGAAATATTCAACGATTTTTTCGTAAATAATAATACAATTTAAGTTTTTTTTTCACTATACAATTTAACTAAAACAAGCTTAATTGCGATGTTTTGGAAATGCTGGTGATAAAAATATGAATATGCAATTAATTGAATTATTAACACACGTATCTCTATTATGAATTTCAATTATATCATTTTTGCATATTATAACAAGGGAGATTCCGTTTCCGGCTTGATTGCGATTTAACGTTCGTTTTTGCGCTCCGTTGAATTTTGCATAAAAGTTATCATTTTTGTCGTGCAGTGGTGTTCTTTTCGCTTGACGGTGTGTCAGTGGTGAAAGCGCTCAAGGGAGCTTATTTTTTTTTTCGGACATTTTTGAGCACTGATTGACTCATTTGAGGGGTATTCTAACCTCAATCTTCCATCTGGCATCAAGACGAAGGGGTACATGTGCTCCTGCCGTTAGAACTGCGCAGGCTCGAAATTGATCTCTGCCGTGACTACGCTAATCAGGCGGAATCTTCAGCTAGACGTATCTGCTCCTCTTGCCACGTTCTCCTTCCACTATATCTCACCAGGCGACGGCACTTTCCAGCCGTGCAGTCTACCTTACATGTCGGAGAAAGGTTCGCCTCCCAGCTGTAGCGGCCAGTCAGTCACTCCCCCCAGTCAATCTTCGGGGAAGAAGGAGGTGCGACTCGCACCGCTCATTCGACCATCCCTTCTCTCGGGTCGGCCTCCCACTGCCGCCCGGTGGAAAGACTTACGCTCGAACAGCTGTGGCACGCTCGACTCCTACGTTATTAATAAGCGAAAAAGGAACATCTTATCGCCGGAATCGAACACTAGCAAAAGTGACGACAATAGGACTTCAAAAAAAAAAATAAATCAACTTGACGAATCTGATCCAGAAATATTAACGGACTTAAACGATATGGCTTCCGAAGCAGCACTTAGCAAAATGCAAGCTGCGCTGCAAGCATCGATCTCAGCTGTCGCCGTTTCCGTAAATGCCAATAGTGAGGAAATTAGGCGCGACGTCGCTGGTTTGACACAAATAGTTCTTGACCAGAGGAATGAGTTCTCAGCGCGCATTACCGCCCTCGAAAAGAAAGTTGAAGAAAACGCGAGTACAAATGAGCAACTCAAAGCGAAAGTTGAATCCCTGGAAAGACAACTTAAGCGGAAAAATATTATTATTACCGGCCTTCGAAATAATAATAAGGATTCGTCGAAACAGGATGTTGATGCTTTTCTTGCGGATAAGTTTTCGCTTGAGAATGCTGTGGCCTCAGTCACAACATTAAAAGCCAATCCACCGACTTTATTAGCGGAATTAACATCGGCTGACCAGAAATCGAAAATCTTGACACAAAAAAGAAAAGTGTTGCGAAATACCAATATCTTTATTTCGAACGACCTTACATACAAAGAACGTCTATTCGAATATAAGGTTCGTGAGGCACGCCGCAAAGCAACGGCAGACAACATCTCGTTCTCTAGACGAGGTAGAAACGTTTTTTTGGGCAACAAACGATTATCCTGGTCCGACGAACTACAAGAATTTGTTGACCTGTCAAATCTCGCAGAACATGAAACCCAAGACATGTTTTGTGCTTCTGGAGAAGCCCTAACGGGTCCTATGGAAGGCATTTTACCCAAATCGACGTCTCAAGATCAACAAAATTTTTAAAGGCTACCCATCTCTCTTCTTCGTCATCAACATCTCCGGTATCTAAGGCAAAAAGTTCAACGGACTCATCGACACATGGAAACACTGTATTTGATGCACAAAAGTGTAAAGTAACCCGTATTGTTTTTTGGAACGCCCGCTGCTTTTTAAATATTAAAAATAATTCTTTCTCATCAACACAAAGTATTGTTAATTTTTCAGAAACTTGGTGCAACGTCGAAAATAAGATTCGCGAACTAAAGTCTAACTCGGGTACGATTTTTTCTGCAGCCACTCATGCAGCCTCCATTGGACGTTTCAGTGGAGGGCTTTTATCTATGATAAATCCTGATTTTGCTCACGAAATTCTAGACGTTTCACCAAATTGGATTTTTTATTCAGTCAACACATTACCTATTAAAGTTATTATCGGCTCTTTTTATATTCCTCCAAACTCAGATCTGTCTATAATTTTTTTAAATTTAAATAATGTTCTCGATGCTCTTAAAACCCAGTTTTTGGACTGTATGTTTGTACTCGGTGGCGATTTTAATTGCAGGATTGGGACATTGAACGACAATTACGACATTGATCAAATATTTGAAAACTCTAATGTCTCATCGATGCGAGTATCCCACGAGACGGTGCACAATAAGCACGGCTCGGCTCTACTGGAGTTCATGCGTTCCAACAATTTCGTTTTAATCAATGGCAGGTCACTTAGTGACACTCCGGCCCACTTTACTTTTCTTGGCAGCAATGGCTTCAGTATAGTCGATCTAGTGTGGGTTTCCGACACTCATTTACCTTTTGTGCACGATCTCAAATTAGGCGACGATCTCCACGGGTCCGATCATTTACCGGTATTTTTATCTCTATTTTTACGTTCCGAACGCGCAATTCAGGCAGATTCTCACGCTCTTTCAGCTAGTGTACCCGGAGTGAGAGTTGTAAGGTCGAAAGATGGGTATGATAATTTTGTAGCAGCCTTAAAAAAATCGAGAACTTGGGAAGATCCCGCAAGTGCAGATCCTACCGCGAATTACGTAAGTTTTTGCAGGAAGCTTAAAGAACTCGCTTTAGAATCTAACATATTAGTGGCGACCTATCATCGTAGTTTTAGTTGTACCAATTTTCAGCGTAACTTGTGGTTTGATCGAGACTGTGCTGCAGCGAGAAAACAAACAAAGCGCTGTTTATATGTAATGCGGCGAAATGATTATAGCGAGCTCACAGTTCAGGAATATAAAATAGCTAAAAAATCATACACGAAATTAATTGCAAATAAGAAGCTAGTTCATATCTCCAAATTAACCGATACCTTTGCTGCGACTAAGAATGCCTGCGACTTTTGGAAAGCGGTCCGTCTTTTCTCTAAGAAACCGTCTGTTAGATCATTGATTTCGGAGGAAGCGTGGAGAAACTTTTTTTCTACAGTTTTTCTCCAAACTACCAATCCTTTACTTCTGCTTCCCAATATCCACGATCCTTCACTCGATTCTCCTTTAACCCATAATGAATTATTGGCGAGCATTAACTCACTCAAGGCCGGTAAGGCAGTTGGTCCGGATAGTCTACCTGCAGAAGTTTTCAAACTACTTGACAACTCTTCAACTTTTCGTTTATTAGATATTTTTAACGCGTTTTTTGAGCTAGAAGAATTTCCCAGTGACTGGGCCCGGGCGACTGTTTTTACCATCTTTAAGAAAGGCTTAAGAGATGATCCTTTTAGCCACAGATTAATTGCGATAACAAACGCCATATCTAAAATATTCTCACAGATTTTGAATAAACGACTTATAGACTGGACAACACGTAGGAATATTATACAAGAAGAACAAGCAGGATTTCGTTGCGGAAGAGGTACGGAGGAGAACATCTTTTGCCTTCTCGCCGCTGTACAGATAGCCCTCCGGCGGAAGAAATCCAAAATCTATAGCATATTTGTAGATTTCAAAAGAGCATTCGACACGGTTCCACACGCACTGCTCTGGAAGAAACTGGCTGGTTTAGGTGTCAGCGCCAAATTCATAAGGATTTTAAGAGCCATCTATGAAACGGCATCCTTATCAGTCAAAATGGCGAACGGACACTTGATAGAAGCGGACGTGACCATAGGAGTGCTACAAGGTGAAATTTTAAGCCCTCATCTTTTCCTACTCTATTTAGCTGACTTGACAGACTTCTTCAGGGGAAGGGGGGTCAGAGGTGTTGATTTAACAACTTCATTTGATCTGCTCATGCTAATCTACGCCGACGATCTTACGATTTTCGCCTATTCACCGGCGGACTTACGCGAGAAGTTGCGGCTACTTTCGGAGTACTCGGAGTGTAACGGCCTTATGGTTAATGTCGAAAAAAACAAAATTATGTGTTTCAGAAGGGGCGGACATTTAGACTCTAACTCGAGACATTTTGCATTTAACGGTAGTCCAGTTGAGGTCGTCAATAGTTATCGGTATTTGGGAGTTATCTTTTCCTCCTCCGCGCAGGGTTTATTAGCCTGTAAGGAAACCACCATAAAAACCAAAGCCGCGTCTGCCGCAATCGCATCAATTATAGCCAACGCTAAAATAGATTCTTGGGAGGCAATTTGGAAACTATATGGAGCGAGCATTACTTCCATCCTGCTTTATGCCGCTCAACTGTGGGGTCTTAGATATACCTCTTACCTAGAGTCTGCTCAGATCACTTTTTTCAAGCGCATCTTCAACCTCCCGGTAAATACACCATCATATTTAATTCGGCTGGAGTTCGGCCTTCATTCTATAGCTGTAGAGGTACTTAATCGTGCTATGAAACGGGTTGTTAAAGTCTTACGCCTACCCGACTCTAGGATTCCAAAAATACTTCTGACGCGCTTAAGGGACTTACTTCAGGCCAATTCGAGTGACTCTTTTAACTGGCTGTCACAAGTTAAATCTTTTACCGACAAATTGGGGGACAACGAACTATGGGCGAATTTTGATGCAGATTTCTGGGAGCGGAAAAGGCTAACAATAGTAGTTCAGTTTGCCAAACTAAGCAGGAAAAGTGATTTCGAACATTACTGCAACGCCAACTCTCCGCAATTACCCATTTACCGAAATTATAATGACTCATATTCCACGCATTATCCGGTCCGTCTTCCTCCTGATCATTTGAAACTAAGAATTCAACTTAGAGTATCCACGATTCATTCTAGATCTTTGCTAATATCTGGACAGCGTTTCGCATACGATCCGACGGCTCTCTGCTCGCTATGTAATCTCCGCACTAATGAAAATCTTATGCATATTCTTTTTGATTGTCCTCTTTATCATGTTCTTGTCCACGTCGCCGGAAAATATTATCATAAGTCTTATCTGCGCCAACGACGTTACTTCAGCGAAAACTCTATACTTTTTTGTAAAAGCATGTTTCAGGCGCCAGGCTTTTATGTTAGGCGATTAGCTTAGTTTAGATTAGTTTAGCTTAAGAAATACTTTGTAAATATCTTTGTAACACTATGTAATGCCCGATTACGGGACTCCATCTCTACGGGACATCTATCCCTTTACAAGAGTAATAAATATCTATCTATCTATCTATATTATAACAAGTACATATTTACAATATTTACAGACTGTATGTCTTTTCATTATCACGTTTAGACTAAAATGTACGTCAAAATTGATTCTTGCCCGTCATTAATTATAGGCATCTAGTACATCGGAGCTTTCAAACACCTTTACAATATGTTGTATATTTTCTTAAATCTGAATGCATTCACGTTACTGATGACAATTATGCTTCGTTAATTTCATCTTGACCAAAGATGCGAACGAAACAAATTGAGATCGGTACTATTGCCAGTGTCTGCAATTTCTTACTCACACCTATCAAGGAAATTTCGTAAATTATAAGCGAAAGCATTCACAGTTATTAATATATTTCTTTATAAGTCATAAGTTTACTGTCGACTATATTCATAATAAACATATTGTTTAATGTAGATCGGTAATTATCTAATTAATTATCTTACATTTAATTCATCACAAGATTCAATATGTTCCCTTCAAAATATCGTGTTTTATTTTTGCTTATTGCATCTCGTAATATATCAGCTCGCACTGTCTATATTGAATTCCTTAATTTTAATATTAATATGTCATTTAAATAATTCACTTCATATACTGACCTCTACCATCTTGTTGTATACCGTGCACACTTAAACCAGTAGAATATACGAATAATATTTATTTTTTATCCTCCGGCCGTAAAACTCTATTTCTCGGCCCAGGGCGAAACCTTCGACCGCGAATTATCGAGTCATACGACAATCGGATCAAAAAATACATTATTGCTCACGGGCGAAATATCGATCACCGACGAGTGTAATTGTTGCCCTCACTTCGCTAGGGCGACAAACTTCACGATCGTCGATAATCGATAATTGCGCCCTTGACACATAATGTACTATTTTTAAAGATGCGTTCTAGCTGCTCAAGACATTAATTAAACCTTTAATAATAGTTAATAATAAATTTGTATACATTACTACTTTTCCCTATTACATTATATACTCTCACTAATATTCTCCTAACATCATACATCTCAATCGTAATGTTCACTTCAAAATTTTTAATTATTTTTGAATATTCCATTTATATCTCATTGGCTTTCTTATATTATAAGTCTATTTCGTTTCATCTCTGCTAACACACCTCGCACTATTAATATTCCTTAACTTTATTTATGTAGTTTCAATATTTCCATAGCACACATCTTTGGACTATTGCGTAAGCGTATAATATTCTTATTTTAAAGATAAATTGTAGCTACTCCAGGTACTAACGAACACCTTACAATAATTAAGACTGACAATCAAAGGACATAATTTTGTATACATTGATTATTTGACCTTCCACGTTATACCCACACTAATATTTTACCAATACCAAAAACATCTAGCAAATAATCGAAGTGAATATTTTCACTTCAAACTCATTACTATACTTGAAATATTTTTCTCTTTCTAAACTTCTCTTACTAGTTTACTATGTTCTCCATCTTACTTACCTTATATCGGAAACATTAGTTAACTGATATTTTAAGCGAGGAATTCGTATATTTCCCAACTCATATGATTGAACACATTTAGTCTCTAGATGAGATTACTCAAGTGTTATCTCTCGACTCTGAGAGTTCAGAAATTTTATAATTAATGCAAAGCACGTAAATGCATTATTGTACTGTTCTTTATCTCTTTCGGCATTTATTTAATATTACTACGCATTTGAATATTACTATATTACAATTACTATAGAAACTTCCATAATGAGGCTTGAATCTTATATTAAAAATTTAATGATTGAATGCAATTTGTCATGAGCCTACATTAGGGCGGTTCTTGTTTCGCGAAGTTTCAAATTTCTTACCGGTCCCCCCCCCCCCGGAATTTCTTCATTTGCGTGAAAAAATGAACTGGTGAAAATTTTAGCCCGATCGGTTAAAATTGAGAGGTCGCTCAAGAGCCTTCAATTTTAATATTGTTTTCCCATAAGAGAATCGGTTTTTTCAGTACTTTACGTAGCATTTTTACGGCAGTCGTTCTGAACATCTACAAATTTCGGTATCTTTTCGTGGATGTTTTCCGAAGGCAATGGCCCTAATCCGATCAAAAAATATTAATTTTCGGTCGAGTTATTACGTTTTGACTATTGATAATTTTTCGCAAAAAAAAATCGTAAAAGACTAAAAATTGCAATTAAATAGCTATAATTTTGCTCGAATGCATTCTAAAATTATGTATCCCGGAATTTCGAATTCCTTACTGTTTTCCGTTTACAATGACCCCCGGTTGAGTAAAGTAGTATAGGGGTACCGATAGCCAGACGTAAACACCCCCCACTCCTCCACCTTGAGGTAGGTCTGGCGCCAGACGGCACGCGCGCCTTGGGCTAGGTCAGGGGTTAATGACCCCATAAAGAGGTGATAATGGTTATTAATGGGTAATTAATGTCAAAACAAACAATAAAAACGTCAATAAATAATGTTAATTGGGTAATTAGTGTCAGAAAAAAATAATTTATGACCGTAAATATCCCTGTAGCCGCCTTTTGAAGTAGGTCAGTAGTCTGACGTAAACAAAAACGTACGGGGTACCTTTGGCCGCTACGCGTGGCTGGCAGACGAATATTGAGATAGGTCAGGGGTTAATGAACTCATAAAGAGGTGTTAATAGTTATTAATGGGTAATTAATGTCAAAACAAAAAATAAAAATGTCACTAAATAATGTTAATTGGGTAATTAAAGCCAGATACCTATCAATTTATGGTCGTAAATAACACTACCACCATCTCGTTCGCTTTGTCAATATTCTGACGTATACAAAAACGTACGGGATACCTTTGGCCGGAACGTGAGGTAGGTCATGGTTCAACGACCTTTCGACGACTATTTGTTAGTTTTCGTGTTTGGCTTCTTATGATGATTCAGCCCCCACTCCTCATTATTATTTATTAAGATTTACCAATACAGAACGCCGATGACCTTTATATACCTGTTGCGCACCTGTCAGTCCGCTTGTAAGTCGAAACGGAGAGACTGTAATTTCCTACGACGTTTAAAAAGCACACGTGGTGTTTATATTCGAGTGACCTAGTTTTCTAGGAAAATCTTGAAGGCGAAGGGGAGATAAGCTTCTAGAAGTAAGCTGGAAATCATAGCATACAAACTAATACATGTAGAATCTGGAATCCCTCTAAACAACTACTTTATTATAATAGTTTCTTAGAAATCTGCTGAAAATACGAAGGGAAGATTTGACAAAGGTAAAATAAGAAAACATTAGATTTGTTAAAAACACATTTTATTCAAACATAGCACATTTTAAACGTACAAGATTGGATACATTTGTTATTATATTGTCCGCCATAATTAAGCGGATAATTAGTACATGTTTCATTTTTAGTATTAGTAGAATATTGATATTTTCTAAAAAATTGTTCGTACCACTTGTTCACAAGGTAATCGTTTTTTCTAGTGTCAATAGAGAAATTCTGGTGAAAATCATATAAACTATAACCGTTAGACATAGTATATAAAAACATAAGGCAATATTGACCGCACACAGAAGAAGTAACGCTCTGAAGACACTTGTCGCTCCATCGGATTGCCTTACAATTGCGTCGGAGGCGGCGAATATGATGCGTGATGAATGGAGGCGATCCATAGCTGTCAAAGAAGATCCCATTAGAAAATTCGTCGACATAAAATGCTACCCAGTGCGAGCCTGGTTTTGTTTTATCGTCCGTGTTAGCGATTATTGCCGCAGGTTTCGTCCACACCAGAGGAATCAGATCTGCCGGATAGACGCCTTTCGTATGCCCTTGGATGTATCGAAGGGATCGTAACAGTTGTTTCGAATTCATTGGCGATTTTGTTTGGCGCCTTCGAACTGCAATCGCCGGTTGCGAAACTGAAACTAGTTTCTGTAGAAACACACAATAACGACGAGGACGACGTCGAAGGCGACGAACCCCAATCTTCACTTTTATCTTTGTCGCTGTTGTTGACGATGATGTTGTTGCTGATGTTGTTGTTGTTGTTGTTGTTAGAAGCGGATTTGCGCGAAATTAGCCATCCTCGTAAGTTGACAGCATTATTCAGGGCGCACGAGTATTTGTCAGACACTCTGATTCCGTGATAAATGCAGAACGTTTCATTCGAGCGAATTTCGGTGAATGTTGGCGCGTCCGGGTTTTCTTCTAAATTTATGAAAGGTCTCATAATAATTTTCTCCAGTAATTTTTTTTTTTTTATATCCGCGGACGTAAATGCGACTGGCATGACGCGTGATTTCTTGAAGTGTGTGAAATACTTTACACGTGTCTGATTCACCGTCGAACCACTCGATCCCGTGATGATGCTCGGTGAGGTATGAATTTGTCTTCCGCGAATTTGCAGGTAATTCGGAGAAATTATCGTTCGATCGTAGAATCCAATGGCCAATGTAGTTTTTTTCTATACAAGTGACAGCAATCTCTTTCGGAATAAAATTGTGCCTTTTGTTTAAAAAACCTTGAACGTCGACGATAAACTCCATACTTGTACCGTGATACTCAACTCGGATCGTGCAACTGATGTCAAAATACGATCGGTTTGATCCTTTTAAGCGAGAAGGAGTCCCCTCTTTTACGAATTTAGGCATTGTAATCGGTAATAATCTGACGAGAAGAGTCAATTCCTAAAACATTATCGTATTCTGCGTAGACTATACAATTTACAGTATTTTCAAGAGCGGAATCGAAGCGTACCTCTATACGTAAGCAACCGTTCTTTACGAGGTTCCAATGAGTAGCGCAACTTGCAGAAAGATCAGACGTTTGATCAAAAACAAACAGACAATAGCCGTTTGCAAATTCATCCCTCGAGATTTCGTTCCCCTCGTTCATGAAATGAATACCTGTGCCTGAAAACAGCGTGTGATACGACTCCACGAATAGCTGTGAATTTGTTTTGAAATTTGGCTGTAGTGGTTTGCTAGGGATTTGTGTGCCGTCGACGTATAACGATAAAAAGTTAATAACATAATTTTTAAAATTGAATGGATTAAGTCGACGATCGCCGTTAAAAGCTTTATTGTCAACAAATCCGATAACCACCCTTTTCGGTAACTGGCCGAGAATAACGTTATCAAGTGTATCTCCGAGTACTCCGCTGTGCAGTGCAAACGATTTGTCCTCGACCCTGGTGAGAGGATATTTCGCTGTAGTATTTGACAAGGTTTTTGCATGTGCGAGAAGTTTACCTGGGTTTATCTTGGCTCGACGCACTAGTAATGTAATATCGCTGATATTTACTGAAAATTTCCCATCTGCCGATTCGTCTATGAGAGTAAACGAATCTTTAGAGCGGACGAGACGCAAGCGTATTTCGACACCGTTTAGCATGAATTTATCCTGATTGAAAATATCGCAGTGCAAATGTCCGATGAGATCCACTGTTTGAGAATTTTCAGTGTATTTTTTACGCTTAGTTAGTCCAACATTATTCGCACTTGAGGGTAACGAATCCATATGAGCCCCAGTGTCTTTATACCAAAGTGTCGAAGTTAAGTGTGAAGCCTTCGCCGCTGGACCGTAATTCAATAATGTCTCAATGTACGATCGGTAGGCGTAGGTATTATTAGGTGGTGATACAAGTTTTTGGTTAAAGAACACATCTACCTGGTTAAACATTGAATGCAAAAAGTTATTCACAGGTGCAACTTTAGCGTTGTCTTCTGCATCGTTTGGTTGAATACGAGCTTTCAGACTAATCATCGTATGCGCAAGGTCAATGTACTCTTCGCCATGACCTGGTACAACAAATTCTATCGGTGAGTCATCTGTTAAGGAAGATACAGGTTTGTAGTGTACCCAGTGCGAGCTCTCGATCGTCGTTTGTGTCGGGGGTAGCGTGAAGAGGTCAAGCTCGGATTTCATGCACTCGCACGAGTGTGAATGGAGGAAAGACATTATTTCTATTTTTATCTAAATATGTCGTTCGAATCAGTATTACGTTTTCGCTTTCTACACTTTCCGTTATTTGTCTTCCTTCTCTTCTGAGTTTTCTTCTTCTTCTTTAACGGCTTCTTCCTCTTCTTTTTGGTTTTCCCTCGCACTCTATTTATCTTTCGTTTCGAAACACGCCCCGATTTGGTTTTGCGTAATTTATGGGTGCTGCGACGACGCCGCTGTGTGACATGCACTAACGTATTACCAGATGAATACTGAGAAGGATCTATTTTTGATAAACTTTTATATCCCGAACCAGACATAATTTTTGAAAGTTTCTCTCTTGCTCTATCTGTGAGGTTTTTTCCAGATTCCTTTGCACGATTTCTTAACGATTCCTTGAATGAAACTTTCTTCTTGCCGACATCTTCGATTACATTTATTCCAGCACGTAAGGCCTCTTTACCAACTGCAGCAGCGCCTTTACCTAATAACGGTAATATGCGTCTAAACAATCCTCCGAGAAAACTTCCAATTCCATGACCGCGCTGATCCAAAGACCCGACATAAACGTTTCGAATTTGTCGACCTCTACCGAACAAGTTTCCACCACCACCACCAAGACCATTACCAGCCTGTTCGTCGTAGTATGTTATGTAATGATTCAACATTGTAGACCCATTCAATATTGTCTTTTAAAGTGAAGAGTGACGGTCAACGTTCCGTACTCGAATGGTATTGGTAAACCTGCGTGGTCTCTTATATCTATTGTAATTTCACGAAATCTTTTCGACAAAAGAGGAATGTAATTGGGCGGTGAAAAATGCCTTACCACAGTTTCGCCGTAATTATAATTTTTTCCACCGATATTGACAATTCGCAATAAAGTCACTTGCGAATCACCGACAATGTTCGGTTCACAAACATCGGTGTAGACAAATAACTGATCGGGGATTGCACGGGACAAACTAGCAGGGTAGTAGCGATGTATTCGATTTTTCTTATCAGCTTCTTCCCCCTTTTCAGGAGTAATGTTCGCTACATCGGGAAGTCCGAGAATCCTATTTACCGAACTGGGAAAAAGAAAGTAATGTGATTTTTTACAATCTTTTTGCGTACAAAACGAAGAAACGATGCCCCCGCGTGTATTTGCATAATTGAATTGTAAGTGTACTCCGTCTGAAAATTGGTCGTAGAAAATTTTTAGACGATCGTTGATTCCGTCTACAAAATCAGATACACTATTGTAATAACCTTCGGAAATATTAGCACTGGTTGTATCGATAACTTGCAGTCCATCGGCCCCAATCTCCAAGCTTCCAAATGTGAACGAATTATTATTACGTCTTATATGTACAATACTGTAAGGTACGTGAATTTCTGATAATCCAACTAACCAGTTTCCCGTTAATTCAATTTCCTTGGGAAGAGCTGTCGTGAATCTTGTCGTTGTATTATCGGGAAAATATTTCATGCTACTGTTGCTGGGTAAAACTACAAAAAATTCTTCCATTTGCGAATGGTGCATTTTAAAGACTATTTAAATTCGCGGCGGGGATCCACGAATTGAATTCTTCGGGATAACCGACCCACCTAACAAAGTATTGTTTCTTCACACCTTGACTTTAGAACGAATCACACGCTCAATTTTAAATTCTTGTTCGGTTCGGACTTTCGAGACTGACCCTAGTTCTTGCGGATAAAATTAACCCTCAATCTCGTCGCCGTTCAAGTCTTCGAGCTCGTAAACGAAAAGATTTTGACGTTTTAAAACAGACTTTATACGAAAAATTTCTTCACTCCAACCTCGTTCGTAGCCTTTCTTGAATGCGTTTTTAGCACTACTGATTCGAACGTGATCACCTTTTTCATATTTATATGATTTGTTTCGTCGTTTCGAGTGAAATCTGGAATCGATATTTTGACGTGCAATGTGCGCGTTGAATAAGGTTACTGAAGCCGGTGTCATTTTTATACTTGTGTGAAAAGAATTGTTATAGGCAACGGCAATTTTTTGCAAAATATCAACGTAACGCCTGGTATTTTTATGCGTGAAATAGCGCCATATTCGCTCCTTAAGTGTACGATTGAACCTTTCGACGATTGCGGCTTTTACATCGGGGTTGCTACGGGTAACGCGAAACTGAATATCCATTTCACGTAGATGATTTTGCACTGGTTTACCAATAAATTCCTTTCCGCGATCTGTCTGAAGAACGACCGGTAACCGACCATCGTTTCTATCGAAAATTCATTTAAACCCAGCCAGAACTTCAAGGGCACTTTTATCTCGAAGTGATTCGACCCATACATATTTACTCAATACTTCTATGACGACAAGCACTTAACTTTTATTGTCGTTGTAAGTTTTAAGGGAGCGTAAATCTACGAGATCGGCTTCCCAGAGGTCGGCAATATTTGTAACTGAATATCTTAAACGCTGAAAACGTCTTTTGATAGGTCTGTGTAGAGTGTAGGTGTCTTTCTGGTTTAACCACTCACGAATGTTTTTCTCGGGAACGTGATACTTTTTGAGACGAATAATATTTCGGGCGCCCGAGTACCCTACCGGGTGTGAAGGATCGTAATAAATACGCTCCAAATCGTTTTCCGTTACAATTCGAGATCCAGCCATTCCATCTGTCCTGAATTATCGTTTTTTCATTCTTGTTGCGTTTTTTCTGTTTCTCTCTCCCTGTCACTGCCCTCCTTGTCGTCGTCGTCGACGACGACACTTTTCGACAAGTTTTTTCGGAATCTCGCAGCGTTTATAATATCTCTAGATTTTTTACCAAATCGTGGAGTAGCGGCAAGCTTCCACAATGATTTGTTGCCGATGGAACGTGGTGGGATACGTTCCGCACGAAGAGTACGAATAAATTCTTCGCGACCAACTGGTTGTGCGGACTTTCGCGCACGTGTTGCATCGTTGACAAGCTCGACAATGTCAGACCCGATGACCTCATAACCGTCGATAGTTACAACGCCTTCATTGTCCCACGAAATACGTTTCGAGCGATGTATATGGTTCAGTAATTTCAAAGCTTTTGCTCTATACGAGAAAGGGATACTTTTTAGAATTTCGGAGCTAGCAATTGGAATCATATCCTTCTCCTTGGACGTTACTTCATTTCGAGCTCCGGAAATTTCCTGTCCACTGTTTAGCGGCTTATGTTGTTGTTGTTGTTGTTGTTCCTGCTGCTGCTGATTCTCCTCATTCTTGATATGAACACTATCTTCAATATCGCTAATATCCTTTACATTCTGTAAGTTTGTTCGTTTTTCATCATATAATTGTTTGGTGAAAAAATGAAGATATCGTTGAAGCGTTCGAATGTACCGAGCGAGTTTACCACGCTTGTGGAAAATCTGTGCTGCCTCGCCGTCTTTAATATTAAACGTGGAAATATTATCACAATCAAACGTCTTATTATCTCCACCCTGTAGGATATTAGACAATTCCTCGTCCAATCGCGATAGCGCTGTGCCGGGTGTTTGCGCCGTTCTCTATCTCTCACTCCCCCGTGTACTTATTCACTTCGGAACTAGTAAATCATTTCTTTGCATACTCCATATTTTCAACGTTTTTTTAATCACTACCGCTGCCTCCGATTAATTTTCGAAAAAATTGGCGCAGGGGGGGGGTGGGGGGGGGGGGGGGTGGGGGGGGGTGGGGGGGGGGGGGGGGGGGGGGGGGAGGGGGGGGGGGGGGGGGGGGGGGGGGGGGGGGGGGGGGGGGGGGGGGGGGGGGGGGGGGGGGGGGGGGGGGGGGGGGGGGGGGGGGGGGGGGGGGGGGGGGGGGGGGGGGGGGGAATTAGGGGGGGGGGGGGGGGGGGGGGGGGGGGGGGGGGGGGGGGGGGGGGGGGGGGGGGGGGGGGGGGGGGGGGGGGGGGGGGGGGGGGGGGGGGGGGGGGGGGGGGGGGGGGGGGGGGGGGGGGGGGGGGGGGGGGGGGGGGGGGGGGGGGGGGGGGGGGGGGGGGGGGGGGGGGGGGGGTGGGGGGGGGGGGGGGGGGGGGGGGGGGGGGGGGGGGGGGGGGGGGGGGGGGGGGGGGGGGGGGAGGGGGGGAAGATTTTTTTGGGGGGGGGGGGGGGGGGGGGGGGGGGGGGGGGGGGGGGGGGGGGGGGGGGGGGGGGGGGGGGGTGGGGGGGGGAAATATGCTGAACTCTTTTCGATTTCTTGACATGGCGATTAATAAAGCACCTCGAGTTGGTCGGGGTGGGCATGAACAAGAATTTCGAAAATTTTAAATTTTCAACATTTTTAAAATCTGCTGGCATGTATGTATTAGTCGGCTCGAGATCATCCGCCCCTATCGACACACCCCTCAAAATTTTGTCAGATTTCGCGTATCTCTCACCGTTTTCGAGATATTCAAGAATTTTGGAAATTCAAAGAATTTTGGAGAGACAAAGCGTATCGTGGCAAACGCGAAGACTACGCACGCGCTGCCCTGAGTGTATATGTGACGACTTCTTTCCGTGCAGGGGAGCCTTCGGAAGTTGCGTTTTCCGCCGGCTGACGAACGCCGGTCGACGTCTATTCATGAAGAGAGTAGTTACAAAAGTCGCCGCTGGGTGTTATCGAGGCCTTCTCGTTCTCGTTATAGAAATGGATTTATATTTAGTATATAAGGAGTTGGTCTGCTTTTAGTATAATTCCTATATATTTAACGTTTTTACTAAAGATATTAAACTAATTATGTCACAACGTTCGTATCCCAGTGGTTCACTGAAAAGAAAAAAAGCCGTTAGGCAGAAGCAATTCATTGAAAAGGTTCCAAAATTAACCTCCTTTTTCATACCTGATGCAGTTGTAAATGGACCTGTAGGCCCTGTAGACCCCGAGGAAGCTCCAAATTCATTGCAATTTGTTGAAAATTTAGCAAAATCCCAAGATCTAATTTTAAACATTTCATCACAAGTTCCACCTGTCGAAAAAGACAACGCAAATAAAGATATCGGGCCAACGACTGCTGATTTATCTGATTTCACTGAGTTAAAACGTTGTCAAACCCAATCATCAGTAAATGAAATATCGTCTGATCCTGGTCACTGGGCCGCTGAAATTACGGAAGAATTGCGTTCATTTTGCATAAGAAAAGGGTCGCAATTTTTTGAAAATAAAGATTGTGACTTTTCGGAGTCTGTCCGAAATTACAGCGAAGCAAATGGCAAGATAAAAGCAAGAAACTTGAATAAATCAGCTTTTGTTCGCACTCTACAAAACGGCGAGAAAGCTAATAGAAAATGACTGTTGTATTCTCCTTCAAAAAAGGTCGTATATTGTTTTTCATGCCGTCTCTTCGCCAGTATAGATACCAGTTTTAGTTCATCGAATGGATGTGATTATTGGAAACATATCCAAAATCTTATATTGAATCACGAAAATTCTTTAACGCACAGGCAATTGACAATGGCTTATATTATAAGAAGCAGAAATGTTGGTAATGTGGACAGTGGTTTACATGATCAGTATAATTCAGAAGTCGCTTATTAGAAGGATGTTTTAAAAAGAACCATGTTGTAATCAAATTATTAGCTTCTAGAGGTCTTGCATTTCGTGGTGAGAATCAAATGATTGGTTCACAAAGCAACGGAAACTATTTAGGATGTTTGGAGTTACTGAGCCAATTCGATCCCTTTCTTTCCGAACATATAAAAAAATATGGAAATGCAGGAAAAGGAACTCCATCATACTTATCAGCTAATATTTGCAATGAGTTTATCAGTATTATGGGAAAACAAGTTCTAAATAAAATTCTGGATGAATTGAAACTTGCTAAATAATGTTGATTCTACTCCTGATTATTCCCATGTGGACCAAATGACATTTATTGTTCGATATGTACAAGATGAAAATCCGATTGAAAGGTTGTTAGAGTTCATTCCTATTAAAGAGCACAAATCCGAGTATTTAGCACAAACAGTCTTGACATTTTTGGATAAGTATGAGATTCCTTTAAAAGATTGCCGTGGGCAGAGTTACGATAACGCGTCGAATATGGCAGCACAATACTCAGGTTTACAAGCACGAATTAAAGAGAAATGTGAATTTGCCATATTCGTGCCATGTGGCGGACATTCTTTGAATTTGGTAGGGGTTCATGCTGCCGGATGTGTTCTTGAAGCAGTAGATTTCTTTGGGTTTATCCAAAAATTATATAACTTTTTCTCATTCTCGACAAATCGCTGGCAAGTCATGAAACAATGTTTAGGCACGAATAAAGTTCTTAAATCCCTTTCTGAAACCCGATGGTCAGCTCGTGCTGACGCCGTTAGCGCTTTACAGAAAGGTTACAATAAAATTTTGGAAGCTTTAGTCATCCTTTCTGAAGATCAGAATCAACCTGGAGAGACTAGAAATGAAGCCCATAGCCTATGTAAAAAAATGAATAAACTAGATATTATTATTTTAACTGACATGTGGAGCAGCATATTATCAAGAATTAATAAGACAAATATTACCCTTCAAAAAGCGACTTTATCAATGGATATTGCGGTAAAGCTGCCGTCATCTCTTTTTGATTTTATTGGCAGTCTGAGGAATGAATTTGATCACTTTGAATCTGTAGCTAAAGAGAAGTTTCCACACACTGAATACAAAGATTTATCCCAGCGTGTAAAAATTCGAAGCTCACGTGTTACGTTTTTCGACGAATCATCCGAAAATGTGAGGCTTACTGGAAAAGAGAAATTCAAAGTGGAAGTTTATCTACCAATAATTGATATGTTAATTACACAATTAAAGAAACGTTGTCACTTATACAATGAAATCAATAAAAAATTTGGATTTTTTACTCATTTGAAAACGATTAATTCAATTGATTTGTCCACGGGATGTAAAAAATTAGCAGAATTTTATTACAATGACATCAATGCAAACGAATTCGAATTGGAATGCATTGGAATGATATACATCTTGCTCAATATTTGCAAAATTCCGATGTTCCGAGTTTCGAAAATGGAGAGATCGCAATATCGCAATTATATAAACAACTGCGAGAAGATGAAATGGTGGAAACGTTTCCAAATATTGCAATCTCACTAAGAATTTTTCTTTCTCTTATGGTTACCAATTGCAGTGGTGAACGCTCATTTTCCCAATTAAACCGAATCAAAAATGAGCTCAGAAGTACAATGCTCCAGGACAGGTTAAATTGCTTATCACTGATGTGTATTGAAAATGAAATATTACAAGAATTGACGTTTGATGAAATAATTGAAGATTTTGCACAACAGAAATCGAGGAAAAAACCAATGATAAATGTTTGATTTTAAATAATGTCACATTAGAAATACAAGAATAAATAAAGAATTGAAAAGTAAAAAAAAATCTATGAAATTTGAAAATTAAAAAAAAAAAGTAAAATCAAAAAAATTAATATAAATCGAAAAATTAAAAAAAAATAAAAAACCGAAAAATTAAAAAAAAAAACTGTAATGCGGGCTTTATAGACTTACAAAAGTAATGGCAGTCTCAACCCTGTTTAACGCAGAGAGCAGTTTCAGAGTTAATGCAGTCAATAATATGCCGGTATATATTTGTAACTGCAAACTAGGGTGCCTCCGACCCGGGTGCCTACAATTGTTCGAAATGCAGTTCCTGGAAAAAAGAGTGGCGCTTATGAGAACATTTCATAATATGTAACCTTGCCAAGAAAGAAGGGGAGTTGGGGAGAAAATAGGCTTAGTGTTCCTGAAAAGTCTAAAAACTGAAAATGGTCATTTTCAAAACTGCGACCCCCACCACAGGTCATCCGAAATATCAATAAATAAAATTTGTTTCAGTGTCGAAGTAATTATAATTGTCTACCCCCCCCCCACCTTCGCGATTTTGTTGTTGTTGATGTTTTTAATTTATATTGTTGTAAATACTTAACTATAAAATGTCTCTATACTAATGTCTCCAAATACAATGTTAAATCAAGCTATAACATGCAGGACATACGTCAAGTCGATTATTTTCATATTCATTCGCCATTTAAGGCATGAACGTTGACTTTACGAAAAAAATTCATCCGACCTTTCTTATAAAGAATTTGATGCTCTATCTTTTCTATTTGAAACGTCTTTCCGTGCAATGTGTATTTTCAAAAAGAAAATGCAAAAAACGTGATTTCTTTATGTTTTTTTAATCAATCTCCTCATAATTTACTATGTATCGGCTCCAAAAACTAATCAGCACGTAGTTAGATCACGCTAAATCGAAATATACATCCACCGTTTTAATCCGTCTTTCTGTTCGCGAGTTATTGCGCAAACAAAAAACTGCATAGCCGATTATTGTCACGTTCATCCGTCTTTTACGGAATTTCTGTTGATTTAACGGTGAAAATGCATCTAAGCTTTTTTGTATAGAATTGAATGCTCTATCTTTTTTATTTGAGCCATTTTTTTATATAACTTGTATTTTAAAAAAATAAATGCCAAAAACTATGAAAAAGTGCGATTTATTCATGTTTTTTAATACGATTACCCCTTTATCTACTTTGGACCGACTCCAAAAACTAATCAGTTCTAAGTTAGGTCATGACAAATCGATAAATAAGTCTACATTTTTAATCCACCGTTCCGTTGGCGAGTTATTGGTGACACAAAAAAGCGTTACATACGTACGTGCGTACAAGATCACGGACGCAAATTTTTTGATTGCATTTTTGGGGTCTATAGGACCTGAAACGTCGACATTTGATGAAAAACTATAGGGTAATTTTTTTTTGGCCGAGTGACCAATTCAATACTTCTACCGACCTACGGTCTGGGTCGAAGTAATTATCGTAAATATTGGCGAAAAAAAATCTAAACATAAAATTCTTTTTTCTTTTTGTTACATTGGCCAATGATTACAGTAAGAGTATATTATCTATATATTATTTTGTATTGCTTTGTTTCCTTGTTTTCTTTTAATTTTATGTTTTCAACATGGAGTTCAACTTTTTTTCCAGTAACATTGTAAAAAATATAAATTATAATTGATGGTCGGTGATATTTACTTGAGTGTTGAATAAGATTCCTCGAGCTATTCCATTCTTTCACAAATTACCTTAATCTAATTCGCTGATTTCTCGCACGGACACTGAAAGAACTATAGCCAGTGACAGCTGACACAAAAATTCGATTGCAACGGCTTACCAGTATGGTGGAAGGTACCTACCACGGTGGTGTGATTTGGCCTCCATGGCTGAACGGTGGTGGCTATTACTGACCAGGGTGTACGTCGCAATAGGCCACGCTGTCTGAACGACATTTCGGCCAAGTGTGGTGGCTGCATCCTACCATAGTTTTTTCAGGGCACGCACACACTCACACACACACACAATAGCATCGCTACGGCAAAGGGCCCCTCACACTGATCTGGCCCAGGGGCCCCCGTACTAATAAAGACGGCCCTGATTACAGCCTCCAAACCCAATGTTTTTACTTAATTTATTATGCTTTTTCCCCCTCATCTCATTATGCAATAATAAATATCCCATTTGTTGTATTAGTTTTGTTTACTAATAGAGTTATATAATACTAGATTCTTTGTCGTATCAAATATTGGTAAGATGAATATTTTGTTGTACAAATGAATGTAAATGCTGTGATGATAAATTAACTGGAATATGTGCGTAACGAAACATATGTAATTGCAAATAATATAATAATGTATTGACTAACAAACTAATGCATATATTCTGAAAATTGCATGACACTTCGAAATAGGAACCATTCTTTGGGACCAAGATTCTCCGAAAAACTGGGCTAAAAGGGCAGCCAAGTTTTTGACAAGCCAGTTGTGGAATGCTTGGAATAAGAGCCAATTTCTATATTATTGATGATATTGCATCGATTTTTAAAGTTCATTAAATTCATTAATAACATTTTTTTATTAAATGGTAATTTCATTAAACAAATGATTAGAATTACTTTGATTTCAAAGAAGTTTCTTGAAAAATTTTGTGGTGTTCTCAATGTCCGCAAAATTTTCTTTCAAAATTATTGTATATTGCATTATTCAATAGTTTTTTTCATTAGAAAGAACTTGGTCTTATTACATGATTTCACTGCTTTTTGTAGAATAAGAATATAGCTTTATAATTGTACATAATTTAATTCTTATAGCATTTTTATGGTAATTGTGTTTTACTAATAAGAACTTGGCGAGTTTTTTTACAAGAAGTGTTTTTTGTGGGATTTCACTCATTTTTGCTAATATACAATAGTTGATAAAAAATGCCATGTGTAATATCATATTTATGAAAATGTAAACTTCATGTAAATTAAGAACGTATAAATCCTTAGAATTTCTTTGACATGTTTTGTTTGTTATAATGTTGCCGTTTACATGAATCCTACACTTTCCATTGCGTAGCATACTCGTGTAGTACCCTTGTTTACAGGTATCTCCAACACATACCGGGTGAATAATTCAAGGCCGAACATAGGGGAACACATGTATTAGCTCTCACCCAATCGCTATCGAGCTTGAGAGTATGCATTATCGCCACCGACCAATCACGGAAATCGTATAACATCTATCAACTTTTGATGTTTACAATTAAGAAAATGATTTATTTAAAAAATCTATGTATTAAATATGAAAAATGTTAAAAATTAAACTATTTTTTAATACGCATTAAATTACTTAATCGAAAAAGTTTTTCGTATAATCATGTAAACATGCGTGAAATTCTAGGTTAGGTTAGGAAGACTGGTATGGTTTCGGACGTTTCGGAGTGTAGTTCGATGGGTCTGATGTTATGACATATCAGCTGATTCGGAAAAACTTACTTCACAACTTCACTACAATTAGATAAGTTGCCAAGTGACAAATATTTATAATTTATTTAATATGATAATACGATTCTTTGTGATTATGTTTTTTTTTCAGGATTATTCAAGAATGCGTGAATTGGACTGCTATTAACGAAGACGTTAAAGTTAGTTATTGTTCTGTGATCAGACCCATCAAACTACACTCCGAAACGTCCGAAACCATACCAGTCTTCCTAACCGAACCTAGAATTTCACGCATGTTTACATGATTATACGAAAAACTTTTTCGATTAAGTAATTTGATGCGTATTAAAAAATAGTTTAATTATTAGCATTTCTCATATTTAATGCATAGATTTTTTAAATAAATCATTTTCTTAATCGTAAACATCAAAAAGTTGATAGATGTTATACGCTTTCCGTGGTTGGTCGGTGGCGATAATGCATACTCTCAAGCTCGATAGCGATTGGCTGAGAGCTAATACATGTGTTCCCCTATGTTCGGCCTTGAATTATTCACCCGGTATATACAAATCCGAGTAGATTATTTGACCTTGAAATTACCTCCAAGTGCGACCAAAGTATTATAACTAATAGATAAAAAAACTATGGAGCGGAAGACCTCGACCTCGACAGTTTTCGCGAGTACCCTTTTAAGACCCGGCACAAATATTTTATTTGATAAAATGAAAAATTACAGAGCGCGATACCTGGACCCCCTATTCGGCGATCGTTATCAACTGGTGAACTTATTTTAGCTGATCACATAATAAAGAAAAGAATTTTCAATCCTTGAAATGGTGATGATAAAACTGATATATGTAATTGTTTTGGTTACAGTTTTAAATTAAATAAAAAGAGCTGTTTAAGAAAAGATAAGGAAATGTTTATCATAAATGAAGACTATTTAGATAAGAGCATACATTCATTTCATATATTTCAAATTAGTGTACAAATTTGAATTAAAATAATATACAAATTTATATATTTATTTACAATGACAACATACATTGTAAGCATTCAACTGGCCCACAATTTCGGAAACACCTTCATAGAAATAAAAAGTCCAACATTGCTGCCTATGAGATCACACAAAACTAAGATCTGCTTGAAGCATAGCTTGAAAATGAAAATTTTGCAGCTTCTGAAATTCTACGAAAATGTAAGCAATCTTTTCTCAAATGTGATGTTGAAACGATCTTGAAAATACATTTTTTAATTTACAAAAGATTCTGCATACTAGATTTATGAGCGAAAAGAAATCGAAAATGATTAAAAACAAGTGCGAATAACCGTATTATGAATTTGAATCATTTCTCGTAATGACATATGTTGTTATTATTTTCAGCTCTAAAGTTCATCCCGCTTCATGCATGTTTAAAATGTTTGAAGCAATTCCTGGCATTTCGAGTATGGAATGTACTAGAAATATTTTACAGAAATAAATTAACCCATTGAGTCACGCATTTTTCCTTTTGTCCAATTTAGCTGAAAATTGTTACTTGGGGTTTTTTGGGGTCGCTGATTACGAATCCGAGGTTAGATTTGTGAAATTCAAAATGGCGCATCCAATATAGCGGAAAAAATTTAAAATATATTTCTATTTGGACAAAATTTATTATTCAGGCGTTTTTGGAGTCGCTGATTATGAATCCGAAGTTATTTTTCCGAAATTCAAAATGGCAGACAAAAATTTAAGATGTAATTCTACACGGAAAAAAATAATCCAGTGAAAATTCCCGAACTTGTTCGGATGTTAAGGATTTGAGAAAAATTCGACGAAAATCTCACGATTATCGGTAAATATGTTCGAAATGTTTCTGAGTAATTCCCGAACTGAAAATATATTTCACAGTTTGGTTCGGAAATACGCTGAAAGTAAATATTACAGATGATTTCACATAAAATTAAGAAACAGTTCAATATTTATGTCATTAGTATTTAAGAAAATGTACATCTAACATGAAATAGTTTTTATTATATTACGATTGTGAGAAGTCGTGCATCCAGTTTATGAAAATTCCCGAACTTTTTTGTACTTCTCTACCTATGTATATGTTTATATATTATATGCGCAAATACCGATACGCCAGACCATGTATATACACACAACCAACGAACCGACCCCGCCGTTCTGCGCAGGCGATGTATTCGCACATGGCGGCCAGGGAATGAAAACAAAACAATATATATATATATATATATATATATATATATATATATATATAGATATATTCGATTATTATGCTTCGATATGTTTCTTCTAACACAGGTAAAGAATGGAGAATATGCCGGTAGGAAAGTTATTTTTTGAAAAATATTTTGACCTTTATCAAATTTTGTTTACCTTAATTTACATTAATAAGAATTTGATGGCAGTCATAATACAGACAAGCTTGTAGAAAATGCTATTGAAGTACATTGCGATAATGCTGAAGTGAATGTAGTAAAAACAAAAAAAAATTATTTAAATGTTTAAAACAAAATAAAACGCCAAACTTATTAATAGTAGTAGTAAAACTCCAAATTACATAATAATCAAACCTTTCAGCTCAATCCCAGCTGACGTACGGTCATGTTCATGTGCGAAAATGTTACGAAATATACAAAATATTTTGTATACTTAACTTTTCGTTGACGAATGTGACAGTGTGTTAGCTGGGATGAGACAATTTTTATTTAGAGCAATTTTCACTGGCCGTACTAGTGGAATTAGTGTAAAATGCTATTATACTGCTGTGTGTCTTAGAAAAGGTCGTATCTACATTTCTACGATTTTCACTTATTCGTGAAATACGGTTTTTAGTCATAACAGTAATTTTGTATTTTTAAAAATGATTTTTGATGGCTATCCATTTAGCACGATTCTCAGAGGATTGTTAACTAACGGGTTTCATATTTTTTGGGACATCATATATATTCATTACAGTTTCTAATACAGAGCCTGAAATCAATTAAATCATTTTTAATTTAAGTATCTTTGTGAAAATTTCTACCTTATTGACTGAGCCGTACGGAATCCCCTTAAACCTACATACCCGATTGTATGAAACATAAAAAGAACGTTATTTGTGAATAACTACATTCAAATATTCGCGGGCATTCACATACATAGGTATTCACAGATGGCGCGTTTCTCGCCAGCGCCGCAACTGATAGATTATGTATAAATACAACTTCGGACTCAGTCTACTAATGAGTAAATATGTTAGCGTTCCGTTAATACCGTTTGCGTGCGTGCGTATATTAACTGTTATCTACACTGAAAGCCCAGTGGCGCTATTTTCGTATGGGCTCTATCGGGCATAAAACGTACGAAGTCGGTAAGACGTTATGCGTAGCACGCGCCCTACCGGAATCGCCGTAAGTTGCACAGGTTTTCGTATCGGGAATGTCCGCACGAAAAAAGAACGAAAGCAGGTCTATACTTGTTCCAATCTCATACCGGAATCGTATATAGCCCGATAGTATAAACAATCTCTACTCTGTCGTTCGAAATTCGTTCCAGTGGCCATCCCATTTTCGCTGTTGTTTGGAACGATTTAGTGTTACCAGAACCAGTGTTACTTTGTGTTTCTATAACTGAGACGTGACAGCTGACGTGACAACCGAATAAAGTGACGTACGAATTTCTATAGTAAAGTAAGTGTTCATATATTTACTGTTCAATATTAATAATTACGATTTAACCAATAATTGTAATATTATGCATATTCGTGAAATGAGTACGGTACACTGTAAAAAATCTGTAATGAAACAACCAAACATATAACGGTAATTTTACAGCTCGTTGTAATTTCTCTACGCTCAATGTAGTAAATTTATAATGAGTTTGTAAAATTACCGTTATATGTTTGGTTCTTTCATTACTGATTTTTTACAGTGTAGAAAATTCGTGTTGAACCTAAAATTTCAAATTTTATTAACGAGGTGTTACGTACAGACTAGAATTGTTTTTAAATGATACACTTTGTATATTCATTTTTTAAGTAATGGTCTAAATTTGTATTCGTATATAATCCTTATTTTACATTAATGAATTTCGAAAAAGTGGATTTAACTTTTATTTTTTTCCTCAAAAACTGTCAGGTTTACAGAAAAATTCATTCATAGCTTTTTTATTTGTTTTTTCTTATAGAACCAGCATGCATTTTTTATATTGGCCTATGTCCCTTGATAAAAAAAGTCGAAATTAGACAAAAATCATCGACTACTTGAAATTTCAGAAAAACTAATGCCATTTCGAATCTATTGTACGTAAAGGGCTAAAATTTTCTATAGCACTTCCTTTTAAGCTGTCATGTGTGTTTCATAAATACATTCCTAATGTAAAATAAGGATTATATACGAATACAAATTTAGACCATTACTTAAAAAATAAATATACAAAGTGTATCATTTAAAAACAATTCTAGTCTGTACGTAACACCTCGCTAATAAAATTTGAAATTTTAGGTTCAACACGAATTTTCTACACTAAAAACAAACTCATTATAAATTTACTACATTGAGCGTAGGGAAATTACAATGAGCTGTAAAATTACCGTTATATGTTTGGTTGTTTCATTACAGATTTTTTACAGTGTACCGTACTCATTTCACGAATATGCATAATATTACAATTATTGGTTAAATCGTAATTATTAATATTGAACAGTAAATATATGAACACTTACTTTACTATAGAAATTCGTACGTCACTTTATTCAGTTGTCACGTCAGCTGTCACGTCTCAGTTATGGAAACACAAAGTAACACTGGTAATACTAAATCGTTCCAAACAACAGCGAAAATGGGATGGCCACTGGAACGAATTTCGAACGACAGAGTGGGGATTGTTTACTATCGGGCTACCTATACGATTTCGGCATGAGATTGGAACAAGTATAGACCTGCCTTCGTTCTTTTTTCGTGCGCACATTCCCGATACGAAAACCTGTGCAACTTACGGCGATTCCGGTTGGGCGCGTGCTACGCATAACGTCTTACCGACTTCGTACGTTTTATACCCGATAGAGCCCATACGAAAATAGCGCCATTGGGCTTTCAGTGTAGTTTAATATTATTGTGTAGGTCTGCGTTGTAATTCGTTTAGCGATGTATTTCTATGTATGGGCCTTGTGTATAAAATGTTACAAAAGTTTGTTCTTGACTTAGTAAATGGTGGTTAAAAGATATACAAACGAAAACCAAATTTTTTCCCTTAAACTAGTCGGATTTTAATTACATTAGCTTGGAATTTTTCTTGAACTGATTCGGAAATATTCCCGAACTGTTTAGAAATAATCTTAGTTATAAGATCTTAGATATAATTCGAGCATATTACTTCACAGTTCGGGAACTCCTCATGAATTAATTTGACTTCTTCATGAAAAAGGGTCTAAAATATTTCTAACGAGACAGTTCCTAATCTTCTTTCAAGCATAAAACACGAAATCCTTCTTCTGTGAAAATCTTCACTGGATTATTATTTTCCGTGTATTTGGACAAAATTTGTTAGTCGAGGATTTTTATTGCGGCTGATTAAGTATCCGAATTAGTTTTAAAAATATCAAATCTAATATAACATGTGCACATTGTAAAATATTACACTATTTGAACGATATCCGGTATTCCGGCAAATTTCAGGGAGCTGATCGTAAATGCGATGTTACCCGCGTAGAAAAATATATGTGTGAAGGATTATGTAAAAATTGAAGCTAATTGTATGCCACATATACAGGGTGTCCGAGAACTCCCACATAATACTGCAGAGGATAAATCTTGACATCATTCTGAGCAAAAAAATTTCATACCAAAATTGGATATGAAGCTCAGAATTTGAGTGGCGAGCCATTGAAGTTAAAAAAAAAATAATAGTTTTTTTGCAATAACTCGGCTCGTTTTAAAGTTACTTTAACGGATGATGACTGATTTTCAAGGTTTTTTATAGCGCTACAACTTATCTTGTATAGCCTATGACGTGTAACGAATATTTCGTCAGTTATGGACCTAACAAAGGGTAAAAATGGCCTCATTTGCAATTTTTCGCGTCTAACTCATTTCCTTAAAATGCTAGCAAAATATCATATTAACAGCGTTGTAGAGCTTGAAAAGGCGAAGAATTTGTTATATATTATTTGTTATATATTTGTTATATATACGTTTCGTTTTGACAAAAATTGAGCCCGTGGGAAGACGTTAAAAATCAGAAAATAGGCGAAAACACGCTTCAGCAATGCCAAACCCATTTTTCGCCTGTTTTCTGATTTTTAACGTCTCCCCACAGACTCAATTTTTATCAAAACGAAACGTATGATGGGGTGAATTCGAGGCGAAGCATTTATTATAAGGAAAAACACAGGAAATTGAAACAATTTAGATTAATGGTCATAAATGAATTATTAGCAAATACTGTATCCATAAAAAAATGTCGAAAATCTTTAAGAAGAGGAATGAGTTGTTGGAAACCTCAAGTTTCGCTAGAAAAACGACAAGCAAATGCAGAACACTTATCTATAATGTTACCGAATAAAATGCGAAGGAGATGTGCTCAATGAAGCACTAAAATTATTGAATATAGAACACAATGCATGTGTAAAGTTTTCAATTTTCCGTTGTACTTGAGATTTTAAAAAAACTGTTTTATTGCATATCATAAATAAATAAATCATAGTATTATTACGTTTAAAATTTAAAAATTTAAAAACTAAAAAACTAAAAAAAAAATAAAAGGGACTTAAAATCGGACTGAAGAACTTCTACGTGGTGAGTCTTGGATGCCCTGGAAGCTTCTGTGAAGTAGCGAATCCCAGCCCTTAGCTTCTTTTCCAATGTGTAATCCGAATTAAATACTTCAAAAATTTTTTCTCGAGTTACATTTAAAATTTTTGCCGCCATTTTGAATTTCGCAAATCTAACCTCGGATTAGTAATCAGCGACCCCGAAAACACTCGAATATCAAATTTCGTCCAAATACAGTTATATTTAAAATTTTTATTCGCCATTTCAGATCAGCCATTTTGAATTTCAAAAAACTAACCCCGTATTCGTCAGCGATACAAAAAATCTCCAATAAAAAATTTTTAGAAAACAATAATGGGAGGTTTTCTTAAAACTGCATTAATTCGAGAAAAACTCATATTTTTAACTTGTTTTGTTAATAACAATTATATTATTTAGGATGGAATTTCTCGGCCGTTTTATAAATAATTAATGATTTCAGTATTGATATGTATCGGCACTATAATAATTAAAACCGGAGGTAGAAAAGGAATTTTAGAAAAATTAGGGTTAACGACTGATAAGGTGTAAAATATACATATAATTTAGGGAGGGTGATGAGAAGAATTTTTTGCCAAAAAATAATAGGCAATTTACGTTTCGACCCACGGTTCGGGTCTTCTTCAGTATAGGGAAACGGTAGGACACGTGCAGTATTTATATATCACAGGGCAACATAAGGAACGTAGGTGTGTTTGTAATACTAAGAAAAAAATGAGCGAACGGAATTAATTTAAATTTAACATTTATAAATATGATGATATATGAGAAAAATTAAAGAATTAATGAATTATAGGCTTCAGGTAGGTAGGATTTTTCAAATCTTATATTAACGGTATTATTTTCTTCCTTTTTAATAAAAAAGTTTTCGATGTGGCAACGCTTCTTCCAGTTCTTTTCTTTCGCAATGATTTTAGTATTGTCGTAATCGAACTCATGTCCCGTCTCATTTCTGTGGTGGGTTAAACCTGTGTGTTGTTCTGTATTTGATGTTAAAAAGTTTCTTTTATGCTCTTTTAATCGTACTTCGAGTGGTCTATATAAGTCTGTCCTATATACGATTTGTTACAGTGTAAACACGGTATTTTGTAAATTACGTCTCGTTGTTTTTTTGGTGGTAAAATATCTTTTCCCGGCTTGATCTGTGCAATGTTCGTATTAAAAGGTGTAGAAATAATTCTGATGTTATTTTTAAAAATTTTTGCGATTTTTTCACTTAATCCTTTGATATAATATAGGCGGCGTGATGGTCGTGCGGGCTAAGGCGTCAGTCTTAGTCCGCCCGAACTGAACGTCGCGAAGGGCCCGAGTTCGAATCCCCGTCCTGCAATTTTCTCTGCTTATGTCCAGTGTGAATAACCGGGGAACTTTGCTGGGCGAAGGTACGAATTTGGGACCGCTGCCGACCTCCGTCGGCAGTTATCGGTACCGTCAGCGTCATATCCACGGTCGGTACGTCGTGGGTCTTATCTCGGATAAAGAGGGGATAAGCCCCGCGTCGTACTCGCTAAGGCACAGACCGTCGAATCTGCTGTTGGTACCGATATTGGGGTAGGGGGGACTGGCTCTGGGTGGGTGTTGTGTGTGTCTATAGTTCTGTCTTGTACTGTCTGTCTCTGTCCTGTACCTCTCCACCCAAGAGCCGACCCGCAAACAGACATATTCGTCATTAACGCGGGGGAAAATTTCCTGTCCTTTGTCCTTTTTTTTTTGTCCTTTGATATAAGGGCAACTGATAGATTTAATTGGTATTTCATTGTTGTTATTGATCGCGTTATTATTATTTCTATTCCTTTCACATAATAAGTTTATGCGTTTTTTAATACATGGGTTAACCAATTGGATCGGATAACCGTTTTCTGACAGAATTTTTCTGACAATGTCGAGATTTTTTTCTTTGAATTCTGTTGACGAAAGTTTGATTGCACGATCGATTAATCCATAAATCATACCTGTCTTGTATGATTGTGGATGCTCTGAAAGATAATGGACATATCTACCCGACCATGTTTTTTTATGGTACCAATCCAATTTGATTCGACCATCTGGCATAATTAGAATTTTTACATCCAGGTAATTAATTTCTTTATTGCATTCAATATCACCAAAAAAACAACGAGACGTAATTTACAAAATACCGTGTTTACACTGTAACAAATCGTATATAGGACAGACTTATAGACCACTCGAAGTACGATTAAAAGAGCATAAAAGAAACTTTTTAACATCAAATACAGAACAACACACAGGTTTAACCCACCACAGAAATGAGACGGGACATGAGTTCGATTACGACAATACTAAAATCATTGCGAAAGAAAAGAACTGGAAGAAGCGTTGCCACATCGAAAACTTTTTTATTAAAAAGGAAGAAAATAATACCGTTAATATAAGATTTGAAAAATCCTACCTACCTGAAGCCTATAATTCATTAATTCTTTAATTTTTCTCATATATCATCATATTTATAAATGTTAAATTTAAATTAATTCCGTTCGCTCATTTTTTCTTAGTATTACAAACACACCTACGTTCCTTATGTTGCCCTGTGATATATAAATACTGCACGTGTCCTACCGTTTCCCTATACTGAAGAAGACCCGAACCGTGGGTCGAAACGTAAATTGCCTATTATTTTTTGGCAAAAAATTCTTCTCATCACCCTCCCTAAATTATATGTATATTTTACACCTTATCAGTCGTTAACCCTAATTTTTCTAAAATTCCTTTTCTACCTCCGGTTTTAATTATTATTGTGCCGATACATATCAATACTGAAATCATTAACAATTATATTATTAGCAATAAAGGGGAAACAATTTTTTTTACTAATTATTAGGGTCTATATAAATAACAGAAAAAGAGTTGATCAAAATGGGTCTTAAATTTCACAAGAAAAACAGCAAAATCTATGTAAATGTAAGTGGGCCAACGTCTGTCCCACTGAGACGCACAGGGTTAATAAAGAAACTATCTAACGATACACATGTCTATTGCACTCGATTGTTGATACGTAGCCATGGTTCCACTGGCAGGTCCTGTTTAACACGAAATAGTCCACCTCAATGGATTCCGTGCTCTTTACCATAAGAAACTATTGAAGTGTAGCTGGGAACAGCTTAGCGAACTTGGTGTTTTGACAGCACTTCTATTAAATCCTTGCTGGAAAAAAATTGAATTTTTGGTGGTCCTGAAAAATTACTGAAACGTAAGTATGATTTGTCAAATGTAATGTTCAATGATCTTTGGAGTATGTTTTTTAATTTACAATAGAATCTCTGTACTTGACTTACGGAAGAAAGGAAATCGAAAACTGATTAGAAGAAACTGTGAGCAATCGTACCAAGAATTTAAATCTTTATCCTAATATGATATATTGCTATTATTTCGAGCTCCCAAGTTCTTCCTGCTTTATCTATTGGTACCTCTTGTAGCATTCCCTGTCATGGGAATCCTGACAATTCGACTGTAGAAAATAAATATATTAGGAGACACTTTCATTATGAATAGTTGCGTATCATAATTTTATCACAAGTGCACTTCATGCTTGAAATGACAGCAGAATATTTTTAAAAAAGCAAGTAGACAAAGATGGAAGAACTTCGGAGCTTGAAATAATAGCAGAATATATCATTACGTGAAAAGCCTTAAATTCTTGATACTATAATCAGAAGTAACACATGCCTCTAATAGTTTTTTCCTTTCTCCTGTAAGTCAATTTCGGAGATTCTTTTCTAAATGAAAAAATGTACTCCCAAGATCACTGGAAGATTACATTTCAAAAATGTTTACTTACTTATCAATAAATTTACAGAAGCTACAAAATGTCTACTTTTTCAACAACCAGGATGCCAGAAAACCGATGTCAACACACTAATATCGTCAAGCTGTCTCCAGCTACACTTCAATAATTATTCGCAGTAAAGAGTATTGAAGACAACAAGAGGGACTGTTTCGTATCTAAATTGTTTTATATCATCGACAATCGACTGTAACAATCAAGTATATTATTAGATACTTTCTTTATTAATTATCATATATCGCAAATACATTTCTAGTGCTTTTCACACTCAAAATGCCAAGAAATGCTTAAAAATGTGTACACATAGAAGCTGAACGAACTATGATACTAATGATCTTGGAAGTGTAGTTTATAATTTACAAAAGAATCTTGTATCATGTACAGAGCAGAAAATACTAGCGTTTTGTTTTTCCAACACAACTGGCTTGTGTCTAATAATGTTTTGTTTTCATAGACAAGTAATTCGTCTCTATGCATTGGTGAGTCGTCATCCGACACGAGTGATTAATGTCTAAATATGACTGGCTCGTGTCAGAGGACAATTGGCTAATATTGGAAGACAACTCGCTAATGTATAGAGACGAACTACTTGTCTACTCGACTACTTGTCTATAAAAACAAAACATGAATAGACACAAGCCAGTTGTATCGGAAAGACAAACCACTAGTATTTGCTGCTCTCTGTACATGATACATGACATTACGACAAATTATTTAAATTCTGAACACCGTTGTTTACACTTTTTTATAATCGTTTTCAATTTCTTTCCAGCAATCAACTACGAAGATTCTTTTGTAAATTATAAACTGCACTTACAAGATCATTACAACATTATATTGAGAAAAGTTCACTTACGTTTTTGTAGAGTTTCTGGAGCTACAAATTTTAATTTCTTCACTGACAAGGAAACTAGAAGCAGACAGCTGTCAAAATTCCAAGTTGCTGCTCCAAGCCTCTCCAAAATCTCTATAATTCTGTCATCTCACAGGTCAACTTCAATAACTTTATAGAATTTTAGTAGTAATTTGGACTTCTTCATGACATATAGATTCGGCCATTTCGAATTTCAAAATTCCGATGTCAGATTCTTATTCAGCGACCTCGAAAACCCCCAATTACAAAGTTTTATCTAATGTTAGTAACAATTCCGACTATTGACCGTTTTATCTCTTGACTTTTTTGGATATATCGGCTTATTCAGCGGCAAAGTATTCTCGTTTTTTCCAATCAGCTGACCGAATTGCTTCATTTAATGCACTTTATTAAAAAACGGTGTATGCTAGCGAAAAAATGACAAGAATAGAAGTTGCTTGGAAAACTTGTTACAAAACGATATGATATATTCGATACAGAAAAATTCAATTTTCCGCCCGTAACGATGGAATTCCGGTAGATGAAAGTTTTTCGACATTTTTTTGTTTGATTCTGCTTTTCTACCAGAAAATAGAGATTTTTTATCTCTCGACTTTTTTCGATATATCGGCTTATTCAGCGGCAAAGTATTCTCGTTTTTTCCAATCAGCTGATCGAATACCTTCAGTTAATGCAGTTTATTACAAAACGGCGAATATTAGCTACAAAAAGACAAGAAAAAAAGTTGCTTGGAATAACTTTTTACAAAAGAATATGACATTTTCGATAATGACAAATTTAATTTTCCGCCCGTAACGAAGGAAATTCGGTAGATGCAAGTTATTCGACATTTTTTTTGTTTGATTCTGCTTTTGTACCAGAAAATAGAGATTTTTTATCTCTTGACTTTTTTCGATATATCGGCTTATTCAGCGGCAAAATATTCTAGTTTTTTTCCAATCAGCTGATAAAATAGCTTCATTTAATGCACTTTATTAAGAAACGGTGTACAATAGCGAAAAAATTACAAGGATAATAGTTGCTTGGAATAATTTTTTACAAAAGGATATGATATTTTCGATACAGAAAATTTCAATTTTCCGTCAGTAACGAAGGAAATCCGGTAGATGCAAGTTTTTCGACAATTTTTTTGTTTGATTCTGCTTTTGTAACAGAAAATAGAGATTTTTTATCTCTTGACATTTTTCCATATACCGGCTTATTCGGCGGAAAAATATTCTCGTTTTTCCAATCAGCTGATCGCATATCTTCATTTCATGCACTTTATTAAAAAACGGTGTACAATAGCGAATAAATTACAAGAATAAAATTTGCTTGGAATAACTTTTTACAAAAGGATATGATATTTTCGATAAGGACAAATTCAATTTTCCGCCCGTAACGATGGAATTCCGGTAGATGAAAGTTTTTCGACATTTTTTTGTTCGATTCTGCTTTTCTACCAGAAAATAGAGATTTTTTATCTGTCGACTTTTTCTAATATATCGGCTTATTCAGCGAAAAAATATTCTCGTTTTTTCCAATCAGCAGATCGAATACCTTCATTTAATGCACTTTATAAAAAAACTGTGTACAATAGCGAATAAATAACAAGAATAAAATTTGCTTGGAATAACTTCTTACAAAAAGACACATTCAATTTTCCGCCTGTAACGAAGGAAATCTGGTCGATGCAAGTTTTTCGACATTTTTTTGTTTGATTCTGCTTTTGTACCACAAAATAGAGATTTTTTATCTCTTGACATTTTGCCCTATACCGGCTTATTCGGCGGAAAAATATTCTCGTTTTTCCAATCAGCTGAACAAATATCTTCATTTCATGCACTTTATTAAAAAACGGTGTACAATAGCGAATAAATTACATGAATAAAATTTGCTTGGAATAACTTTTTACAAAAGGATATGATATTTTCGATAAGGACAAATTCAATTTTCCGCCCGTAACGATGGAATTCCGGTAGATGAAAGTTTTTCGACATTTTTTTGTTTGATTCTGCTTTTCTACCAGAAAATAGAGATTTTTTATCTGTCGACTTTTTCTAATATATCGGCTTATTCAGCGAAAAAATATTATCGTTTTTCCAATCAGCTGATCGAATACCTTCATTTAATGCACTTTATTAAAAAACGGTGTACAATAGCGAATAAATTACAAGAATAAAATTTGCTTGGAATAACTTTTTACAAAAGGACATGACATTTTCGATAAAGAGAAATTCAATTTTCCGCCCGTAACGAAGGAAATCCGGTAGATGCAAGTTATTCGACATTTTTTTTGTTTGATTCTGCTTTTGTAACAGAAAATAGAGATTTTTTATCTCTTGACATTTTTCCATATACCGGCTTATTCGGCGGAAAAATATTCTCGTTTTTCCAATCAGCTGATCGAATATCTTCATTTCATGCACTTTATTAAAAAACGGTGTACAATAGCGAATAAATTACAAGAATAAAATTTGCTTGGAATAGCTTTTTACAAAGGATATGATATTTTCGATAAGGACAAATTCAATTTTCCGCCCGTAACGAAGGAAATCCGGTAGATGCGAATTTTATGACATTTTTTTATTTGATTCTGCTTTTGTAGCAGAAAATAGAGATTTTTTATCTCTTGACTTTTTTGATATATCGACTTATTTAGCGGCAAAATATTTTCGTTTTTTCCAATCAGCTGATCGAATTCCTTCATTTAATGCAGTTTATTACAAAACGGCGAGTATTAGCTAAAAAAAGACAAGAATAAAAGTCGTTTGGAATAACTTTTACAAAAGGATATGACATTTTCGATAAAGAGAAATTAAATTTTCCGTCCGTAACGAAGGAAATCCGGTAGATGCAAGTTTTTCGACATTTTTTTGTTTGATTCTGTTTTTGTACCAGAAAATAGAGATTATGCATCTCCTGACTTTTCTGATATATCGACTTATTTAGCGGCAAAATAATTTCGTTTTTTCCAATCAGCTGATCGAATTGCTTCATTTAATGCAGTTTATTACAAAACGGCGGATATTAGCTAAAAAAAGACAAGAGTAAAAGTTGCTTGGAATAACTTTTTACAAAAGGATATGACATTTTCGATAAAGAGAAATTCAATTTTCCGCCCGTAACAAAGGAAATTCGGTAGATGCAAGTTATTCGACATTTTTTTGTTTGATTCTGCTTTTGTAGTAGAAAATACAGATTTTTTATCTCTTGACTTTTTTCGATATACCTGCTTATTCAGCGAAAAAATATTCTCGTTTTTTTCCAATCAGCTGATCGAATACCCTCATTTAATGCACTTTATTAAAAAACGGTGTACAATAGCGAATAAATGACAAGAATAAAATTTGCTTGGAATAACTTCTTACAAAAGGATATGATACTTTCGATACAGAAAATTTCATTTTTCCGCCCGTAACGAAGGAAATCCGGTAGATGCAAGTTTTTCGACAATTTTTTTGTTTGATTCTGCTTTTGTAACAGAAAATAGAGATTTTTTATCTCTTGACATTTTTCCATATACCGGCTTATTCAGCGAAAAAATATTCTCGTTTTTCCAATCAGCTGATCGAATACCTTCATTTAATGCACTTTATTAAAAAACGGTGTACAATAGCGAATAAATTACAAAAATAAAATTTGCTTGGAATAACTTTTTACAAAAGGATATGATATTTTCGATAAGGACAAATTCAATTTTCCGCCCGTAACGAAGGAAATCCGGTAGATGCGAGTTTTAAGACATTTTTTTATTTGATTCTGCTTTTGTACCACAAAATAGAGATTATTTATCTCCTGACTTTTGTGATATATCGACTTATTTAGCGACAAAATAATTTCGTTTTTTCCAATCAGCTGATCGAATTGCTTTATTTAATGCAGTTTATTACAAAACGGCGAATATTAGCTAAAAAAAGACAAGAGTAAAAGTTGCTTGGAATAACTTTTTACAAAAGGACATGACATTTTCGATAAAGGGAAATTCAATTTTCCGCCCGTAACGAAGGAAATTCGGTAGATGCAAGTTATTCGACATTTTTTTTGTTTGATTCTGCTTTTGTAACAGAAAATAGAGATTTTTTATCTCTTGACTTTTGGGATATATCGACTTATTTAGCGACAAAATAATTTCGTTTTTTCCAATCAGCTGATCGAATTGCTTTATTTAATGCAGTTTATTACAAAACGGCGAAATTAGCTAAAAAAAGACAAGAATAAAAGTCGCTTGGAATAACTTTTTACAAAAGGATATGATATTATCGATAAAGAGAAATTCAATTTTCCGCCCGTAACGAAGGAAATCCGGTAGATGCGAGTTTTAAGACATATTTTATTTGATTCTGCTTTTGTACCACAAAATAGAGATTATGCATCTCCTGACTTTTTTGATATATCGACTTATTTAGCGACAAAATAATTTCGTTTTTTCCAATCAGCTGATCGAATTGCTTTATTTAATGCAGTTTATTACAAAACGGCGAATATTAGCTAAAAAAAGGACAAGAGTAAAAGTTGCTTGGAATAACTTTTTACAAAAGGACATGACATTTTCGATAAAGGGAAATTCAATTTTCCGCCCGTAACGAAGGAAATTCGGTAGATGCAAGTTATTCGACATTTTTTTGTTTGATTCTGCTTTTGTACCAGAAAATATAGATTTTTTATCTCTTGACTTTTTTGATATATCGACTTATTTAGCGACAAAATAATTTCGTTTTTTCCAATCAGCTGATCGAATTGCTTTATTTAATGCAGTTTATTACAAAACGGCGAATATTAGCTAAAAAAAGACAAGAGTAAAAGTTGCTTGGAATAACTTTTTACAAAAGGACATGACATTTTCGATAAAGGGAAATTCAATTTTCCGCCCGTAACGAAGGAAATTCGGTAGATGCAAGTTATTCGACATTTTTTTGTTTGATTCTGCTTTTGTACCAGAAAATAGAGATTTTTTATCTCTTGACTTTTTTCGATATATCGGCTTATTCAGCGGCAAAATATTCTAGTTTTTTCCAATCAGCAGATCGAATACCTTCATTTAATGCACTTTATTAAAAAACTGTGTACAATAGCGAATAAATGACAAGAATAAAATTTGCTTGGAATAACTTTTTACAAAAGGATATGATACTTTGCCACTTTCGATACAGAAAATTTCTCCGCCCGTCACGAAGGAAATCCGGTAGATGCAAGTTTTTCGACAATTTTTTTGTTTGATTCTGCTTTTGTAACAGAAAATAGAGATTTTTTATCTCTTGACATTTTTCCATATACCGGCTTATTCAGTGGAAAAATATTCTCGTTTTTCCAATCAGCTGATCGAATACCTTCATTTAATGCACTTTATTAAAAAACGGTGTACAATAGCGAATAAATTACAAAAATAAAATTTGCTTGGAATAACTTTTTACAAAAGGATATGATATTTTCGATAAGGACAAATTCAATTTTCCGCCCGTAACGAAGGAAATCCGGTAGATGCGAGTTTTAAGACATTTTTTTATTTGATTCTGCTTTTGTACCACAAAATAGAGATTATTTATCTCCTGACTTTTGTGATATATCGACTTATTTAGCGACAAAATAATTTCGTTTTTTCCAATCAGCTGATCGAATTGCTTTATTTAATGCAGTTTATTACAAAACGGCGAATATTAGCTAAAAAAAGACAAGAGTAAAAGTTGCTTGGAATAACTTTTTACAAAAGGACATGACATTTTCGATAAAGGGAAATTCAATTTTCCGCCCGTAACGAAGGAAATTCGGTAGATGCAAGTTATTCGACATTTTTTTTGTTTGATTCTGCTTTTGTAACAGAACATAGCGATTTTTTATCTCTTGACTTTTGGGATATATCGACTTATTTAGCGACAAAATAATTTCGTTTTTTCCAATCAGCTGATCGAATTGCTTTATTTAATGCAGTTTATTAAAAAACGGTGTACAATAGCGAAAAAATTACAAGAATAAAATTTGCCTGGAATAACTTTTTACAAAAGGATATGATATTTTCGAAAAAGACACATTTAATTTTCCGCCTGTA
Organism: Trichopria drosophilae; assembly: GCA_030407085.1. Taxonomy (NCBI): domain Eukaryota; kingdom Metazoa; phylum Arthropoda; class Insecta; order Hymenoptera; family Diapriidae; genus Trichopria; species Trichopria drosophilae. Next base: position 130,328,386 of record CM059582.1, on the reverse strand, counting down.
ACGAAGGAAATCTGGTAGATGCAAGTTTTTCGACATTTTTTTGTTTGATTCTGCTTTTGTACCACAAAATAGAGATTTTTTATCTCTTGACTTTTTTTATATATATGGACTTATTTTGCGGCAAAGTATTCTCGTTCTTTCCAATCAGCTGATCGAATTGCTTTATTTAATGCAGTTTATTACAAAACGGCGAATATTAGCTAAAAAAAGACAAGAGTAAAAGTTGCTTGGAATAACTTTTTGCAAAAGGACATGACATTTTCGATACAGAAAATTTAATTTTCCGCCCGTAACGAAGGAAATTCGGTAGATGCAAGTTATTCGACATTTTTTTGTTTGATTCTGCTTTTGTAGTAGAAAATACAGATTTTTTATCTCTTGACATTTTTCCATATACCGGCTTATTCAGCGAAAAAATATTCTCGTTTTTCCAATCAGCTGATCGAATACCTTCATTTAATGCACTTTATTAAAAAACGGTGTACAATAGCGAATAAATTACAAAAATAAAATTTGCTTGGAATAACTTTTTACAAAAGGATATGACATTTTCGATAAAGAGAAATTCAATTTTCCGCCCGTAACGAAGGAAATTCGGTAGATGCAAGTTATTCGACATTTTTTTTGTTTGATTCTGCTTTTGTAACAGAAAATAGAGATTTTTTATCTGTCGACTTTTTCTAATATATCGGCTTATTCAGCGAAAAAATATTCTCGTTTTTCCAATCAGCTGATCGAATACCTTTATTTAATGCACTTTATTAAAAAACGGTGTACAATAGCGAATAAATTACAAGAATAAAATTTGCTTGGAATAACTTTTTACAAAAGGACATGACATTTTCGATAAAGAGAAATTCAATTTTCCGCCCGTAACGAAGGAAATCCGGTAGATGCGAGTTTTAAGACATATTTTATTTGATTCTGCTTTTGTACCACAAAATAGAGATTATGCATCTCCTGACTTTTTTGATATATCGACTTATTTAGCGACAAAATAATTTCGTTTTTTCCAATCAGCTGATCGAATTGCTTTATTTAATGCAGTTTATTACAAAACGGCGAATATTAGCTAAAAAAAGGACAAGAGTAAAAGTTGCTTGGAATAACTTTTTACAAAAGGACATGACATTTTCGATAAAGGGAAATTCAATTTTCCGCCCGTAACGAAGGAAATTCGGTAGATGCAAGTTATTCGACATTTTTTTGTTTGATTCTGCTTTTGTACCAGAAAATATAGATTTTTTATCTCTTGACTTTTTTCGATATATCGGCTTATTCAGCGGCAAAATATTCTAGTTTTTTCCAATCAGCAGATCGAATACCTTCATTTAATGCACTTTATTAAAAAACTGTGTACAATAGCGAATAAATGACAAGAATAAAATTTGCTTGGAATAACTTCTTACAAAAGGATATGATACTTTCGCCACTTTCGATACAGAAAATTTCTCCGCCCGTCACGAAGGAAATCCGGTAGATGCAAGTTTTTCGACAATTTTTTTGTTTTATTCTGCTTTTGTAACAAAAAATAGAGATTTTTTATCTCTTGACATTTTTCCATATACCGGCTTATTCAGTGGAAAAATATTCTCGTTTTTCCAATCAGCTGATCGAATACCTTCATTTAATGCACTTTATTAAAAAACGGTGTACAATAGCGAATAAATGACAAGAATAAAATTTGCTTGGAATAACTTCTTACAATAGGATATGATACTTTCGATACAGAAAATTTCATTTTTCCGCCCGTAACGAAGGAAATCCGGTAGATGCGAGTTTTAAGACATTTTTTTATTTGATTCTGCTTTTGTACCACAAAATAGAGATTATTTATCTCCTGACTTTTGTGATATATCGACTTATTTAGCGACAAAATAATTTCGTATTTCCAATCAGCTGATCGAATTGCTTTATTTAATGCAGTTTATTCCAAACGGCGAATATTAGCTAAAAAAAGACAAGAGTAAAAGTTGCTTGGAATAACTTTTTACAAAAGGACATGACATTTTCGATAAAGGGAAATTCAATTTTCCGCCCGTAACGAAGGAAATTCGGTAGATGCAAGTTATTCGACATTTTTTTTGTTTGATTCTGCTTTTGTAACAGAACATAGCGATTTTTTATCTCTTGACATTTTGCCCTATACCGGCTTATTCGGCGGAAAAATATTCTCGTTTTTCCAATCAGCTGAACAAATATCTTCATTTCATGCACTTTATTAAAAAACGGTGTACAATAGCGAATAAATTACATGAATAAAATTTGCTTGGAATAACTTTTTACAAAAGGATATGATATTTTCGATAAAGACAAATTCAATTTTCCGCCCGTAACGATGAATTTCCGGTAGATGAAAGTTTTTCGACAATTTTTTTGTTTGATTCTGCTTTTGTAACAGAAAATAGAGATTTTTTATCTCTTGACATTTTTCCATGTACCGGCTTATTCAGCGAAAAAATATTCTCGGTTTTCCAATCAGCTGATCGAATACCTTCATTTAATGCACTTTATTAAAAAACGGTGTACAATAGCGAATAAATTACAAAAATAAAATTTGCTTGGAATAACTTTTTACAAAAGGATATGATATTTTCGATAAGGACAAATTCAATTTTCCGCCCGTAACGAAGGAAATCCGGTAGATGCGAGTTTTAAGACATTTTTTTATTTGATTCTGCTTTTGTACCACAAAATAGAGATTATTTATCTCCTGACTTTTGTGATATATCGACTTATTTAGCGACAAAATAATTTCGTTTTTTCCAATCAGCTGATCGAATTGCTTTATTTAATGCAGTTTATTACAAAACGGCGAATATTAGCTAAAAAAAGACAAGAGTAAAAGTTGCTTGGAATAACTTTTTACAAAAGGACATGACATTTTCGATAAAGGGAAATTCAATTTTCCGCCCGTAACGAAGGAAATTCGGTAGATGCAAGTTATTCGACATTTTTTTGTTTGATTCTGCTTTTGTACCAGAAAATAGAGATTTTTTATCTCTTGACTTTTTTCGATATATCGGCTTATTCAGCGGCAAAATATTCTAGTTTTTTCCAATCAGCTGTTCGAATTCCTTCATTTAATGCAGCTTATTAAAAAACGGTGTACAATAGCGAATAAATTACAAGAATAAAATTTGCTTGGAATAACTTTTTGCAAAAGGACATGACATTTTCGATAAAGAGAAATTCAATTTTCCGCCCGTAACGAAGGAAATTCGGTAGATGCAAGTTATTCGACATTTTTTTTGTTTGATCCTGCTTTTGTGACAGAAAATAGAGATTTTTTATCTCTTGACATTTTTCCATATACCGGCTTATTCGGCAGAAAAATATTCTCGTTTTTCCAATCAGCTGATCGAATATCTTCATTTCATGCACTTTATTAAAAAACGGTGTACAATAGCGAATAAATTACAAGAATAAAATTTGCTTGGAATAACTTTTTACAAAAGGATATGATATTTTCGATAAGGACAAATTCAATTTTCCGCCCGTAACGAAGGAAATCCGGTAGATGCGAGTTTTAAGACATTTTTTTATTTGATTCTGCTTTTGTACCACAAAATAGAGATTATTTATCTCCTGACTTTTTTGATACATCGACTTATTTAGCGACAAAATAATTTCGTTTTTTCCAATCAGCTGATCGAATTGCTTTATTTAATGCAGTTTATTACAAAACGGCGGATATTAGCTAAAAAAAGACAAGAGTAAAAGTTGCTTGGAATAACTTTTTACAAAAGGATATGACATTTTCGATAAAGAGAAATTCAATTTTCCGCCCGTAACAAAGGCAATTCGGTAGATGCAAGTTATTCGACATTTTTTTGTTTGATTCTGCTTTTGTAGTAGAAAATACAGATTTTTTATCTCTTGACTTTTTTGATATATCGACTTATTTAGCGACAAAATAATTTCGTTTTTTCCAATCAGCTGATCGAATTGCTTTATTTAATGCAGTTTATTACAAAACGGCGAATATTAGCTAAAAAAAGACAAGAGTAAAAGTTGCTTGGAATAACTTTTTACAAAAGGACATGACATTTTCGATAAAGGGAAATTCAATTTTCCGCCCGTAACGAAGGAAATTCGGTAGATGCAAGTTATTCGACATTTTTTTGTTTGATTCTGCTTTTGTACCAGAAAATAGAGATTTTTATCTCTTGACTTTTTTCGATATATCGGGTTATTCAGCGGCAAAATATTCTAGTTTTTTCCAATCAGCTGTTCGAATTCCTTCATTTAATGCAGCTTATTAAAAAACGGTGTACAATAGCGAATAAATTACAAGAATAAAATTTGCTTGGAATAAATTTTTGCAAAAGGACATGACATTTTCGATAAAGAGAAATTCAATTTTCCGCCCGTAACGAAGGAAATTCGGTAGATGCAAGTTATTCGACATTTTTTTTGTTTGATTCTGCTTTTGTAACAGAAAATAGAGATTTTTTATCTCTTGACATTTTTCCATATACCGGCTTATTCGGCGGAAAAATATTCTCGTTTTTCCAATCAGCTGATCGAATATCTTCATTTCATGCACTTTATTAAAAAACGGTGTACAATAGCGAATAAATTACAAGAATAAAATTTGCTTGGAATAACTTTTTACAAAAGGATATGATATTTTCGATAAGGACAAATTCAATTTTCCGCCCGTAACGATGGAATTCCGGTAGATGAAAGTTTTTCGACATTTTTTTGTTCGATTCTGCTTTTCTACCAGAAAATAGAGATTTTTTATCTGTCGACTTTTTCTAATATATCGGCTTATTCAGCGAAAAAATATTCTCGTTTTTTCCAATCAGCAGATCGAATACCTTCATTTAATGCACTTTATAAAAAAACTGTGTACAATAGCGAATAAATGACAAGAATAAAATTTGCTTGGAATAACTTCTTACAAAAGGATATGATACTTTCGATACAGAAAATTTCTCCGCCCGTCACGAAGGAAATCCGGTAGATGCAAGTTTTTCGACAATTTTTTTGTTTTATTCTGCTTTTGTAACAAAAAATAGAGATTTTTTATCTCTTGACATTTTTCCATATACCGGCTTATTCAGTGGAAAAATATTCTCGTTTTTCCAATCAGCTGATCGAATACCTTCATTTAATGCACTTTATTAAAAAACGGTGTACAATAGCGAATAAATTACAAAAATAAAATTAGCTTGGAATAACTTTTTACAAAAGGATATGATATTTTCGATAAGGACAAATTCAATTTTCCGCCCGTAACGAAGGAAATCCGGTAGATGCGAGTTTTAAGACATTTTTTTATTTGATTCTGCTTTTGTACCACAAAATAGAGATTATTTATCTCCTGACTTTTGTGATATATCGACTTATTTAGCGACAAAATAATTTCGTTTTTTCCAATCAGCTGATCGAATTGCTTTATTTAATGCAGTTTATTACAAAACGGCGAATATTAGCTAAAAAAAAGACAAGAGTAAACGTTGCTTGGAATAACTTTTTACAAAAGGACATGACATTTTCGATAAAGGGAAATTCAATTTTCCGCCCGTAACGAAGGAAATTCGGTAGATGCAAGTTATTCGACTTTTTTTTGTTTGATTCTGCTTTTGTACCAGAAAATATAGATTTTTTATCTCCTGACTTTTTTGATATATCGACTTATTTAGCGACAAAATAATTTCGTTTTTTCCAATCAGCTGATCGAATTGCTTTATTTAATGCAGTTTATTACAAAACGGCGAATATTAGCTAAAAAAAGACAAGAATAAAAGTCGCTTGGAATAACTTTTTACAAAAGGATATGACATTATGGATAAACAGAAATTCAATTTTCCGCCCGTAACGAAGGAAATCCGGTAGATGCGAGTTTTAAGACATATTTTATTTGATTCTGCTTTTGTACCACAAAATAGAGATTATGCATCTCCTGACTTTTTTGATATATCGACTTATTTAGCGGCAAAATAATTTCGTTTTTTCCAATCAGCTGATCGAAGTGCTTCATTTAATGCAGTTTATTACAAAACGGCGGATATTAGCTAAAAAAAGACAAGAGTAAAAGTTGCTTGGAATAACTTTTTACAAAAGGATATGACATTTTCGATAAAGAGAAATTCAATTTTCCGCCCGTAACAAAGGCAATTCGGTAGATGCAAGTTATTCGACATTTTTTTGTTTGATTCTGCTTTTGTAGTAGAAAATACAGATTTTTTATCTCTTGACTTTTTTCGATATACCTGCTTATTCAGCGAAAAAATATTCTCGTTTTTTTCCAATCAGCTGATCGAATACCCTCATTTAATGCACTTTATTAAAAAACGGTGTACAATAGCGAATAAATGACAAGAATAAAATTTGCTTGGAATAACTTCTTACAATAGGATATGATACTTTCGATACAGAAAATTTCATTTTTCCGCCCGTAACGAAGGAAATCCGGTAGATGCGAGTTTTAAGACATTTTTTTATTTGATTCTGCTTTTGTACCACAAAATAGAGATTATTTATCTCCTGACTTTTGTGATATATCGACTTATTTAGCGACAAAATAATTTCGTTTTTTCCAATCAGCTGATCGAATTGCTTTATTTAATGCAGTTTATTACAAAACGGCGAATATTAGCTAAAAAAAGGACAAGAGTAAAAGTTGCTTGGAATAACTTTTTACAAAAGGACATGACATTTTCGATAAAGGGAAATTCAATTTTCCGCCCGTAACGAAGGAAATTCGGTAGATGCAAGTTATTCGACATTTTTTTTGTTTGATTCTGCTTTTGTAACAGAAAATAGAGATTTTTTATCTCTTGACATTTTTCCATATACCGGCTTATTCGGCGGAAAAATATTCTCGTTTTTCCAATCAGCTGATCGAATATCTTCATTTCATGCACTTTATTAAAAAACGGTGTACAATAGCGAATAAATTACAACAATAAAATTTGCTTGGAATAACTTTTTACAAAAGGATATGATATTTTCGATAAAGACAAATTCAATTTTCCGCCCGTAACGATGGAATTCCGGTAGATGAAAGTTTTTCGACAATTTTTTTGTTTGATTCTGCTTTTGTAACAGAAAATAGAGATTTTTTATCTCTTGACATTTTTCCATGTACCGGCTTATTCAGCGAAAAAATATTCTCGTTTTTCCAATCAGCTGATCGAATACCTTCATTTAATGCACTTTATTAAAAAACGGTGTACAATAGCGAATAAATTACAAAAATAAAATTTGCTTGGAATAACTTTTTACAAAAGGATATGATATTTTCGATAAGGACAAATTCAATTTTCCGCCCGTAACGAAGGAAATCCGGTAGATGCGAGTTTTAAGACATTTTTTTATTTGATTCTGCTTTTGTACCACAAAATAGAGATTATTTATCTGCTGACTTTTGTGATATATAGACTTATTTAGCGACAAAATAATTTCGTTTTTTCCAATCAGCAGATCGAATTGCTTTATTTAATGCAGTTTATTACAAAACGGCGAATATTAGCTAAAAAATAGACAAGAGTAAAAGTTGCTTGGAATAGCTTTTTACAAAAGGACATGACAATTTCGATAAAGGGAAATTCAATTTTCCGCCCGTAACGAAGGAAATTCGGTAGATGCAAGTTATTCGACATTTTTTTGTTTGATTCTGCTTTTGTACCAGAAAATATAGATTTTTTATCTCTTGACTTTTTTGATATATCGACTTATTTAGCGACAAAATAATTTCGTTTTTTCCAATCAGCTGATCGAATTGCTTTATTTAATGCAGTTTATTACAAAACGGCGAATATTAGCTAAAAAAAGACAAGAGTAAAAGTTGCTTGGAATAACTTTTTACAAAAGGACATGACATTTTCGATAAAGGGAAATTCAATTTTCCGCCCGTAACGAAGGAAATTCGGTAGATGCAAGTTATTCGACATTTTTTTGTTTGATTCTGCTTTTGTACCAGAAAATAGAGATTTTTTATCTCTTGACTTTTTTCGATATATCGGCTTATTCAGCGGCAAAATATTCTAGTTTTTTCCAATCAGCTGTTCGAATTCCTTCATTTAATGCAGCTTATTAAAAAACGGTGTACAATAGCGAATAAATTACAAGAATAAAATTTGCTTGGAATAAATTTTTGCAAAAGGACATGTAAGGTTATGATGAATCGACGTTACCAGAAACAGATAAAACAAAAAATGTTTTATAGCGAAATTATATTTGCGAAAATTGTAAAATCTGCGATCGATAAAGTCGGAAACTGATAAATGATCGATGTATGATAAATGAATGCTGTATGTACCTGTTTCGATTAATTGCCGCGATTTTCGCTGTTGTGTATATTTTGGAGAAGGGGGAAATAGAGCACGGTTCAAACGTGTCTCTTAAGGTAGCTCTTTTCCAAATAAACAACGAAACGAGCAGCAAGTCAAACGATAGAGGCGGGTGATATATGCAGGTATGTTTAAGTGCGCGTTCGCGATATAATTAAAATTTTTGATCACTAAATTTGTTTTATTTTGATTAAATTTCTTTTTTTTTTTGTTATCCGGTCGAAATATTTTGTGTTACAGGGCGGGATTCTATACAAAAACGAAAGCTAAAATTAAATTCAAGAAAATAAAGTAAATGAAATAATAGCTTTTCGACATTCCGTTATCAAAAGCAAAAATGAAATCACGTATTGTACGTAAAGAAAATTAAATCTCTAGTATTTCGGAATGTTTTTTCATTAAATGACTGCTCGTTTCAATTCTAAATAATGTTAATAGTTGTCCGGACACTTTCAAAAGTTCACGTTGTGCGATAAAATCTTTGAACCACGTGTTCTATATAACATGTATTTCAAATGGTGTTTAATAAGATAATTTTGACGATGAAATTATTAATATAAATTAATTTCATACATTAATTAAGTTAATTGACTACACACCTATAAACATGTTTGAACGAAAATTGTGTCATGCTGTTTAGACAACTATAATTTTTGTAAAAGACATTATAATATTTAGATGTTTATTTTAATTGGAAAATGGAAATTTATGAAATTATTAATAAATTAAAATCCTTATAATGTAAAATCTGATAAAAATAAAAGTAATTTTACATTCAGTCCATAATGTCAAAAGGGATTTTTTATTCAAAAATATAAAAAAAACGTGATATCCTCATAATAAAATGAAAAGCTGAAATACATAAAGGAGAAGAAAATACCCAATTCGGCGTAAGAAGATTTTCCTGAATTCTACGAATACCATTTGAGAGTTTCGGAGAAGGTGAGCATGCAGAAGGGTTAGACCCATTCATCGAATCGGCAAATCTTGGCAGGCACGTGCCTAATGGCGGAAGTATCCAAAAAGCATCAGTCGGATCTTGAATTTCCAGCGTTCACGTCGTAGAGGAATAACAACTCGTGACGTCATCGGATTAAATACGGTCGGTGGAAAATAATACTTTTGCATTTGATATTCAGATAATATGCTCTATTATGACAAGTGATTTATATAAGTAAATTTAAAATAGAAAGATTATGTCACATTTCTACCTATACATTTTCATGGAAGATTATGATTGTCAACTAGTGACTTAAATTAAATCTTTATTAATTTTGTAAATTTTTGAAACATGTAAATCATATTGCCTTACAATTTAAAAGGGTTTAATATTTAATATGAAATATTTTTGAATAATATACACTGTGCACCTAAATTAGTTGGATAATATATTTCAATTATTCTCATTTAAATGTCATTTTTAATATGTAATTATATAAATTTTTATGAATAATTTAGATCTGAGTAAATTAATAATTTTTAATATGTTTTCAAATATAAGTTATTGACTAAATAAAATCCTTGCAAAGAATTTCTGACGCAATTCGCCAACGCTTTTCGAGCCTACCGAGGTTCCTTGCCGGGAAAACAATTTTTTGTTTCAATTACATTTTTTTATTATATTTTTTTTTGTTTTCATGTTTAATTTAAATAATATATATAATTGAAATATAATTAAAATTTAATAAAAGAAAGAAAAAAATTATAATGGCGCCCGAACTTAAGACATGAAAAAATATTATATTGAAAATTATTTGAAGAAAAATGATTAAGTGTCATTAATGTTATTCTTTCTAGTTTGTTGATCAATGTTTACAATAATTTTATGGAAAAGAAAAGATCTCCTATAAGTACACGCAAAAGACCCCATATTTTTAATACACCTACGCCAAGTAAAGCTGTTGCTAAAAAGACGCGTATTAGTGATTCTATAATAAAAATAAAACGTAATAAAGCTCCTTTAATTGTAAAATCTGTTAAAGTCAGTAAAATGGAGCAAGAAATTGAAAATTTGAAAAAAGGATTAGCTGAAATGGGAGGCTTAAAAAAGGATTTAGAAAAAATGAAAGGTCAAATTCTTGAACGTGATCAAAATTTGCGTGTACTATATGATGAGAATAATAGGCAAAAGGGTTTAATTGATGAATTGGTAAAAACTAGATTGCAAGTGCCAAACCCAGTGCAAGGTACAAATAATGCGTTAGTTGAGGGTTTAGTGAGTCATCTGCAAAGATTGAGTTCTGAATATAAATGTCCAATTTTTAAAGGTAATGATGACGTGCATCCAACTGAATTTTTAGGAAGTTTGGAAAAATATTTTAATAATGTAAAGATTGTTGAAGAAATGAAATTAAGTGTTGCAGAAAATGCAATGGTAGGCAGTGCAAAATTATGGTTGGAGGCACGTTCGAATCAATTTACTAAATATGAAGAATTTAAAGATGCTTTTCTAGAAAAATTTAACTCATGTTCATTTAAAATAAAATCTAAGATGTCTTGGAATTTGCGTAGATATAACTATAAGAATGCAAGCATGAATGAATTTTATTTGTCCCAAGTGAAGGAAGCTCGTTACATTTTTCCGGAAATGTCTTCAAAAGAGATTAATTTGCAGATTGCTCAGCAATTTCCTCATCATATTAGAAATGCATTAGCAAGTGTTGATTTTGCAAAAAATGAAAATGTGTCTGATGTCCTCGTATTTTTGGATGTGGGGCAGTCGCAGCGCAATAAAGAAAATAATCCGGTGACAAATGGTCAAAATGCTCAATATCATCAAAATATTTATAGTATGTCTCGGGGATCTTTTAAAAATAAACGTGGTAATAAAAGAAAACCATATGATAGTCGTTATAATAATTATAATCAATATGAAGGTGTGAATACTAATCCTAATTATAATAGGGTAAATTCACAAAATGTGAATGATTATCAGCCACAAATGAATCATAGTCGATTTAATCTCCCGGACTTAAGACAACCCCCTCCGAATTTAGTGTCAGGAACTAATTATAGTGCAACCGCGAATTTAAACCAATAAAGAGCTCGGCAAAAATTGATCCTTTGTCGAGTGACGACCGTAGTAGTATTATTAAGGATCTTTCAAAGGAGATAAATCTGGGCGAAGGGACGACAGATATTTTTAAAAAGAAGGGTTATATATGCCCCAAACTCAATATCGAAATTTTTGGTAAAACATTTGTTGCACTTTTAGACTCAGGGAGTGCAATAACTTGCATTTCTGATGAGCTGTACCAAGAAATTCGTTCTAATAAAAGTAATGTAATAAATGAATTACCTATTGCAAATTTGAAAGTTATAACGGCCATTAGCAAAAGGGCTACACCTATTGTTCGCCAGATTTATTTACCTGTAAAAATAAATAATATTAACATGTACGTTACATTTTTAGTTGTGCCCCGTTTAACTTGTGACGTTATTCTTGGCAATGATTGGATGTGTCGCCAGGAAGTCATTTTGAATTATAGAAACAAAAATATTTATATGGGGGATTTTTTTTTGACAAAAATGTTAAATATGCATGATAAATTTGAGCAAATTGAACATGATTCATTTAGGCTCAATGATTTGAAAATTATTTGTGATTGTCATAATTTCAATTCTGTATGTAAAGAAAGATTTGATGTAGCACAGAATAATATTAATACTAGGGAGGATTTAAATAAAAATAAAAATTTTGAGTCTCCTGATAAAAATGTTGAAATTCCTCCTTTTAATGATGATAATATAAATTTAAATTTGGGTGAATTTTTTGAAGAAATGAATGTGATTCGTGAATCTGAAAATTTCGAAATTATACGAGGGATGGAAAAAGAGAGTGATAAATGTTCACATCCTCGTAATATTGAAGAATCATATGATATGATATGTATTGATGATGAAAATGAAATAGAAAGTGTGGTTTTTTATGATTATGTTAATAGTGAAAATGAGGCTGAAATGATAGATGCCCGAAATATTAATGTTGAAAAAACGGCTGAAATGATAAATGTCGTAAAGGATGATTTTTATAAAAATATTGTCATGACCCACACTAAAAAAAAATTTTGCTTCGGATATACATGAATTAAAAAATAATAATAATTATATTCAGGATTTTTCTAAAAATAATCAGAGACGTCAACTCAATGTTAGTTGTAGGTATCTAGATGCTGATGTAATATTGCATAATGAAAGAGAAAATAATAAGAATTTCCATGAAATGCACAGTGAAATAATAAATAATGATTCTCTAAGTAATGTAAATGATGTAATAAATGAAAATGCGTGTATAGATATTAGGAAAAACATGGAGGAAATTCAAGTTTTAAATAATAATAATGTTAATGATCTCGTGTTAAATAATATTCACTATGAAAAAGATAAAGCATGTGATGAGATTGACCAAGATGACGATGAATTTGATAAGGCTTTACAAATGATTTATGAGGATTTGACTAATTTAACGGAATCGGAAAAAATAGAATTATTAGCTTTAATTTATGAATACAAATGCATCTTTTCGGGTAAAATAAGATGTTCAAATATTTATGAACATATAATTAGGGTTAAAAATGATAAGCCCATAGTTAAAAAATCTTATCCTGTGCCTTATGCCTCACGTGATAAAGTTAGAAAAGAAATCGATAAAATGCTAAAAAATGGTATTATTGAACGATCCATAAGTGAATATTGTAATCCAATACATGTAGTAGCTAAAAAAGATGGGGATATTAGAATAGTTTTAGATGCGCGTTTTTTGAATCAGGTAATTGAATCCGATCAAGAACGACCAACACAAATTGATGAAATTTTACATAAAATTAGTGATTTTGGATGCCTATCAAAAACTGATTTAACACAAAGTTATTGGCAGATTCCACTGGAGAAGAACTCGCGAAAATATACAGCTTTTTTATATGAAAATACGCTGTACCATTTTTGCAGAGTTCCTTTTGGTTTGAAAACTGCTGGTAGCGCGTTTGTTCGGGGATTGAGTATGGCATTGGGTAATTCTTGTAGTGCTTTCTTAGCGTGGTATGTGGATGATTTACTCATTTATTCGCCGAATTTTAGTACCCACATAGCACACTTAAGAATGGTATTTCAACGACTTAAACTCCATAATTTCACCTTAAAATTAACTAAATCGTTGTTCGTTAAGTCATCGATTCCTTTTTTAGGATTTTTAATATCAAATAAGGGAATAACACCTGATCCTGAAAGAATAAAGGATATTCAAAATTTGGGTATTCCAAAAAATCGCAAAGAACTTCAACAGGTGCTGGGAGTTTGCAATTATTACCGTCAATTTACTGATCGTTATTCTAATCTTATTTATCCTTTTCGTGTTTTATTAAGTAACAAAAATCCTTGGACATGGAATAATTCATATACGTATAAATTTGAAGAATTAAAAAAGGCCTTTTTAAAATGTATTACGATTAGTTTTTGGAATCCCCAAAAAATGTTTTTCGTGCAGACTGACGCAAGTAATCAAGGAATTAGTGGCGTTCTTTATCAACTCGATGACAATGATAATCATCGGGTTGTATCACTTGTAAGTCGAAGTCTGTCTGTATCTGAAATGAATTATGGAACTACTGAAAAGGAATTGCTAGCTATAGTATATTCGGTTAATAAATTTCGTATTTTTCTATATGGAGTTCATTTTACAATAAAAACTGACCATAAGGGTCTCACATTCCTTAATGAAACTATTTATAATAATGCTAGGCTTGCAAGGTGGAGCTTGATGATGCAGGAGTATTCATTCGAGATTCTACCAGTTAAGGGAAGCGATAATACTGTTCCTGACTATTTTAGTAGACATATTGATGGTCACGAGTATGAGAAGAGTCAAAAAACAGTCTTACTCGCTTCAATGGCAAATATTTGTCTTACCAAAGGTGAGAAATTTTTCGAATCTTTAACTCCTGAATTAATCAAGAGCTTCAAAAAATTCCCAGATTGGCAAATGCAAGATCAAAAAATTTTAAATTTAATTAATAAATGTAAGGAAGGTAATGTGAGTGCTCATTATGTGTTAGAAAATAATGTATTGTTTATGAGAGAAAAAGAAACGGAAAAATGGAAATTAGTTGTTCCACTTCAGTTAGTTGATGATTTAGTGGATTCTGTACACGAAAAATTGGGACATCCAGGGTGTTTTAAAACCTATAAATATTTAAAGGAATTGTACTATTGGCCTAAAATGCGTGATAAAATTAAAAATTGGGTTTTAACGTGCGATCATTGTCAGCGAGTTAAACATCTTACCGTATCAATGGAGGGAGAATATGGTAGGGTTGAAGGTCACTTTCCTGGAGACTTAGTGTCTGTGGATTTTTATGGGCCATTGCCCAGATCAATAGGTGGTGTTCAATATATTTTTGTAGTGCAAGATTTATTTACAAAATATGTAAGGTTATTTCCTTTAAAGAAAATCACTACAATAGCGGCGTTACATCGTTTATATAAAAATTATTTTGTTGAAATTGGAAGACCTAAAAGGATTCTCTCTGATCATGGTAGTCAATTTTCTTCACCAAAATGGATTGCGGCGTTGGATAGGGAAGGAGTTATTCCGCTTTTTTCTTCTGTTCGACATCCGCAGTCCAATCCTGTGGAGAGAATCATGAGAGAGCTTGGACGACTTTTCCGAACCTTTTGTTCTGAAAATCACCAAAAATGGGCCAAATTTGTACCAGAAATACAGAAATTATTGAACATCACAGTCCACTCAAGTACGGGCTTTTCTCCCTATGAACTCCAATTCGGTAAAAAACATCAAGATATTATTGAAAAGCTTTTGAACTTTCCATTATCAAGTGAAAAAGGGCCTGAATATCAATTGTGTTATGCTGATAAAAATATGCGTAGAGCTTATGAAGGTCGTTGTCGTAGACAAAGTGGTAAAACGCGTATTGCATTAGAAATTGGTGACTTGGTTCTGTTGCGAGTGCCTTACATGTCGAGTGCGTTGAGGCATCAGACACATAAATTTTTTAAGTTATATCAGGGACCATATCAAATTGATAAGCAAATTGGAAAGAATGCTTATAGATTATTAAATATTAATAGTAATAAGGTACAAGGTGTATATAATAGAACTAATTTAAGAAAATATTATCGACGAGAACCTAGTAATCAAAAGGTTGATAGTACCATGGTTGAATAATTTTTTTTATGTGAATTTTATATGTTTATTTGTATTCAAGCTTTTCTATATATGTGAAGGAACGCTTGAATAGGGGGATAATTGTAAGGTTATGATGAATCGACGTTACCAGAAACAGATAAAACAAAAAATGTTTTATAGCGAAATTATATTTGCGAAAATTGTAAAATCTGCGATCGATAAAGTCGGAAACTGATAAATGATCGATGTATGATAAATGAATGCTGTATGTACCTGTTTCGATTAATTGCCGCGATTTTCGCTGTTGTGTATATTTTGGAGAAGGGGGAAATAGAGCACGGTTCAAACGTGTCTCTTAAGGTAGCTCTTTTCCAAATAAACAACGAAACGAGCAGCAAGTCAAACGATAGAGGCGGGTGATATATGCAGGTATGTTTAAGTGCGCGTTCGCGATATAATTAAAATTTTTGATCACTAAATTTGTTTTATTTTGATTAAATTTCTTTTTTTTTTGTTATCCGGTCGAAATATTTTGTGTTACAGGGCGGGATTCTATACAAAAACGAAAGCTAAAATTAAATTCAAGAAAATAAAGTAAATGAAATAATAGCTTTTCGACATTCCGTTATCAAAAGCAAAAATGAAATCACGTATTGTACGTAAAGAAAATTAAATCTCTAGTATTTCGGAATGTTTTTTCATTAAATGACTGCTCGTTTCAATTCTAAATAATGTTAATAGTTGTCCGGACACTTTCAAAAGTTCACGTTGTGCGATAAAATCTTTGAACCACGTGTTCTATATAACATGTATTTCAAATGGTGTTTAATAAGATAATTTTGACGATGAAATTATTAATATAAATTAATTTCATACATTAATTAAGTTAATTGACTACACACCTATAAACATGTTTGAACGAAAATTGTGTCATGCTGTTTAGACAACTATAATTTTTGTAAAAGACATTATAATATTTAGATGTTTATTTTAATTGGAAAATGGAAATTTATGAAATTATTAATAAATTAAAATCCTTATAATGTAAAATCTGATAAAAATAAAAGTAATTTTACATTCAGTCCATAATGTCAAAAGGGATTTTTTATTCAAAAATATAAAAAAAACGTGATATCCTCATAATAAAATGAAAAGCTGAAATACATAAAGGAGAAGAAAATACCCAATTCGGCGTAAGAAGATTTTCCTGAATTCTACGAATACCATTTGAGAGTTTCGGAGAAGGTGAGCATGCAGAAGGGTTAGACCCATTCATCGAATCGGCAAATCTTGGCAGGCACGTGCCTAATGGCGGAAGTATCCAAAAAGCATCAGTCGGATCTTGAATTTCCAGCGTTCACGTCGTAGAGGAATAACAACTCGTGACGTCATCGGATTAAATACGGTCGGTGGAAATAATACTTTTGCATTTGATATTCAGATAATATGCTCTATTATGACAAGTGATTTATATAAGTAAATTTAAAATAGAAAGATTATGTCACATTTCTACCTATACATTTTCATGGAAGATTATGATTGTCAACTAGTGACTTAAATTAAATCTTTATTAATTTTGTAAATTTTTGAAACATGTAAATCATATTGCCTTACAATTTAAAAGGGTTTAATATTTAATATGAAATATTTTTGAATAATATACACTGTGCACCTAAATTAGTTGGATAATATATTTCAATTATTCTCATTTAAATGTCATTTTTAATATGTAATTATATAAATTTTTATGAATAATTTAGATCTGAGTAAATTAATAATTTTTAATATGTTTTCAAATATAAGTTATTGACTAAATAAAATCCTTGCAAAGAATTTCTGACGCAATTCGCCAACGCTTTTCGAGCCTACCGAGGTTCCTTGCCGGGAAAACAATTTTTTGTTTCAATTACATTTTTTTATTATATTTTTTTTTGTTTTCATGTTTAATTTAAATAATATATATAATTGAAATATAATTAAAACTTAATAAAAGAAAAAAAAAAAATTACAGACATGACATTTTCGATAAAGAGAAATTCAATTTTCCGCCCGTAACGAAGGAAATTCGGTAGATGCAAGTTATTCGACATTTTTTTTGTTTGATTCTGCTTTTGTAACAGAAAATAGAGATTTTTTATCTCTTGACATTTTTCCATATACCGGCTTATTCGGCGGAAAAATATTCTCGTTTTTCCAATCAGCTGATCGCATATCTTCATTTCATGCACTTTATTAAAAAACGGTGTACAATAGCGAATAAATTACAAGAATAAAATTTGCTTGGAATAACTTTTTACAAAAGGATATGATATTTTCGATAAGGACAAATTCAATTTTCCGCCCGTAACGATGGAATTCCGGTAGATGAACGTTTTTCGACATTTTTTTGTTTGATTCTGCTTTTCTACCAGAAAATAGAGATTTTTTATCTCTCGACTTTTTTCGATATATCGGCTTATTTAGCGAAAAAATATTCTCGTTTTTTCCAATCAGCAGATCGAATACCTTCATTTAATGCACTTTATTAAAAAACTGTGTACAATAGCGAATAAATGACAAGAATAAAATTTGCTTGGAATAACTTCTTACAAAAGGATATGATACTTTCGATACAGAAAATTTCTCCGCCCGTCACGAAGGAAATCCGGTAGATGCAAGTTTTTCGACAATTTTTTTGTTTTATTCTGCTTTTGTAACAAAAAATAGAGATTTTTTATCTCTTGACATTTTTCCATATACCGGCTTATTCAGTGGAAAAATATTCTCGTTTTTCCAATCAGCTGATCGAATACCTTCATTTAATGCACTTTATTAAAAAACGGTGTACAATAGCGAATAAATTACAAGAATAAAATTTGCTTGGAATCACTTTTTACAAAAGGATATGATATTTTCGATAAGGACAAATTCAATTTTCCGCCCGTAACGATGGAATTCCTGTAGATGAACGTTTTTCGACATTTTTTTGTTTGATTCTGCTTTTCTACCAGAAAATAGAGATTTTTTATCTCTCGACTTTTTTCGATATATCGGCTTATTTAGCGAAAAAATATTCTCGTTTTTTCCAATCAGCAGATCGAATACCTTCATTTAATGCACTTTATTAAAAAACTGTGTACAATAGCGAATAAATGACAAGAATAAAATTTGCTTGGAATAACTTCTTACAAAAGGATATGATACTTTCGATACAGAAAATTTCTCCGCCCGTAACGAAGGAAATCCGGTAGATGCAAGTTTTTCGACAATTTTTTTGTTTGATTCTGCTTTTGTAACAGAAAATAGAGATTTTTTATCTCTTGACATTTTTCCATATACCGGCTTATTCAGCGAAAAAATATTCTCGTTTTTCCAATCAGCTGATCGCATATCTTCATTTCATGCACTTTATTAAAAAACGGTGTACAATAGCGAATAAATTACAAGAATAAAATTTGCTTGGAATAACTTTTTACAAAAGGATATGATATTTTCGATAAGGACAAATTCAATTTTCCGCCCGTAACGAAGGAAATCCGGTAGATGCAAGTTTTTCGACAATTTTTTTGTTTGATTCTGCTTTTGTAACAGAACATAGCGATTTTTTATCTCTTGACATTTTGCCCTATACCGGCTTGGGGGTGGGGGGGGGGGGGGGTGGGGGGGGGGGGGGGTGGGGGGGGGGGGGGGTGGGGGGGGGGGGGGGTGGGGGGGGGGGGGGGTGGGGGGGGGGGGGGGTGGGGGGGGGGGGGGGTGGGGGGGGGGGGGGGTGGGGGGGGGGGGGGGTGGGGGGGGGGGGGGGTGGGGGGGGGGGGGGGTGGGGGGGGGGGGGGGTGGGGGGGGGGGGGGGTGGGGGGGGGGGGGGGTGGGGGGGGGGGGGGGTGGGGGGGGGGGGGGGTGGGGGGGGGGGGGGGTGGGGGGGGGGGGGGGTGGGGGGGGGGGGGGGTGGGGGGGGGGGGGGGTGGGGGGGGGGGGGGGTGGGGGGGGGGGGGGGTGGGGGGGGGGGGGGGTGGGGGGGGGGGGGGGTGGGGGGGGGGGGGGGTGGGGGGGGGGGGGGGTGGGGGGGGGGGGGGGTGGGGGGGGGGGGGGGTGGGGGGGGGGGGGGGTGGGGGGGGGGGGGGGTGGGGGGGGGGGGGATCACGAAAGAATAATGCGTCTGACGAATTAGTAGAAATGACGAAGTCGCTTGCTGAAATGAAAGAGCAACTAGACGAGATGCGCGCACAAATGAGACAGCAGAGCGAGGTAAGTCAAAACGTAAGACAACCGGACATACGCGAAAATAATGAATTTACATGCATACGGACTTTTGCAAACGAATTGGGTGCAATTTTAAATAATACCAACCAAAATATTGACATGATTGCACCCAAATTCGAAAATGAGTTTAAAACGAATCCAATCAAATTTCTCGAAGAATTGGATCGTTATATAATAATTAAAAACGTACAAGGAATTAGAAAATTATTATTGGTCGAGGGGGCTTTAGAAGGAAAAGCCAAAATATGGTTGACATTGAAGAATTTTGACACATGCGACGATTTTAAGAATGCGTTCATAAATAAATTTTATTGGATGCCAATTCAACTGGAGATAAAGCAAAAGTGGACAAACGAACGATATCGCGAAAATGAGGGAGGTTTGCATGATTACTTTTATAAGAAAATGCAAGAAGCAATATATTTTACGCCTAAAATGACGACTTGTGAAACGAATTATTTAATAATACAATTGCCGTTTTCCGTCAGAGAATCACTTGCTCCCTTACAGTATGACGATACAGAGGGAATAGGCGAGACTCTGACAAAATTGGACGCAATCAAAAAAGATAAAGAACGGAAAGATAATAGTGATTATGCAGGCCGCCCTCAAAGAGCAGTCGTAACGAGGCAAATTCGAACGGGTGAAGCAACTCATCGAAAAAACCCTTATATGCGTGAAAATAGAAATAATTCAAATAATCCACCACGTTGGGAGCATCGCGGGGAGCGACTTACACTTCCTGACGTACGGTATCCGCCACCTAATTTCGAAAACCGAAATTTTAATTCACGTAATGACGCAAGCTATAATAGGAACAATAAATATTTAAACTAACGACCGGCGCGTTGAATCACGCCCCAACAGCGCGTCGCGATTACAATTTTGCGTCAGATTTTGAGAATAAATTGGACAACGATGCCGTACGTGAAGGTCACAAAGAATTCAAATGCCCGTATATAAAGTTGAATATAGATGGTAGGGAAGTGTGGTCTTTAATTGACTCAGGCAGCCAAATAACTGCCATTTCTGAAGACTACTATCGACAAATTTCGCATACTGGTAACATTCCGGAGTTACCAGTAACCAATCTGCTAATAACCACGGCGATTGGTAGAAAAGCTACGACGATAAAAAAACAAGCCTTTTTGAATTTTGAAATTGACAATATAGTGACTGACCACGCTTTCCTAATAATTCCTCACCCGTCAACACAAATAATTTTAGGAAATGACTTTCATGTACGGTACGGCACAGTATTAAATGATGCTGAACGTGAAATCAGGTGGGCAGGAAAAACCATAAATAAAGAAAATGTACAATTCTCCCTTGACTCGGCGAGCAGTATTTTATGCTCGAATGATGACGAAGCCACATACGTCTTCGTCATGAATCATAGGGATATAAAAAAGTTGAATAGAAATAATGAAGATGTAGGAAAAGAGGGGGATGATAATGTAGTGAATGAGATATTAGTTGATGACAATGATGACGGAAATAATTTTATAAAAAATAACGACATGATAGGTGATAATCTATTAAAGGGTAATGATGATAATCTGAACCATGATTGTTATAAAACTAATAGTGTTAATTTTGATAATGTTAATAATGATGTTGTTTATGTTAATGTTAATAATGTTGATAATGATGTTGTTTGTGTTAATTTTAATAATGTTGATAATGATGTTGTTTGTGTTAATGTTAATAATGTTGATAATGATGTTGTTTGTGTTAATGTTAATAATGTTGATAATGATGTTGGTGTTAATGTTAATAATGTTGATAATGATGTGTGTGGTAATTTTAATTACGTTAATAATGATGTTTGTATTAATGTTAATGAGGCTGATAATGATGTTTGTGTTAATTTTAATGATGATAATGATGTTGATGTTAATTGCAGGAATGATAATGATATTTGTGTAAATGTGAATAATGATATTTGTGTAAATGTTGGTAATGATGTCAATGTAAATGTTAATAATGATAATTATGTAAATGGTAATAACGAGATATATACGATGATTCATGACGAGGAATATGAGGTGGATCGCGGATATAGTAGACAGGTTAAGCCGTTGTCTGGCGATTTTCCGGCGTGTAATGCCGTGAATTGCGGGAGTGATGAAAACGAAGAAATTATAAAAGAAATAAATGAAGTCATAAACCATATAACGGAGCTTGATGTGATGAAGAAACTGACGTTCAAAAACGTCCTGATAAAATATAAAAATTTATTCATGGAAAAATCAGGCCCGGCAAAGGGATATGAGCATCGGATTAGTCTGCGAAATGATAAAGCTTATGTTCGACGAAACTATCCAGTGCCATTCGCCATTAGAAACGCTGTTGGCAGCGAAATACGCGAGATGTTGAGGCAGGGGATTATAGAAAGAGCTATAACTTCTTATGTGAATCCCCTAAGGATCGTAAAAAAGGCTAATGGGGGGATTCGGAAATGTTTAGATGCGCGACAATTGAATGACGTTATAGAAGATGACAACGAATCCCCCCCTCTAATTAAAGAATTGCTACAAAAATTTTATGGTGTGTCTTCTTTCTCGAAAATGGATCTCACACATGGGTTTGGCAAATACCGTTACATGTGGATTCTCGCCGGTACACGGGATTCATTTTCGAGGGAAGGACATACCAATTTTGTAGGATACCCTTTGGCCTCAAAACTGCTGGCAGCGGTTTTATGAGAGCGTTAAGTATGGCTCTGGATGGTGATTTAGAGAAAGAAACCGCGATATACATTGACGATTTGCTAGTGGGCGCCAAGTCATTTGACGCCCACATTTACAGCTTAGAAAAATTATTTCGCAGACTATCCGAACATAATTTCACACTCAACATTACAAAATGCGATTTTTTTAAGATTAAGATCCCTTTCCTGGGCTTCATAATTTCTCGTGAGGGGGTTAATCCGGATCCAGAAAAATTAAAAGATATTCGGGATTTTAACGAACCGAAAAATGTTAAAGAGCTGCAGCGGTTCTTAGGGGTTTGTAATTATTATAGAGAATTCAGCCCCAATCATAGTACCGCTGTGGACCCCTTGCGAGAATTATTAAAGAAAGACGCGACATGGAAATGGACTAGTAGACATACAAGAGCATTTGACGACCTGAAAAGGAATTTTATGACAGGTCCGAGTCTCCATCACATCATTCCAAATAGTAAATTTTATGTTCAGGCCGATGCGAGTGATCATGGTATTGGGGGGGGGGGTGCTTCTACAGTTTGACGAACATAGTAATCGTCGAATTACAAAATCTGCTCAATCAAGCAGAGATGAAATACACAACGACCGAGAAGGAATTACTGTCCATCGTGTATTCTGTGATAAAATTCCGGACGTACTTAATTGGGGTGCACTTTGAAATCATGACGGATCACAAAAGTTTGACATTTTTGGGATCCAGCATGTTTCAGAGTCACCGGCTGTTACGTTGGGGACTTTTGTTACAGCAATACTCCTTCTCGGTATCTCATATAAAAGGATCCGAAAATGTATTAGCGGACTTTTTAAGTCGGAATCCAGAAGGAAAATTTGGAGTAGAGTCCGATAAAAGGATCATGATAGCATCGACTCGGGATGGAAGTACAAATTTATATGCATCTGCTTTGGGCATGACGATCTGTCGCTTGAATAAAGCAGACTTAAAAGGTGACATCGAAACTTTGATAAAATGGCAACGCGAGAATGACGATATTGTTAAATTAATTGATATATATAAGGACGACCCGAGTAATACATTTTACCAGGTGTATGACGGAATATTATTTCATAAATCGAGTGGACAAGAGCAATGGCAGGTTGTTGTCCCAAGGCAGATGCGTACTCATTTTGTGAAATATGTTCACGACAAATTGGGTCATCCTGGGGTTTATAAAACTGTAGGGCACTTAAGGAAATTTTTTTTATTGGAGAGGAATGCATCGAGATACCAAAAAGTATGTTTTGTCCTGTGACCTCTGTCAGAGGACAAAATATTTAAATATATCGATGGAAGGAGCATTTGATATGGTTCCATGAACGGGACCATCCGACTTGGACACCGTTGATTTTTATGGTCCACTTCCCAAGAGACGGGGTGGAATGCAGCATATTTTTGTGGTTCTTGATGCATTCTCTAAATATGTAAAATTGTATCCTATGAGGAGAGCAACCACTCGCACTAGCCTGAACAAAATAATAAAAGACTATATTCCGATAATGGGTAAACCAAAGAAAATATTGAGCGATCCTGGCTCGCAATTCACGGCAGATGCGTGGAAAAATAGTTTAGAGGCATTGGATATTGGGGTATATTTTAGTTCGATAAGGCATCCCCAGTCAAACCCTACAGAAAGGGTTATGCGAGAGCTGGGGAGGCTTTTTCGTACGTTATGCTCCGAAAAACATACCAAGTGGGTGAACTTCGTTCCAGAAATTGAACAATTATTAAATATGACGACGCACCACTCGACTGGATATGCTCCCTGCCAAATTCATTTTGGGGAGCCTGTCCAGGATGAAGTACAAAAATTGATTAAGTTTCCGGACGGCAGAAATATAGCACATCAATATATATTGTTATCTGCAATTAAAAATCTGGAACGAAGTTATGAAAAGAGAAAGCAAGGGCAAAAGGTCCCATCAAGAATTAATTTGACGATAGGAGACTTGGTATTGTTGAGGGTGCCCCATATGTCCAATGCCCTCGAGAAAGTAACAAAAAAGTTTTTTCACCTGTTTGAGGGTCCCTTTATTATCTCCCGACAAATTGGAAACAATGCCTTTGTTTTGACAAACCCAGCGAATGATGAAATAAAAGGGACTTATAATCGATCCAATCTTCGACGATACATTACCTCGAATTTGCAAAAGAACGTTTCTCCGAGTTCTTGAATACCTCGTTCAGCTGAAACGGCGAGAAAAAAGAAATGACACATGTAAAATAACATTTTTTAATCATATGTATTTGTAAAAACACACGGGCCGTATATGGATCCTAACCGCACTGCACACAAAAGCACATGGCGAAACGAGCGCGCGCGAATGAGTTTCTTTTCCGATTGTCGGACGACCCCTGAAAAGAAAAGGGGGATAATGTAACGCGACGTTCGTATTAATAACGGAGAGAAGGTATCGGGGAGAAGGTGCCAACGATCGAATTGGAAATTAAAAGACCGGCACGGAAAAAATCGTCCATCTTACACGTGCGATGGACGATTATTAGGAACAAATAGAATTGACTAGAGTAGTGTGGACGAACCCTGCCCGTACATGATTGGGTGGAAAGACCCGCGGAAACGAAGAGGGCCGAGAACAGACGAGTCGCGCTTCGAAAGGTGTCGGAGTGCGCCGAAAAGATCCGAATGACGAGGCTAGTCGGAATACCGCGCGCGCGTCGGTTCACCTATCAGCCGCGCGTGCCACCAAAATTTAAAATAAGTGGGCGGCCTGTCAAATTCAAGTGCACGAATACCTTTTGAAAGGATGACAGTTCGCCCCAAATTCCGACTAAAAAGCCGATAGTTCAAAATCCATTGGAAATGACACGGCATATATAAAGAGCCACGACGAAACGGACCCTTCCCTTCTTGCAAAAACCTCCGGTGGCCGTTCCTGGACGACGAGACCCGGGCCGTCGAAAATATAATCCTCCAACATCTAAAAGTTCATCCGGCTTCCATCTTCTGGAACAATTAAGGAAATCCAGGACCGGGACTTCGTCGTCAACTAATAAAGGAGGAATAACTATGACTTCGATCCACTGGTCGAAGTCTTGAGGTGAGCGCTGTCCTCCCATGGGAATATTTGAACAGCAGAGTCCAGGGCGCCCAAGGACGGCTCACCTGCAACGTCAAATCCAATCGACCAGTGGTGAGATCAAATGCTGCTGAGGACGGACCAACGCAAATAAGAATATAAAATCGAAGAAGAGGAAGAGCGAGGAAGAACGAAGACTAAAAATGCGCCTTCTCTCCGTCGTCCGATAAATTATGTATGTATGTATATATGTTCCAGTTTAGTCCACGTCTATAAAATTGTTTACCCATATGACATGATTTTAATCCGCGTAATTTATATCCGTGTAGTGACTTGTCTGACATATGTGTTTTATTAACTTAACTTGTATTCAATTTTGACTTGTCAGACATCGATATTTTTATTCGCGTAATTTATGCCGTTTCTGTTTATTGTAATAATGACAATTCGTGATAGTGATTGTGCCGGCGATTAGTGTCTCTCTGTAATAGTGTAAATTAATGTCTAAAAAATAAATCCATGCAATGACCTATAATTGTAGTGTATATTAAAACTTGTTTCACATTTAACCACAGAATACACACTTATTCACTCCGAAGGGAAATTTATATGACAATCTTAATAACCCCGAAATACCTTAA
This sequence comes from Trichopria drosophilae, assembly GCA_030407085.1. Classification (NCBI taxonomy): domain Eukaryota; kingdom Metazoa; phylum Arthropoda; class Insecta; order Hymenoptera; family Diapriidae; genus Trichopria; species Trichopria drosophilae. Next base: position 130,302,295 of record CM059582.1, on the reverse strand, counting down.
TCACTTTGTCCATATTAACAACAACGATTATTAAGATATTGATTCACGTTTTAAGCACATATCTCATATATTAGTAGGAATATTTCCAGAATATATCTACCGTAACACTATTGGACGATATCTCGAAATGAATATTATAACATTACATTTAATCCCAGAAAGTACACGTATTCACTCCGAGGGCAAATTTATATGACAAGCTTAAGAATCCCGAAATATCTTAACCAAATTGTGTATATTTATAACAACGAATATTAAGATATTGATTCACGTTATAAGCACATATCCCATGGATTAGTTCGAATATTTCCAGAATATATCTACCGTATCACTATTCGACGATATCTCGAAATGAATATTATAACATTACATTTAATCCCAGAAAGTACACTTATCCACTCCGAGGGAAAATTTATATGACAAGCTTAAGAATCCCGAAATACCTTAATCAAATTGTCCACATTTAAAACAACGAATATTAAGATATTGATTGGCGTTTTAAGCACGTATGACTTGTATTAGTACGAATATTTCAAGGATATTTCTGTCGTAATACTATTGAAAGATATCTCGGAATCAATATGTTAACATTACATCTAATCACAGAAAGCCCATTATTCACTCCCCGGGTAAATTTATATGACTAGCTTAATAATCCCGTAATACCTTAACCAAATTGTCCATATTTACAACAACGAATATTAAGTTCTTGATTCACGTCTTAAGCAAACATCCCATGTATTAGTACGAATATTTCCAGAATAAATCTATCGTAACACTATTGGAAGATAACTCGAAATGAATATTGTAACATTACACCTAATCACAGAAAGCACACTTATTCACTACATGGATAAATTTATATGACAAGCTTAATAATCCCGAAATACCTTAACCAAATTGTCCACAATTAAAACAATGAATATTAAGATATTGATTCACGTCATAAGCACACATCTCATGTATTATTACGAATATTTACAGAATATATCTACCGTAACACTATTGTACGATATCTCGAAATGAATATTATAACATTACATCTAATCACAGAAAGCGCACTTATTCACTCCGAGGGTTAACTATTATGACAAGCTTAATAACCCCGACATGCCTTAACCAAATTGTCCATCTTCACGCCAACGAATATTAAGATATTGATTCACGTTTTAAGCACATATCTCATGTATTGGTAAGAATATTTCCAGAATATATCTACCGTAATACTATTGGACGATCTCTCGAAATGAATATTTTAACATTACATTTAACCACAGAAAACACACTTATTCACTCCGACGGGAAATTTACATGACAATCTTAATAACCCCGAAATACCTTAAGCAAATTGTCCATATTAACAACAACGATTATTAAGATATTGATTCACGTTTTAAGCACATATCTCATGTATTAGTACGAATATTTCCAGAATATATCTATCGTAACACTATTGGAAGATATCTGGAAATGAATATTTTAACATTACATCTAATCACAGACAGCATATTTATTCACGCCAAGGGTAAATTTATACGACAAGCTTAATAATCCCGAAATACCTTAACCAAATTGTCTATATTTACACCAACGAATATTAAGATATTGATTCACGTTTTAAGCACATATCTCATGTATTAGTACGAATATTTCCAGAATATATCTACCGTAACACTATTGTACGATATCTCGAAATGAATATTATAACATTAAATCTAATCACAGAAAGCGCACTTATTCACTCCGAGGATAAATTAATATGACCAGCTTAATAACCCTGAAATACCTTAACCAAATTGTCCACAATTAAAACAACGAATATTAAGATATTGATTCACGTCTTAAGCACACATCTCATGTATTAGTACGAATATTTCCAGAATATATCTATCGTAACACTATTGTACGATATCTCGAAATGAATATTTTAATATTACATTTAACCACAGAATACACACTTATTCACTCCGAAGGGAAATTTATATGACAATCTTAATAACCCCGAAATACCTTAATCAATTTGTCCATATTAACAACAACGATTATTAAGATATTGATTCACGTTTTAAGCACATATCTCATGCATTAGTACGAATATTCCCAGGATATTTCTGTCGTAATACTATTGTAAGATATCTCGGAATCAATATGTTAACATTACATCTAATCACAGAAAGCCCATTATTCACTCCCAGGGTAAATTTATATGACTAGCTTAATAATCCCGTAATACCTTAACGAAATTGTCCATATTTACAACAACGAATATTAAGTTCTTGATTCACGTCTTAAGCACACATCTCATGTATTAGTACGAATATTTCCAGAATAAATCTATCGTAACACTATTGGAAGATAACTCGAAATGAATATTGTAACATTACACCTAATCACAGAAAGCACACTTATTCACTACATGGATAAATTTATATGACAAGCTTAATAATCCCGAAATACCTTAACCAAATTGTCCACAATTAAAACAATGAATATTAAGATATTGATTCACGTCATAAGCACACATCTCATGTATTATTACGAATATTTCCAGAATATATCTACCGTAACACTATTGTACGATATCTCGAAATGAATATTGTAACATTACACTTAATCACAGAAAGCGCACTTATTCACTCCGAGGGTAAATTTATATGACAAGCTTAATAACCCCGAAATACCTTAACCAAATTGTCCATTTTCACGCCAACGAATATTAAGACATTGATTCACGTTTTAAGCACATATCTCATGTATTGGTAAGAATATTTCCAGAATATATCTACCGTAATACTATTGGACGGTCTCTCGAAATGAATATTTTAACATTACATTTAACAACAGAAAACCCACTTGTTCACTCCGAAGGGAAATTTATATGACAAGCTTAATAACCCCGAAATACCTTAACCAAATTGTCCATCTTCACGCCAACGAATATTAAGATATTGATTCACGTTTTATGCACACATCTCATGTATTAGTACGAATATTTCCAGGATATATCTATCGAAACACTATTGGAAGATATCTCGAAATGAATATTTTAACATTACATCTAATAACAGACAGCATATTTATTCAGGCCAAGGGTAAATTTATACGACAAGCTTAATAATCCCGAAATACCTTAACCAAATCGTCCATATTAACAACAACGAATATTAAGATATTGATTCACGTTTTAAGCACATATCTCATGGATTAGTTTGTATATTTCCAGAATACATCTATCGTAACACTATTTGAAGATATCTCGAAATTAATATTTTAACATTACATCTAATCACAGAAAGCACACATTCACTCCGAGGGTACATTTATATGACATGCTTAATAATCTCGAAATACCATAACCAAATTGTCCATATTTACATCAACGAATATTAAGATATTGATTCACGTTGTATGCACATATCTCATGGATTAGTTTATTTGCAGAATATATCTATCGTAACACTATTGGAAGCTATCTTGAAATTAATATTTTAACATTACATCTTATCACAGACAGCACATTTATTCACGCCAAGGGTAAATTTATACGACAAGCTTAATAATCCCGAAATACCTTAACCAAATTGTCTATATTTACACCAACGAATATTAAGATATTAATAATCGTTTTAAGAAAATACCTCATGCATTATTGCGAATATTTCCAGGATATATTTATCGTAACACTATTGGAAGGTTTCTCGGAATGAATATGTTAACATAACACCTAATCACAGAAAGCGCACTTATTCACTCCGAGGGTAAATTTTTATGACAAGCTTAATAACCCCGAAATACCTTAACCAAATTGTCCATTTTCACGCCAACGAATATTATCACATTGAGTCACGTTTTAAGCACATATCTCATGTATTAGTACGAATATTTCCAGAATAAATCTACCGTATCACTATTCGACGATATCTCGAAATGAATATTATAACATTACATTTAATCCCAGAAAGTACACTTATCCACTCCGAGGGCAAATTTATATGACAAGCTTAAGAATCCCGAAATACCTTAAACAAATTGTCCACATTTAAAACAACGAATATTAAGATATTGATTGGCGTTTTAAGCACGTATCACTTGTATTAGTACGAATATTTCCAGGATATTTCTGTCGTAATACTATTGAAAGATATCTCGGAATCAATATGTTAACATTACATCTAATCACAGAAAGCCCATTATTCACTCCCAGGGTAAATTTATATGACTAGCTTAATAATACCCGTAATACCTTAACCAAATTGTCCATATTTACAATATCTCATGTATTAGTACGAATATTTCCAGAATATAATAGTAGATGTAGAGTGACCGGCCGAAATCAGTTCCCGCCGCCGCCACCAGGCGTCGCCACAGTCGCGGCGCTGTCGCAGCATGCGAGGTGCTAGATTCGTGAACTAATTCGCAGACTGATTCGTGGACTAATTCGTGGTTTGAGTCGCGGACTGACTCGCGGGCTGATTCGCGGATTGATTCGCATTTTTGATTTACTGTTTAGTACGCGGGCTTATAACTCAAGACTCGCGGCGCTGTCGCAGCATGCGAGGTGGTAGATTCGTGACCTAATTCGCAGACTGATTCGTGAACTAATTCGTGGTTTGAGTCTCGGAATGACTCGCGGGCCGATTCGCGGAATGATTCACATTTTTGATTTGCTGTTTAGTACACGGTTTCAAGACTCTCACATTGGGAAATCTGACCGTCGCTAAGAAAGTCATTTAGATGACGCAAGACTTCGTGGACGGTCCCATTAAGTTTTCGAAGAATAATGCTGTAGCGTTATGCATATATCTTTCGATCTTTTAAATGTGCCCTGTTGGGAAATCTCTCTTTCAATATGTCGTTACCGACCTAATTCGCATGTTACATATCTTTTTTTTTTTGATGAATTGGAAGCGTAGATTTCCATTAGCTTGAAGCGCAATCTCGTATATCGACGACCTACTTTTTAAATCTCACACAAATTTTAAAAACCTGCAATCAGGGCGTTGACCTCTCCCTTACCATGTTGTAAGTTTGAATTCACCTTTCAGAGTTTTCTCTCGTCGAGGGAAATCTATCCATCAATATGACAGTCGTCTTGACAAGCCGTTAGTGTAGCCCCTTCACACAAAACCGCTAAGACCATTTTAAAATTAATTTAGAAAAGCCTCTAAGCAAGTCTCAACAGGTTCAAAAGACCTAACACGTCGACCCCCTGATGCGCGGGACCTGCCGGCTGCGACATGTCCGTTTGTCCTACCTATCAATTACAAAATTTGTTCCATCTAACATCAATATTGTCATTTTCTCGTTCCGTGACATGACGTTCCGAAATCCTTCTTGACACCTACACATTTTTAAACACAGATTTTCCTTCATAAGATGGAAAGTCTTGTTTTCGTCTCCTATTGAAAACCGTTCCTATCACTACCATCGCAACACCTCGAGTGTAAAACCCCATTAATCATTACGTCGATCATCGACTCTTTCATAAAGATTTATTTTTATTTGTGGTACAATATCATGCAGGAAGGGAGATGAAGAAAATACAGAAGATGTATTTAATAAATTTTATTTTCCACATTCATATTCATACATTACATAATTTTTTTTTTTGTTCACAATATTGTTATACATAAGAATATAAAATAGCTATTACATAAAATTTATATTTTCAATATCGTCAACTAATGCATCGCTTTTAATTTGACAACTGATGCAGTCTTTAATCATAGGCGGTTCACCATCTATCGTATCATAGCTTGATTCGAAATGTTTATAACATCGACGACATTCACGTATTTCAGGATGCATTTGCATAGCAGGTGGCAGGCAGGTCCATGCTTCTTCAATTTGTCGTTCAGCAAACATGCAGATGAAATCGATCGGTAGACATTCTATATCTTTTGTCTCCATCAATGCGAGACGTTTCACCTCGTAATAAATACTTAATGAACGTTGAAGAGATGCAGGCTGTTCAAGTAGATTTCCCAATACCCAATTTTTAAGTATTTGCACATTTTCTTTAGTGCAAGTTCCATTAAGCGAATGATTTTCACACTTCTCCGACAATTCATATTGCTGCTGTTGCTTCAGTTTTTTCGGAGATGGGCAGTCCAAAACGTCGAGATCAATAACATTTTCAGCGTTTAATATATCCTCCAACCAACATTTTTTATCGACTCCTTTTACATAAATTTTGTTGGCACATTTAATGATATCCTCCAAAGTCTCGTTTATAGCATCCAAGGGAACGTCGCCAGATTGCCATGGTAAACCGTGGTAATTATGTATTAACCAGTTATTGACTCTTTTATAGTGTAAAGGTAACCATACCCATTGATATGGCGCTTTAAACACACAAGTCTCAATTTCACCGACGAAAATATTCATTATAGACATTTCCTTCGGTATGAAGCGATTACCAGGCCCGCGGAATCTAGCAATTAAAGTATGACTATATTTTATTCATTAATTAGCGCATGCGCAATAATGGCTAACCCCCTCTCAAACCAACTTCATTACATTTCCACTTATGGGATTATATTCTACAATACGATCATGTAAAATTAAACAATAAGCAGAAGTGTTTGCAGGAAAATTTTCTTTTGATTCAAATTCGAGCCGCACATCGACAGGCGCGTGTTTTAAAGCTTCATTCTGCTTAGAGCAATCAATAATGATTAATGGAGCTTTCTCTAAAAATATTGATTTATTCAATATAGGTTTACCATTAAAATTGTTATTATAGTAACTAGCTTAAAAATTGATATACATATCGTATAATAAAGAACATTGATTATTTGCAATGTCAAGGTTTAAATTACCATACGGATAATATTTTATATTCAAAAATACTTTAACATTACTAATGTTACAGTGATCAAACAGGCTAGCATTTTTCGCCTTGTCATTTTTTCGTGCTGTTTGGAAGCCGATAATAATATATCGTGGCTTTTCTAGTTGTGTCGCTGTTTTCACGGACCACACGTGGGATGATGTTACCGGTAATAGAGGATATTCATAAAGTTCCCATGTACGGAAACTTAAAGATATGCAAGGGTCTTTTTCAATGAAACGTAACAGCTGTATCTTTTCCCTATCAGCCAACGTCACATATGGAACTAACCATTCTATTTTATTCATCTCAATTTTGTAATGTTCTTCTGCATTTTGTATAATTGCATTATCATCATGTTTAGATCTTGTTAAAACAAGTTCGTGCTTCGCGTTTACAATTATCTTACGATAATCTTCAGCAAATCCGAGAATCATACTCAGAGGCATGATTACATCAAAATAACCATTATCATTTGTTATCTTTATATTTGAACTAGATATCCAACCTGCATTGATTCAAACGGGTTCATCATTTGGTGTGTAAGAAGGATACCCCTTCATCAAGCTAGTAATACCAACATTTCTATTTCGATCAATTTCAACACCATTCAATTCATATCGCGCCTCATCAAATAAATGACAGAATGCGTTAGACGTTAGATTAGTATTATTTGCTTTAGTTCCGTCGGTTTTCGTCAACCTTCCACTAACATGTATCAAACTTTTACACGGTAAAATACATAAATCTTGATTTTGCACAGCAATACGAATTTCATCATTTTTACGAAAAGAACTTGTATTGTAAGATTGATGTGAATGCAGCTCGTAATGAGCGACAGATTCGTCGAAAACGACTGGGTTTTGAATGCTGAGTATTGGATCCTCCATTATTGCTATTATGATAACGTGCTATAAGTATGCAAATACAACAACGGCAATAACAATTTTTATTATTATTATTATTATTCACTGTTTGATATTATGATGATAATGTAACTTGAGTCCCAAACTTTTCAGAAATAGAGCGTTCCGACGTGTTAACGTCTTGCGAATTTGACGACGACTGATATGTTTTCTCCATGATGGGTTATTATTATAGTAACTATTAAGGTTCTGACCATTATACATAATACCCATTGTTACGCAGATTTAAGATGGAGTCGTATTGTAATTGTTTCACCACGAAAATTCACCAATTCACCGTTCTAATCAACAATACGCAATTGAATATGATCTATTAATCTGACGGCAACAGGTAGGTAAATGACGTGATTCGGCACTTCCACAATATTATATCCGGGCGCCACAGTAGGAAAGAATTCATTAATCGTGTGCGCTCTACTGCTATTAATATAAGCGCCTGTAGTTATATTGCATTCCACGCGAAGTGCATTAACTTTAATTATAGTTACTGGCAAATCTGAAATGTGCAACTTGTTTGCTTCGAAAATTCGTCTATTAAAGCCCAATGTTCGTCCAATTGAATCGATTGGTGTAAAATCAATGTCTCGATTAGATCTGATTTCACTACGTAGTGTATTATTATTCGGTTTTATATCTAGCGTAATATCACTATACTCCGACAGCTTGTTTCTAATATATTCTGCTATATCCTCAATTTCATAGCTACCGATCGGCACAATAATTTCATTGTTACCAATATGAAATGTATTATTAACGTCAACATTTGGGATTGAATTAAACGTTAAAAGTTTTATCAAACCCAATTCATAGTTCTTTTGCGGTGAAAGTTCAATAGGTGGAAAGTATTGCGCTTCCAATACTGAAGACTGCCCCGAGAGCGTCAACGTAAAAGAATCATTCATACTGATTGTTCAAATTACACTGATTATCATAATATTTTATGCGATATATTTATACAACTGATACTTGTTTGGACAAAACAGCTGAGTGCATAAAAATTTGAGACATAAATGTCCACAATCAAAAGTGGCATAGTCTTGAAATTTTTAACGGTTATACATAATGCTACCTACACCTAGATATTTTCCCAACTCAGCAGGTGGGCTAAGGTTTCCAAAGCTGTCAAAATAAACGACTTTAGAACCACGTTTTCGATATGATACCCAATGTGTCCCCGGACCGCTTGCATCGTCTAAATTTATGACTGCACATTCATTAACTTGGGGATTCTTTGGTAAATTATTACGCATAAAGACACCTCTAAAATTCGGAATTCCAGCTTCTTTCGAATATCTCAATATGTCTACATCGGTGAGTGTTCGATGCGGTAGCTTTACAAGTTTTTTCGATTTTTTCTACATTTAACACCTAAACCTGTTTTATATGGTTTTAATTTCAAACCGAGACCATTTTTATAAGGTTTAAGATATAACCCTTTACCTATAGCTATTGTCTCCATAGCACGATTATGCCTCTCACTTTCATGTAACTGCTTTTGAGCAGCTTTTGCATCATTAACAGCCTTGGTTATACCCGCTGCGCCACCGGCTAATGCACCTGCAGCACTTAATCCAGCAAATATGGGTGCTAGGAAAGGTAAGAATCCTCCAACCTTTGAAGGTATCGATAGCTGTTGAGTTTTTTGAATGAATCGTTTGCCACCTGCTTCTTTTACGGCTTTACGTGCCCCTTTCGAAGCGCTCGATATAACACTTTGAACATTATTACTTGGTGACATTGACATTTTAGCAGCCGCAATAATGTTGTTTAATGATGTTGTTTTCTTTTTTGACACTTTTTTCTTCTTCTTTTTCAGTCCCATGCCTAATTTACTTTTTAGTTTCATTGTGTTTGCAACACCCCAAGCTGCCGCCTTTTCTGCAATGCTTGCGTTTTTGGCTAAAACTCGCTTCCAAGCCTGCTCCGCTAATATTCGATCAATAATTTATTAATTAAAGAATTGACCAATCCTCCCCCACTCTTTATACGTCTTTGCTTCTTGTTTTTACCCACATATGTAATCATTTTAAGATGTGCATCATTCAAGTAACAAACAGTTAATGACTGACATTACATATAAAGGCGCTACTTATACTTTTATGATCAGTGATTATCAAAATGCGATTTCATAAACAACCAACAAAAATCCCAATCATCAATTTTGATGATTTAACATCGTCTGTACAAAATAATGCAACTAATCATAAACGACATGGGGAGTTGCTGCCAAATAGTATACATGCACTTTTCTGTGGCCCGTCTAATTGCGGAAAAACAAATACACTACTCAGTCTAATCATCGATCAGAATGGATTAAAGTTTGAAAATATATATGTATATTCGAAATCGTTAAATCAGCCGAAATATCAATTTTTACAAAACTTACTCGACTCTGTGGAGGGTATAGGATACTTTCCTTTTCACGATAATGAACAGGTAGTACCACCCGCCGAGGCCAGGCCAAACTCTATTATTATATTTGATGATGTTGCGTGCGAGAAGCAAGATAACATTAGATCCTTCTTTTGTATGGGTAGACATAATTGCGTCGATTGCTTTTATCTCAGTCAAACGTATGCTCGTGTTCCCAAGCATCTTATTCGAGATAACGTAAACTTTTTGATTCTCTTTAGACAGGATGAAATGAATCTTAAGCACGTCTATAATGATCATGTAAATACAGATATGCCATACAACACTTTTAAAGATATATGTACACAATGTTGGACAGAAAAGCATGGATTTATTGTAATCGATAAAGATAGTGAAATAGCAGAGGGAAGGTATCGCAAAGGTTTTGATTGTTTTATAAGTATAAATGATTTTAAGAACAAACAAAAAGTGTTGTAACAAGTCAGTGCAGAGTGAGACTTGCATGCATTAACATGTCTTCTCCTCTTAAACAGCAGCAAGACGTTTTACGTCAAATTGTCAAAGCTAGCGAATCTATTCGCCGAAAACATCGATTACTAAAAATGGGTAAAGAAACGCATGACCTTGCGATAAGTGAAACGCTCAAACCTCTGATAAGTCCATTGGAAAAAATAGCAGACGCTACAACAATGTCAATCAACAAAAATGCGATTGATGATATAAACGTACAGAATAAAGTAACAGATAGCATAGAAATTAATGATGTTAACGATTTTGATGATGATGATGATATGCTTGATGGATATAATACCCCTTTAGAGCAGACATTTAGCAGTGATATTAAAACACCTACATATCATACTGAAGAAAGGTTATCAAATAAGTTTCTAACTTTACTGGTGAGAAATATTCATGAGAAAAGTGATATTATTGATACAATTTATGGTATTCGCATAGAAGGTGGTACTACAAGAATCGGTGATTCGACAATAGAATTAAGGAATAAAAATGTCATTGTTAAGGATAACAAATTTGCTATTACTGAAGGTTTGCTAGAGTTATTATTTAAGAAAAAAGCTGACATAGCGATAATCCAACAGTCTGATTTAAACAATTACAAAAGTATACTAACCTTAACTAATGCACATAGGAAAGATTGGAATCAGGAAAAACCTATTCGGTATAATGCTTCCCACAAGTATCGAAACTATATCAAGGAAATATTCAAAGATGTTCCGAAAAAGGGTGGTAATTTGCCTGAATACATGACTGTTGAACAAAACCACAAAATTGACTACGTGCATTGGGATGATCCAAATGAACTTGTCGATCGTTTGCGCCTTCTAATAGCATCGCAAGCTGCTGGTAATTCAAATGAAAGTCTTTCGAATGAAATTTTATCGATTATGGAAGAGTTGCGCGAAGCTAATATAATCTATTAATTGCGTCTAATATAATCTATTACGTCAGTATCATAATGAGCATCGATGTATTTGGACGTTCGTCTCAACGAGCACGGAAGCAAGTATTTCAAAGTGTCGAAATTGCTACAGACGGTTCTTATGATTTTAAGAAAAGAAAGTTATGTAATATCGGAATTCCGACAGATTCGGATGATGCCATTACTTTGAGAATGTTCCACACATCTATTCGCGATATTAAACAGCAACTAGATGAGCTGTGTAAAGGTGTAATTAAAAATAATGAGAAGATTGAATATTTTGAAAAAAGTATAAATAAAATGCAACAAGATATCAATAAAAATTACAATGAAATAGAAAAGAGGCGGATTATATCTTCAGATTTTGGAAATTATACTATTGAATTACATCAGGAAATAACTAAACATACCAATAATTTAAATAAAAATAATTACACTCTTAGCAATCTTACGAATAATATCACTGTCTTAGAGCGGGAAGTAAAGAAAAATAAAGATGATTTGAATAAAAATAATGGTTTGATTGATAGTCTTACGGTAGATATTGCTAATATAGAAGGAGACTTGAAAAAACACACCTATGACATAAGGGATAGTAGTACTGTAGCTCACGATGCTAAGACATTAATTTTTCTCCTAGAACAAAATGTCAATAAAAACAGAGAAGCCATAAAGAAGATTAATGGAATAACTGATGTTGTTTACGGGAGAATTAATTAGTTAGTCTGAAAAATGTGCATAAATAGACCATCTGCAACAATCTACCCAACAGTTTTAATCAAGACGTTGTCTTATCTGTTTAACAACAATGACTTCTAAAGAGAAGAGAGAAGTCGTGAAGGAGCTTCATAAACCAGCAAGAAAAAATTATACAAGGCGGCGAGTAGATATTCGCGGATTAGATGAAACTTGGCAAGCTGATCTTGTAGAAATGATTCCATATGCAGATGAAAATAAGGGTTACAAATACTTGTTAACTGTCATCGATGTTTTCTCTAAGTATGCATGGGCCCGCCCAGTAAAAAGAAAGACTGGCGATGACGTCACAGCTGCTATGAAATCGATATTTGAAATGGGTCGAATTCCAGAGAATCTACATACCGACCATGGAAAAGAATTTTATAATTCAAAATTTTCAAATTTAATGAAAACACATGATATCAATCTATATTCTACATACAGTAATCTAAAAGCCTGAATTTGCGAACGCTTTAATCGTACTTTGAAAAATAAAATGTGGCCACAGTTTAGCCTTCATGGTAATTATCAATGGCTCCATATATTACCAGACTTGGTTAATGATTATAACAATAGCACACATCGTACTATTAAAATGAAGCCGCAAGATGTTAATAAAGACAATGAAAAAGAATTATTGGAACGTGTGTATAATGTAATTGTGAACGAAAAGATTCATCCAAAGTTTAAAGTAGGTCAACAAGTACGCATTAGTAAATTCAAACATATATTTGAAAAGGGATATACACCAAATTGGACGACTGAAATATTTGCAATAGCAAAAGTTAAGAAAACGAGTCCAGTAACATATTTGCTGGAAGACAATGCTAGAAACCGAATATCAGGTGGATTCTACGAATTTGAACTGCAACGGACTAAAAATCCTGATGTTTATCTGATTGAAAAAATTCTACGTCAAAAAGATTCTAAAGCGTTTGTTAAATGGTTGGGCTTTGAAGATAGGCATAACAGCTGGATTGTCAAGGAAGATATAATACTTTAAGACTAATATGGTGAAACAAATGGGAGTGTTCTAGGTCGTGATTGGTTAGAATTGCCAACAAGCATTAATCGTAATAGACACGTGACTAGTTTTACGTATAAATAGAGGGATATTTTCAGAGATTCGTCAAAAGCCAACATGATCAGCCAATTGGGTATGTTACATCAGTGGCTGGAGACTAAAATTATCCTTGAAGAACATAATATTTTAAATGCATTTCAAAAAATGCAAGAGCTGCGGGAGAATATTTTAAAGCTGCGAGATCGGCAAAAATATTGCGTGGATGGAGCAGCTGCCCTCATGGAGCTGCATGAAGAAGGGCATGATTGTGAGGAACAATACTTCTACAATCGCTCAAACTACTTGCGAATGTGGGCGGAAGATGTTAAAAATTCTCTCCACCGTGAGGAGAAGTATATTGCTGCAGTGGTCGAGGAGCGTAACGCTGTCCTGGCTGCTGTGGATCTTGACCGGGAGCTGTTAAACCGCATCTCGGAGCATATCAAATTTCTTATTGATGAAGGTATATAAAAACACTTTTTAATTTTTAATAATAAATATATATATATATTTGTTTGTTTTAGCAATAATTAACATTAATATTTATTATAAACATTCATTTAAAATGTATTTCATTTTCTTGTTGCAGATTCCGTTCGCAGATAATGGCAAGTTCCTACAGATGTCTGTTGGATCCGACTTCTTCATCATCATTGGTGACTGATGCTGCAGCATACAGCTCTGATTTGACCAGTCACCAATTATGGTCATGGATTAATGCTGATTCGAGAATGGTCTCCCCCGAAGATGTCACGTTGCCGCTGTATGAAATATCCGCTAATCATCCGGATTCGAGTGCATCGGTTTCGCTTCAAGCGGAAAGCTGTGATGATAATAATAGCAATAGATGTAAATTATAATGCATTAATAAAATATAAATTAAACAATATGTAATTAGTAAAACATATTTCTTACCATATATAATACCTTCGATTTTTTAATTTCGTTCGACATCGTCATTGTTAGTGGGATTCGGTTAAAAATTCGATGTTGTTGAATTTTGTTCCGATGTACTTCATGTATAGCTGATTATTTTCAACGATGCTTTGGTAACTCTCCATCGCATCTCGGAAAAGTGTTGTGTACCGAGGTGGAAGAAAACAGGAGATTTCGTTGTTCAACTCTACGCTTATTCGTTCTCCAAATTTTGTCGATACTCTCCTAATTTTTGAAACGACATATACTTTTTCTGGGTCCAGTTCTGCCAGTTTCATAGTTGGTAAAAATTTCGTTGTTGAATTTAGTGTTTTGACTAGCGCTGCCGCTGTAGCTGCTGCTGCTGATGATGATGATGCCATTTGTAATATATAAATTTTCGATTTGGCTTGCTAGTACTTTAATTTCAGACCTAAGTTTCAAATCGTCTTTTAATATTTGTATATTTTTTAAAAAAATGTCGACTCTATTTTTTAATTCACGAGTTTTAACTTTTAGATCTCTTGAAGACATATATCGAGCCACGTTACTGATGAAAAATACTCGACTGCATCGGCATTTATAGTAGAAACCCCACCAGCACCTTATAACGAATTAAAAATTGGGCAAGAAAATATTAGACGAATAGAAAAGTACAGTTTCAAGCGTTTGAACTTGAATCGTTTAAATTTGGGGGAAAGTGAATGCAGGTCAATACGAAACGTGGGTCTCTCAAAATGCATCAATGTCAAGGTACATTTCGAAATATATGTCAATTATAGAAACGCTTAATATCTATCTAAATAAGTAAATAAACTTGAAATATAATATAATATAACTTTATTAAAAACTGTCTGCATGTACATGATATTTTTATACATTCCATAAATTTAAATAGTAATTTCTCAATTATAACATTCACATATATTCAGATATTTTAAAATTTATTTGATGTTGTATATAGTTACATATAATACACACATTATTCGTCGATGTCCATAATATCCTTATGTCCCCACGGTAGAGTGTCTGTACTACCAGCCATTAAGTATCGCTTATCATCGTGGGGACTTAGAGCAATTTTTTTCTCACATACCGTGTATACGTTATGTAATTTTGAACGAATACATCTTTGCTCGCGCGTAACTGTAGACGTATTTGAAGACAGTTCAGATAGTCGTCGAAAGTGATTCTTTTTCGGACGACGACTTCTTTCACACCTTTCGCTCTCTTCTTCTCACCTTCACCTAACACACGCAACGCATACATTTTTGACCTGAGTCCGACAAACTCGGTCATTATTTTTCCACCACATTCATCCTTCATTAGTCCTAAAACTTTTTTATTGACTAGTGGCATACCGTACTCATTATTTTTGGAATAATCGCTCGTATCGTACATATTAATATCGCGTTCCATACAATCATATACATCATCACACTTAAATTGATAAATAAGACTATCAGTATCGGTATACAATAGTTTCGCATTTTCATTAAATTTTTCTAAAACATAATCGTAATGGAACTCATACAATTTTGTTTTAGAAATATCCAATATAGTCATTCCGACGTATATTGGCTTATTAATGGTAACTCCTAATTTTTTTAATTCTATCGCGACCAAGTCTTCATCAAATATCTTTCTTCGATGAAAATTTGATTTCGATATTAAAGCTTCCACACCAAACCTTCCTTCCCATTTCGATTTGATACGAACATCAACGCGATTCCGAACATTCTCCATGGTTTTCCCAAATACCGCATTGTTCAACAATTTATACAAATTTTTTTCAAAATCATTTGTCGCAACTGTGCGGAGTTTGGTATTTAAGTCAATGTACGACTTTAACCATGGAGTCTGCTTGAATTTTAGTATCCTATGAATTTTATTTAAAATAATACCGTGGATGAGCGCTTGCTTTAAATTTCGGTAATGTATGACATACCGTTCCTTGTCATTTAATGTAGCGAGTAATTTCGGTTGTTTTGAACCGGGTGGAACTGCTCGCTCGGGGCATAACGGGAGATCTTTCTGCTTATTATGTATTTCTCCAGGATAGGTCAAGTCGACTTCGAGAATATATCCAATTTCCGAGTCATCGGGTACATTTTCCAAGTCAACGTTTTCCACCCATTCGAAACCTCCGGTAGGCAGTGATTGACTCATTGCCCACCCATACAGATTGTTTATATCGAAGTACATTAGGTACTTTGACTCTTTAGACGGGTCATAATCGGGCATGTATTTGTTATTGGCCTTTGCGTACCGATTTGAGCATTGAGAAAGACCTCCCCTTATACCGCTCTCGATAAACATTATCATGTCTATATCGGTGAGTAATTCCAACTCTACTCGAGTATGCTTGAGAGCGCAGTCCCAAGTATATCCGGGTAGAGTGTAATAATGTGCCGGATCTAACCCGTGTGATTTTAACAGAGTTGCACGAAAATTTTCAAAGATATCCGCAAGTAGAAGGACATCTGTTTTCAAATATAAATCTGAATACTCGCCCAGAGTATTACACTTAAATACATTCCACACATTCATCGCATGCACATAATCATTCTCACTGACATCACACTCGTACAGTTGATTAAAAAATTTGTCTCGTGAAGGAGGATATGATTGCTCTAGGACGCTCATTTCGCTTATGTAATCATAAGGGAAACCCCCTTTGCGTATTAATAAATTAAATTTTTCCTCATTTGGAAAGTGTGACTTTAAAATTTGTTTTTTTTTCATTACTTAAATAATATGCCAAGTTTTCGAGGGAGCAATTAAAAAATCTAATTAAATCTAAAAATGTTAATCTAATTTTAGTTCCTTTAACATACTTAATCATGGAAATGTACTTTTCCATATTACATGGGATGATATGAATATCTCCGTCAAAAGAATTGGCAATGTCGCGAATAATGAAATGAGCATCGTAACCGCTCAAATTGTGGAATATTATGGGGATATTAAAACGATATTTATACTTAAGGTTACACAAGTTGTGAGCGGCACCCCGAAATTGACCGGTCAAGTGATCGTGGTCGCGAACTTTGACGTCCTCATTTGAGAAGCATCCCCCGCAGATGTGACACATTGTCGCTGTATAAAATTCCCTCCACTCATTCGGACTCAAATGCATTGGCTTCGTATCACTTAGGATCTGAAAGCAGACACATAATATTACTTATTTGACTTTATTGTAATTAATTAATAATAAATTTTATATGAATATATTTTGTAATTTTAATTAATTTTACCTGATTAACTTCATCGGCCAACTCCTTCAGCTCGTTGGCAAACCAGGTAGCAGAGTCGGACCCCCGGTGAGAACGGTAACGACACAGCGAGGGGTCGTGTTGACAGTGTACGTAGTAACCTGCACTGTAAATCTTATGTTGTCCGTAAGCCGTTTTTGGAGGTGCCTCCGTCTCCACTTTTCCCAGCAGGCACTCGGTATCAGCGTAAACAATGAAGGGTACCGGCATGGCTCGACCCAAACTATTAAATTTCAAAATGCTTGTTTTTGTTTCGGGGAGTTTTACCGCACAATCATTTTTCTTTCCACATTCTATCTTGTGCATGACAAGATTCTGTTCACTATGGAAATAGTGAAGACACCTGTTGTAAATATGCATTTTTCCGTCATGTTTACTGCACTGTTTATGCACTAGTCGTGATAAATTTTTAATCCAGCAGTAATGATGATTGATCCTGTCATCTTCTTCGACTTCGACGTCGTCCAAAACAAAAGATGAGGAGGGGCGTGGGGGTCTCCTCCGTTCTTCTTCAGACACGAGGAGGAGGTTAATATGTCGATCCTTCTCATTTGCAGTCAAATGTACAGGTAGCACTTCTTCTTTTTTCTCGGCTACTATAAATACATTGACTGAAATGTCGTTCAAATTTTCGAACCTTGGAATATCCTTTAACGCGACGGGGAAATCAATGCCTTCGAAATTAAGATGCCTTCGATAATGTGGATATGATGATTGTCGCGATGAATTGACATTTGCGGGGAATAACGCAGACATAATCGCCCACGCAAAACAATCATCACCCGGAATTTCTACATTAATTACTGCTCTTTTGTTTTTAATCCACTTGGGCAAGTCGATCCATCGGCCGGCACGCATGGGATTATACTTCGCTGTTTGTATAGCCAGCGAATGTATGCATGATAAAGCCCATCCCGAGCCATTCTCCTGAAATTCTTCGAGAGAAGAAAGAATAGGCGCTTGAACTTTTTCGTCGAACCACTCGTGTAAGTCCGTGGTCGCACATAATTGCCCATATTTGTTGGCAAAATATTTTACATCCTGCAACTGCCCCGCGGTAAACTCACCCGAAAACACAGTACATACCTTGACACAGTTGTACTCGTTTATTATACCACGCACATATTCAACGACGCTAGGTTTTATCTCAGACATGAATTTTACGGGGTCCGAATGTTTTAAATTAACTACCAGTGCCGTTCTTAACCGATTTTTAAATGCCGATTCGACATTCTTCTGCACAATAAAATTTTCTTCAGGCCTATTATCTTCTTCTCTTTGAGCCAATCGCTCGACAGCTTTAGCACTTAGAGTCGTTATGCGATACATAATCGCCTCCACCGATGCCTTCACCCCATTTGGAATATGAGGATTTGATGAAATGTAGGAATTAATATTTCGAATATTCCCGGTACACTTCTCGATGAAGTCCTGGAATTGACCCGGAGTAGCATCTTCGCCGAGGGTTTCGTAAACCCCCTTCAAGGATTCCTCCCACGATGAAAAAGTTCTCTTGATATCGACCATCTTGAAAAAATGTTACAAGTAGAAGAACGTGTGGAGTATAGGAGACTATTCCCCGGTAGTCCGAGTATGCTTAATTTATACCTCACTGAATTGATCCGCCGTTGCCATATACAAATACAACATTAAGACAATCTAACAGTTTATCATCAAAATCTGGCAACGCTGTAATTTTCATTGCGTAGAAAAATCGATCAAGATGGGTGTGATAAATGTCCTGAGAATAAGACACATTTATTTTACACTACTATTTAGGGTACCAGGAAAAATGTCTATTCACTCAGTCTATAAAAGAATACATCATAGAAGTAATCACTAATGGGTTTTACACGCATCTCAACTCGTATACCATCTTTGAGAGACATAGATCCCGACATTATTATCTAATATACTTGGAATTTACATGTGTTTTCCCAAGGAAGTTACATGTGTTTTCCCAATGATTGGAATCTAGACCGAGCGCTTTCGAAGAAGAGATATAGGAAAAATAGACTTGCCGGGTCCCGCGCATCAGGGGGTCGACGTGTTAGGTCTTTTGAACCTGTTGAGACTTGCTTAGAGGCTTTTCTAAATTAATTTTAAAATGGTCTTAGCGGTTTTGTGTGAAGGGCCTCAGCGGTTTCGTCACTGTTGGAGATCATTGAGATACACTAACGGCTTGTCAAGACGACTGTCATATTGATGGATAGATTTCCCTCGACGAGAGAAAACTCTGAAAGGTGAATTCAAACTTACAATATGGTAAGGGAGAAGTCAACGCCCTGATTGCAGGTTTTTAAAATTTGTGTGAGATTTAAAAAGTAGGTCGTCGATATACGAGATTGCGCTTCAAGCTGGTATTTAGACTAATGGAAATCTACGCTTTCAATTCATCAAAAAAAAAAGAAAAGATATGTAACATCCGAATTAGGTCGGTAGCGACATATTGAAAGAGAGATTTCCCAACAGGGCACATTTAAAAGATCGAAAGATATATGCATAACGCTACAGCATTAATCTTTACGGGACCGTCCACGAAATCTTGCGTCATCTAAATGACTTTATGAGCGACGGTCAGATTTCCCAATGTGAGAGTCTTGAAACCGTGTACTAATCAGCAAATCAAAAATGTGAATCAATCCGCGAATCGGCCCGCGAGTCATTCCGAGACTCAAACCACGAATTAGTTCACGAATCAGTCTGCGAATTAGTTCACGAATCTACCACCTCGCATGCTGCGACAGCGCCGCGAGTCTTGAATTATAAGCCCGCGTACAAAACAGTAAATCAAATATGCGAATCAATCCGCGAATCAGCCCGCGAGTCAGTCCGCGACTCAAACCACGAATTAGTCCACGAATCAATCTGCGAATTAGTTCACGAATCTACCACCTCGCATGCTGCGACAGCGCCGCGTCTGTGGCGACGCCTGGTGGCGGCGGCGGGAACTGATTTCGGCCGGTCACTCTACATCTACTTATAATCTATCGTAACACTATTGGAAGATATCTGGAAATGAATATTTTAACATTACATCTAATCACAGACAGCACATTTATTCATGCCAAGGGTAAATTTATACGACAAGCTTAATAATCCCGAAATATCTTAACCAAATAGTCCATATTCACGCCAACGAATATTAAGATATTGAATCACGTTTTAAGCACATATCTCATGTATTAGTAAGAATATTTCCAGAATATATCTACCGTAACACTATTGGACGATATCTCGAAATGAATATTATAACATTACATCTAATCACAGAAAGCGCACTTATTCACTCCGAGGGTAAATTAACATGACAAGCTTAATAACCCCGAAATGCCTTAACCAAATTGTCCATCTTTACGCCAACGAATATTAAGATATTGATTCACGTTTTAAGCACATGTCTCATGTATTAGTACAAATATTCCCAGAATATATCTATTGTAACACTATTGGACGATCTCTCGAAATGAATATTTTAACATTACATTTAACCACAGAATACACACTTATTCACTCCGAAGGGAAATTTATATGACAATCTTAATAACCCCGAAATACCTTAATCAATTTGTCCATATTAACAACAACGATTATTAAGATATTGATTCACGTTTTAAGCACATATCTCATGTATTAGTACGAATATTTCCAGAATATATCTACCGTAACACTATTGGACGATATCTCGAA
Organism: Trichopria drosophilae; assembly: GCA_030407085.1. NCBI lineage: Eukaryota > Metazoa > Arthropoda > Insecta > Hymenoptera > Diapriidae > Trichopria > Trichopria drosophilae. Next base: position 130,281,042 of record CM059582.1, on the reverse strand, counting down.
ATGGATATTATAACATTACATTTAATCCCAGAAAGTACACGTATTCAGTCCGAGGGCAAATTTATATGACAAGCTTAAGAATCCCGAAATATCTTAACCAAATTGTCTATATTTATAACAACGAATATTAAGATATTGATTCACGTTATAAGCACATATCCCATGGATTAGTTCGAATATTTCCAGAATATATCTATCGTAACACTATTGGAAGATATCTCGGAATGAATATGTGAACATTATATCTATTCACAGAAAACGCACACATTCACTCCGATGGTACATTTATATGACATGCTTAATAATCCCGAAATACCATAACCAAATTGTCCATATTTACATCAACGAATATTAAGATATTGATTCACGTTGTATGCACATATCTCATGGATTAGTTCGCATATTTGCAGAATATATCTATTGTAACACTATTGGAAGCTATCTTGAAATGAATATTTTAACATTACATCTAATCACAGAAAGCGCACTCATCCACTCCGAGGGTTAAGTTATATTTATTTATTTATTCACTTTGGCTTGAGGAGTTCACCTCTCTGGCCAACCAACTAAGCAGATACATAGATAATGGTAGGATTTAGTGATATACATTTCTTGTAAATAAGCATATAACATCATGTAACTGAACTAGTAACTTATACATTGAGGATTGCGGAAATAACAAATTTCGGTAGATTCAGAAATTAATTATAGTTCAAACATTAACTACTGTTTTCTATGATATTAATTACATAATTTCCTAAACTTAACAACTAATATAAAATAAAGCCGTATACATTAAATTTCGGTAGATTAAATTGATGTAAACTAAAATAGAGATGAGTGCAGTGCCCTCCGAATCCAATTTAAGGAGCAGTCGGAAAAATTTAGATTTGAACGCAATGGTGCTCGAGCACTCTTTAATTGATTTGGGCAAAGCATGCTGAATGTAGTCGTTCGATTGTTCGGGATAATAAGATCATTTGATGTGGGACGTGGTAGGTTTCTTATTGAATTATTACGCATAAGGTATTGCGATCGAAGATATGATGGAGACCCTGTGCGGAGCAAGTTAAATAAAATTACCCCAATACAATAAAGCCTCCGAGATGCTGCAGTTAACCATCCTAATTTCAGTCGATAAGGATTAATGTAAACATCCTTTCTAAGCCCAAAAATGAAGCGGATTGCGGCAGTCAGCAGGCATTCAACCTTTATTTTCAGGAAAACAGTTATGTCGTTATATACCGCTGAGCAGTAATCAAAATACGGGATAATGAGCGTAGATACAAGTTGCTCTCGAAGACGCATGGGAAGTGCGTTTTGATTGACTCTCAATTGTCTAAGTATACAATAAACTCGATTCGAAATGTGAATAATATGATCATTCCATGAAAGTGTGGAATCAACAATTATGCCAAGGTTTTTTGCAGATCGTACCCATGGTATCTCGAATTCTAATGGAAGGTAGGGAATTAGAGTATAGCATTTTTATGTAAAGATTTGATGAGAAGACTGTGCAGAATGCCGTCGATACCTTTGGCTTCAGATTTACTAGATGCGATACATTCTGTAAGGTCAGATATCGTTACATTAGTAAAATACAGGAGGCTCTCATCATATCCTGATTTAGAGTATGATTAAAAAAATTTTGTTGAATACCACAATAATTCAATGTAAGTGAGGCGTGATAATTATTTATTTCATCAGCAGAGCAACATAAGGAAGGAAGGTTGTTGGATTTAGGAATCAACTCCAAATTTCGTAGTTCCTTCCACATCCTTCTTGTAGTTGTAACACCAGATAATCGGTTGTAGTAATAGCGAGATCGTGCTGCTCTCCACGCATCTCTATTTTGTTTATTAAGTACAAGTAAACGTATTTTAAGCCGTGCGTCAAGTGTTCTACGATATGCTTTTATCATGTCTCAACGATCTTAGTTCTGAAGTGACCCATGGTGCAGGTTTGTGTCTCGGTACGAAAGTTATTAAAGGCGCATGCATATCAAAAGCAGATAAAAGCCTTGAAGACATGAGTCGCGACAGCTTGTCAATATTATTATTGTTACTCGTTGGTTCAGCGAAATCACTCCAGTCACAATTTTCAAGATCATTGAGCAAAAGTGGGCACCTAAAGTTTCTGATGTCCCTCGCCGTTATCGACTTCACAGGTATTTTGGTTAGACCTTTGTAAATTATTTCAATTAAATCATGGCCATAGACGAATGGTAAATTGTACTGCGATATAGATAGTACATTCTCGCGGCTGTCTACAAGACAAGGATCAATCCAAGATTCTGAAGACGTACTATGAAAAGTATTATTAAAAGGTATAATATGCAGACCATTTTCACTAGCAAATTGAGTTAGTTTAAGCGAGTCACTAACATCACGGTTCAAATCAATGTTAAAATCGCCCATAATTATGATATTATTATAATTGGGATTAAATTTCTGAAAAGTTTCAAAAAATTGCTGGAGTGATTTCCTAGGCGGACGGTACACTACAATAACTAGAAGACCCGGCAGACGAGGTGGAGTAATCTCGGCAAAAATAAATTTTGCCGCGGCTGATACTTGTGACGTAGAGGTAAGTAAAATCTTAAACTTAAAAAGTTGGTGAATATACATAGCTACGCCACCTCCCTGGCCGGAAACTCTGTCATTACGAACCAGATTGTAATTTTCCAAATTAAAATATCTATCATCAAGACTATGGTTGAGCCACGTTTCCGAAACCAATATCACATGAAAAAATTTGGATCGAAAATAATCTCGGAATTCGTTAAATTTATTTTTTGCATTTAAAGATTGAACATTGGTGTGACATAAGCTTAAGGAATTACAAACAACATTAGTAGTGGGTTTTGAATTTGATAAAGATGGAGAAGTTACAATAGTCTGCTGCGGTGAAGTGTTGTCCGACGATGTGGGTTGGCGTCATTTGCTAATGTCCTTTAAGTCATCGAGAGACACAATCTCAGAGACTGGAGCGCCTCTAGATGCACGGTAACATACCACACCACGATAGATGTAAACAAATTTGTTAGAGTCACCCTTAAGAAAATCCCGTGATTGTTTTAAAAGTTGGAGAGTTTCATATGGGAGGTGCTCATTAATGAAGAATCTGGTGGCTGGCAGTGCTTGATCGATGACAGTAGTATTAATGACTTTACGATTTCTCATGCTGTGAAGGAAACTAGTGCGAATGTGCGGCGATGAAAATTTTATGATGATCGTTGGTGGTCGAACGTACTCTCCGGACACTCCACATTGTGTAGTGTTTTCATGGAGGTAGTAGCATTGCTGGAATTCGATTTTTTATGCATTCGAATAGCAGATAAGATATCTCGGTCATCGAGTGCTATAATTAAAACCTGGGCAATTCGCATTGTAATCGTCCGCAGATTTTCATTTTGTTTGGTAGGATAATTAGAAATAATTAAGTCACAGTTGCGATTTTCGTATCCCATTCTAAAGCGATCTAGCTCATGTTTACGCGATGAAATTTGTAAAGTTTCAACGGATTTCCCAATGCTGTCCACTTTGTCTTGCATATTAAGTAGCTTATCCAGTTTACTTTAAGTTATTTTGTTCTGTTGCTCTTGTTTATCCACATACGCCTTGAACCAAGCAGGTGCCGCAGAAATTGAATCGCTAATTTCAGAATCGATGGATGATTGACTACCTGATCTTAGTAAGCGAGGTGGAGCTAACATGGGTTAACACGTTTTTTGCCCTTAGTTACACTTGTAACGCAACAGATAAGCGTATCATTAGTAGCAAAAGTACTTCGAGCTGGCAAACACTCTTTGTGAAATGTCAACTTACAGATGCCACACTCAACTTGCTGGTCCTCATCAATTTCACGTTTGCATGTTGCACACAAGGACTTCATATTATTCAGTTAAGAGCGGATCACGCATAAAATGATATTTTTGTGAATAAATATATGCAAACTGTCAAATAGTGCCGGTTGTATCTTGACACCTGTAATTATATTTTCAATGCACAGGCGAAAGAGTGCAATTCCAGGAATGTTTATTTTAGATGCTATAGCGTTGAGACAAGTCGAGGTAAATTAATATTGAATAAGGGATACGCGTGAACCGTACGCGTTTCCTTGATGCGCATGCAGCACAGTGTGGGGTACACCTGTAAACTCGTAAATGCTTCACCGGCGGGATAAGAAGGTGTAATTGACACATACAGTTAATTTCGGGCTCACTGATAGTAGTGACGTCATGAGCAAATACAAAGAGCTTCGACAAGTAATTTATTTGCACGTCTCTACGCTTGCGCGTGCTATCCACTCGTGAGCACCACGTGTCAAGAAGTCCAAGCAATGACCAAAATTTTCCAAAAATTGATTTGCACTTGGCACTAAATTAGGCACCAAAATACCACTTCCAATTATCGAGGGTCCACACCACGAAGTAAATGTTCCGAGTAGTACAGCTTAGAGCAGTTTTTAACCACCGCAACCACAATTTACGCGAACTTAAGACAGAGCAAAGATATTCACGACCGCTCTACTCAATAGAAAAAACGATATAATTCAAGCGATATATGACAAGCCTAATAACCCCGAAATACCTTAACCCAATTGTCCATCATTATATCAAAGAATTTTAAGATATTAATAAATATTTTAATAATATACCTCCTGTATTATTACGAATATTACCAGAATATATCTATATCAACACTCTTGGACATATCTCGGAATGAATATGTGAACATCATATCTAATCACAGAAAGCGCACTCATTCAGTCCAAGGGTAAATTTATAAGACAAGCCTAATGACCCCGAAATAACTTAACCAAATTGTCCATATTTACAACAACGCATATTAACATAATGATTCACGTTTTAAGAAGATACCTTATGTATTATTGCGAATATGTCCAGGATATATCTATCGTAACTATTGGATGATATCTCGGAATCAACATGTTAACATTATATCTAATCGCAGAAAGCGCACTCATCCACTCCGAGGGTTAATTTATATGACAAGGTTAATAATGCCGAAATACCTTAACGCAATTGTCCATCATTATATCATCGAATATTAAGATATTAATAAATGTTTTAACAATACACCTGCTGTGTTATTAAGAATATTTCCAGAATATATCTATCGTAACAATATTGGAAGATATCACGAAATGAATATTTCAACATTACATCTAATCACAGTAAACACACTTATTCACTCCAAGGGTAAATTTATATGACAAGCTTAATAACCCAAAATACCTTAACCAAATTGTCCATATTTACAACATCGAATATTAAGATATTGATTCAAGGTATAAGCACATATCTCATTGATTATTTTGAATATTTCCAGAATATATCTATCGTAACACTATTGGAAGATATCTCGGAATGAATATGTGAACATTATATCTAATCACAGAAAGCGCACACATTCACTCCGAGGGCACATTTATATGACAAGCATAATATCCCCGAAATACCATCACCAAATTGTACATATTTACACCAACGAATATTAAGATATTGATTCACGTTTTAAGCACATATCTCCTGTATTATTACGAATATTTCCAGAATATATTTATCGTAACAATATTGGAAGATATCACGAAATGAATATTTCAACATTTGTAACGAGTCGTTTAACTTGACATCGGATGGAGAGAAAGAGCGACGGAGAGAAAGAGGACCGGGTTGAAAATTGTATGGACGTGCTTGCCAGCTTCAGAAGAATTCGCGGATTATGCGCTGGCAAGCTAAATAACGACGGGAACGCGTAAAAAGGAAGAAATGCAGAGGACGCGATGCGCGCTTTCGCCGGCGCCGTTCGGCCATGTTGGTCCCAAACCCACGTGGGATCAGCAGCGAACCAATGCAGACATGCGCACAATGACAAAGCGCTGGCGCTGTTGCGCCTTTACCTGCGCAGAAGAAGGGCAACGGGCGCCGCGGCCGCGCAGGATGGAGAGTGGGCAACAACGGACCGAGTTCCAAGCTCGGAGCTGCATGTGTCGCCGCGATGGCGCGCATGCGCTCCAAATTCAAATGAGGGGCGGGCTGTCAAACTCAAGTCGATCAAATGACATTTGAATGTTTGACAGTTCCGGTCCCGATTCTTAGTAAAAAAGGAACTCGGCGACATTATTGGACATAGGGATACTTACCGAGGTATTATAAGACCTGGCATCGGTAAGTATCCCTCCTCTCTTCTTCTGGACTTTCTTGTGACGACTTCTGGTTGACGACTCACTGCCTCAACTACTGTCCGGAGACTCCGGCTGCTCCGGATTCAAGGTGGGCCCACATTGTTTAACAGCCAGTAACAACCTCACCAGTAATTCAATGGAGTCGGCGAGGATTCATTTTTGACCGGAGGAATACACCACGAATTGACGACGGCACTCCGTTCGTCCCAGTACTAAAACGAGGCTGCTGGTCCTCTCCTTCGTGGTCGCGAAGGAGTGCGACATCAACATTTGATTCATGAGGTGATCGCAGCCGAAACCAAGAAAATCGCGAGACGGATGGAGAACCCGAACGAAAGACAAGAGGAACGACGCTGAGAAGAAAGAAGAAGACACGTAAGCCTCTTTCTCTACCGTTCGTTAATAAGTGAAATAATATTGTGTATATGATGATTGTTCCGTAATTTCACCAAATGTCTATGTATGTTAATTTATTTATGTGTGGATGAGTGTAATATGAATGTGTGTCCGTGGTAAAGTATTTATTTCCGTGTTAATTTATTTTATCCGCGTAAATTATTCCGTGACGATAAATAATGAAATTTTATATCACAATGATGACTCTACACCACTTACCATAGACTCGATGATATTATTTTATATAGTTATGACTGTTATTGTTTTTATCCGCGATTATGACTTCGAGTATATTGGTATATGTGTGGTAATTATTGATTCTTGACGACTTCAATTATTTGTAAAATTCAGAATATGAAAATACATTTTTAAATGAATGACAAAAAATGGGGGGGGGGGTGGGGGGGGGGGGGGGTGGGGGGGGGGGGGGGTGGGGGGGGGGGGGGGTGGGGGGGGGGGGGGGTGGGGGGGGGGGGGGGTGGGGGGGGGGGGGGGTGGGGGGGGGGGGGGGTGGGGGGGGGGGGGGGTGGGGGGGGGGGGGGGTGGGGGGGGGGGGGGGTGGGGGGGGGGGGGGGTGGGGGGGGGGGGGGGTGGGGGGGGGGGGGGGTGGGGGGGGGGGGGGGTGGGGGGGGGGGGGGGTGGGGGGGGGGGGGGGTGGGGGGGGGGGGGGGTGGGGGGGGGGGGGGGTGGGGGGGGGGGGGGGTGGGGGGGGGGGGGGGTGGGGGGGGGGGGGGGTGGGGGGGGGGGGGGGTGGGGGGGGGGGGGGGTGGGGGGGGGGGGGGGTGGGGGGGGGGGGGGGTGGGGGGGGGGGGGGGTGGGGGGGGGGGGGGGTGGGGGGGGGGGGGGGTGGGGGGGGGGGGGGGTGGGGGGGGGGGGGGGTGGGGGGGGTTCGAGATATCTTCCAATAGTGTTACGATAGATATATCCTGGAAATATTCCTAATAATACATGAGGTATCTTCTTGAAACGTTTATCAATATCTTAATATTCCTTGTTGTAAATATGGTCAATTTGGTCAAGGTATTTCGGGATATATTAAGCTTGTCATAAAAATTTACCCTCGGAGTGAATAAGTGTGCTTTCTGTGATTAGATGTAATTTTAACATATTCATTCCGAGATATCTTCCAATAGTGTTATGATAGATATATCCAGGAAATATTCCTAATAATACATGAGGTATCTTCTTGAAACGTTTATCAATATCTTAATATTCGTTGGTGTAAATATGGACAATTTGGTTAAGGTATTTCGGGATTATTAAGCTTGTCATATAAATTTACCCTCGGAGTGAATAGGTGTGATTTCTGTGATTAGATGTAATGGTAAAATATTCATTTCGAGATATCTTCCAATAGTGTTACGATAGTGATATTCTGGAAATATACGAACTAATCCATAAGATATGTGCTTAAAACGTGAAAATTCGTTGTTGTAAATATGGACAATTTGGTTTAGGTATTTCGGGGTTATTAAGCTTGTCATATAAATTTACCCTCTGAGTAAATAAGTGCACTTTCTCTGATCGGATGTAATGTTAACATATTCATACCGAGATACCTTCCAATAGTGTTAGGATAGACATATTCAGGAAATATTCGCTTTAATAAATGAGATATTTTCTTGCAACGTGTACTAACGTCTTAATATTCGTTGTTGTAAATATGGACAATTTGGTTAAGGTATTTCGGGATTATTAAGCTTGTCATATAAATTTACCCTTGGAGTGAATAAGTGTGCTTTCTGTGATTAGATGTAATGGTAAAATATTCATTTCGAGATATCTTCCAATAGTGTTACGATAGAGATATTCTGGAAATATACGAACTAATCCATAAGATATGTGCTTAAAACGTGAATATTCGTTGTTGTAAATATGGACAATTTGGTTAAGGTATTTCGGGGTTATTAAGCTTGTCATATAAATTTACCCTCGGAGTGAATAAGTGGGCTTTCTGTGATTAGATGTAATTTTAACATATTCATTCCGAGATATCTTCCAATAGTGTTATGATAGATATATCCAGGAAATATTCCTAATAATACATGAGGTATCTTCTTGAAACGTTTATCAATATCTTAATATTCGTTGGTGTAAATATGGACAATTTGGTTAAGGTATTTCGGGGTTATTAAGCTTGTCATATAAATTTACCCTTAAAGTGAATAAGTTTGCTTTCTGTGATTAGATGTAATGGTAAAATATTCATTTCGAGATATCTTCCAATAGTGTTACGATAGATATATTCTGGAAATATACGAACCAATATATGAGATATGTGCTTATATCGTGAATCAATATCTTAATATTTGTTGGCGTGAAGATGGACAATTTGGTTAGGGTATTTCGGGGTTATTAAGCTAGTCATATAAATTTACCCTCGGAGTAAATAAGTCGGCTTTCTGTGAAGAGATGTAATATTATCATATTGATTCCGAGATATCTTCCAATAGTGTTACTATAGATATATTCTGGAAATATTCGTAGTAATACATGAGGTATCTTCTTAAAACGTTTATCATTATCTTAATATTCGTTGGTGTAAATATGGACCATTTGGTTAAGGTATTTCGGGATTATTAAGCTTGTCATATAAATTTACCCTTGGAGTGAATAAGTTTGCTTTCTGTGATTAGATGTAATGGTAAAATATTCATTTCGAGATATCTTCTAATAGTTTTACGATAGATATATTCTGGAAATATACGAACTAATTTATGAGATATGTGCTTATATCGTGAATGAATATCTTAATATTTGTTGGCGTGAAGATGGACAATTTGGTTAGGGTATTTCGGGGTTATTAAGCTTGTCATATAAATTTACCCTCGGAGTAAATAAGTGCGGTTTCTGTGATCAGATGTAATGTTAACATATTCATTCCGAGATACCTTCCAATAGTGTTTCGATAGATATATACTGGAAATATTCCTAATAATACATGAGGTTTCTTCTTGAAACGTTTATCAATATCTTAATATTCGTTGGTGTAAATATGGACAATTTCGTTAAGGTATTTCGGGATTATTAAGCTTGTCATATAAATTTACCCTCGGAGTGAATGAGTGCGCTTTTGGTGATTCGATGTAATGTTAACATATTCATTCCGAGATACCTTCCAATAGTATTATGATAGACATATTCAGGAAATATTCCTAATAATACAGGAGGTATTATCTTGAAACGTTTATCAATATCTTAATATTCGTTGGTGTAAATATGGACAATTTGGTTAAGGTATTTCGGGATTATTAAGTTTGTCATTTAAACTTACCCACGGAGTAAGTGTGCTATCTGTGATTATTTGACAGTTTAATTAGATTCGTTGCGAGATCCCCTGCTATAATGTTACGATACATATATTCTGGAAATATTCGTACCAATACAAGAGACATGTCCTTAAAATGTGAATCAATATCTTAATATTCGTTGGTGTAAATATGGACAATTTGGTTAAGGTATTTCGGGATTATTAAGCGTGTCATATAAATTTACCCTCGGAGTGAATAAGTCGGCTTTCTGTGAAGAGATGTAATATTAACATATTCATTCCGAGATAGCTTCCAATAGTGTTTCGATAGATATATACTGGAAATATTCCTAATAATACATGAGGTTTCTTCTTGAAACGTTTATCAATATCTTAATATTCGTTGTTGTAAGCATGGACAATTTGGTTCAAGTATTCCGGGATTTTTGAGCTTGTCATATAAATTTACTCTTGGAGTGAATAAGTGTGCTTTCTGTGATTAGATGTAATGGTAAAATAGTCATTTCGAGATATCTTCCAATAGTGTTACGATAGATATATTCTGGAAATATTTTTGAAACAGATTTTTTAAAACAGTGTTTTAAAAGTAAATCCTTATTATAATGAAAACAAATTTTGTTAAAAAAATTTTAACGCAATTATACGTTTCGACACAGGTATAGGTCCTCTTCAGTATTGAATGTGAAAAAGTTATGCCAAACTGTTTAAATTTATACCAAATGCCGAAGAATACATGAATTTACCGATGGTTTATGTGTTTGTGTTACCGCGAATAAATGAAAGTAGTTAATATGGACAGAAGGGTATGTAAATTAATGTAACTGAAATTTTGTTTTATGTAAAGACATTGTTTCGAGATATCTTCCAATAGTGTTACGACAGATATAGTCTGGAAATATACGAACTAATCCATGAGATATGTGCTTAAAACGTGAATCAATATCTTAATATTCGTTGTTGTAAATATGGACAGTTTGGTTAAGGTATTTCGGGGTTATTAAGCTTGTCATATAAATTTACCCTCGGAGTAAATAAGTGCGCTTTCTGTGATCAGCTGTAATGTTAACATATTCATTCCGAGATACCTTCCAATAGATTTACGATAGATATATTCTGGAAATATTCCTAATAATACATGAGGTATCCTCTTGAAACGTTTATCAATATCTTAACATTCGTTGGCGTAAATATGGACAATTTGGTTAAGGTATTTCGGGATTATTAAGCTTGTCATTTAAACTTACCCACGGAGTGAATAAGTGTGCTATCTGTGATTATTTGACAGTTTAATTAGATTCGTTGCGAGATCCCCTGCTATAACGTGACGATAGATATATTCTGGAAATATTCGTACTAATACATGAGACATGTGCTTAAAACGTGAATCAATATCTTAATATTTGTTGTTCTAAATATGGACTATTGGTTAAGGTATTTCGGGAAAATATTCGTTGGCGTGAAGATGGACAATTTGGTTAAGATATTTCGGGGTAATTAAGCTTGTCATATAAATTTACCCTCGGAGTGAATGCGTGCGCTTTTTGTGATTAGATGTAATGATAACTTATTCATTCCGAGATACCTTCCAATAGTTTTACGATAGACATGTTCTGGAAATATTCCTAATAATACATGAGGCATCTTCTTAAAACATTTATTAATATCTTAATCTTCGTTGTTGTAAATATGGACAATTTGGTTAAGGTATTTCTGGATTCGTAAGCTTGTCATATATAAATTTACCATCGGAGTGAATAACTGGCTCTTTGTGATTAGATGTAATGTTTACATATTGATTCCGAGATATCTTCCAATAGTGTTACGATAGATATATTCTGGAAATATTCGTAGTAATACATGAGTTATCTTCTTGAAACGTTTATCAATATCTTTATATTCGTTGGTATAAATATGGACAATTTGTTTTTTTTTGGGGGGGGGGGGGAAGGAAAAATCTTGCCTATGGCACCGTCTAGAGTGGAGTGAGTGTAGTGTCAGATTCTTACTGACTAAAAAACCTCCCAGTAGAATCGGTCGGCCGTTTGGGAAACCGCGTTAGCATTCCCTCGACACGGGGACTGTCTGGCAATTAAAGCCCGTCTCGTCTATTCACCGTCTACTCAGTCTTACTTCTCTAATAAATGACAATAAATAAATAAGTAAATGAGTTTTCATGTACTCGTATAGACCTCGAGGACGTATTCCGGTCTACCCATAGCCACCTCCTTCAGTATTTCCGAGGGAATATTGCTCGGACCCGGCGACTTCCCGTTCCGTAGCTTTCTGCACGCCTCTTGCAGCTGCCTCCGCGTGTACGGCTCGGCGCCAATAGTCACCTGGCAGTCGAATCTCACTTCCTCGTGTTCGGGGAAAAATGTGTGCAGCAACCCTTTCTACAGTCTCCATCGTCATTGCTGCTTTGGTGGGATTTCCCAGTTGCCTCTTTCTGACTATTTGGTATCCTTTCCCCCATACATGAATACGTCGTTGTCTACTACGTCACACAGCGTTTTCCAACCGCTCCTCTTTGCTGCTTTTATTGCCTTTGTCAGCCTCCTCTTAAGGTCTGATAGCGTTTCCCACCAGAGGCGCCTTTGTTCCTGGTCTTTATTCTTCCCGCACCTCGTATATCTCCTTCTTGCCTGGATGCACTCTCTTCTTAAGCCCGCGATCTCCGGGTTCCACCAGTATACAGGTTTTTCCACCTTGGAAGGCTTTTTTTTGGGCATGCACTGCTGACATATCTTCATCAGAGTAGCTGTGAATCCCTTTGCGGTCGTTGTATACGGGGACACTTCTATTTGTTCGATAGCCCTTTCTGGCATCTCTGGGTCAATCTTGTTGATGTTCCAACCCGAGGGGCTATTCCAGGTGGGAGGTGGTCCCAAGGATTGGATGGTATCACTGACCTTGAACGGGATGTAGTTGTGGTCACTGAGCGTTTCCCTTTCGCTGACCTTCCACTGCTGGATCCTGCCTGCTATGTCTGCGGTGGCCATGGTGAGGTCAATTATTGACCCGTAACCGTGCCGCTCGAAGGTTGGTGTTGTGCCTTCGTTCTTGACCGTCAGGTCACATTGGGCAATCCATTCTGTCATCGCCGCACCTCTGACGTCCGTAGAGTGCATACCCCACTGTGGGGATTTGGCATTAAAGTCGCCCGCGATGATAGAGTCCACACGTCCATGTCTCATCTTGCCGCCGATATCTTCGAGGGTGTCTTCCAGCTCGCCGATGTCCTGATTAGGCGAAGCATAGCAGCTGAAGAGAGTGAAGGAAGGCGTCGTTATGTAGGTAAACCCTTTGCCCTTTCCTTGTCCTATCACAGGGATGCCCGGGTCGAGCACCTTGATGGCTGTGTGCAGGTTGTCATCGCTAATCCAGTCTAGTTGTTCCTTGAGCGCTTTCCTATTTGGTTCACAGTCGACGATTAGGCCTGCCCCTAGCTCTCTGGCCGTGGCTATTGCCAGGTCGTGGGCGGGGCGCCTACGGGCCGTGTTTATCTGTAGGACTTTCACTTTCGTTGTCTATTTCTGCGGTCTTCCCGTGCCCTCGATTGTCATTAAATTTATGGCCCTTTTTACGACATCGCACGCAGTATGGGTCATTTCTGCACGCCCAGGCTTTGTGCCCCTCTTCCCCACATCGCATACACAGGTTTCTTCTGTCCGGTCCTTGACATTGAGACTGTACGTGTCCTGGTTCCCAGCATCTGTGACAGTATTCCTCCTTTTTCCTTTCTACTATCCGGGAGCTCGACCATTCTCCTATCCTAATCGAGCCTTTCTGGATCATCTTCTCTGCCTCATTGGCTCTGAGCACAATTGTAGCATTCTGCCTGTTCCCAAATGCCGGCCTAAGCGCTCTGACCTCGAACGTTTCTTTGGATAACTGGAATTCATCACAGATCGCCTCCTGAATATCGACAGCAGTTGTCGTGGTGTCCATGCCCCTTATATGCAGGACCTTCTTCTTTACAAGGAAGTGCGTGTTCATGTCTGGTAGCTTATCACGTAGTGCTTTTTTTAAGATCTCGACCTTTTCCATGCCGTTCTTAACAAAAACCAATAGGTCACCGTTCTTCGTTTTTCTGGTCTTGTCAACATCCACCCCTAACCCATGTGGGTGAACAGAGAGTTTAACCTGCTCCAGCACGTCTGCGTAATTTTTTCCTTTCGCCTGGATCACAAGTGGAATGAGGGCTTCCTGCTTTTTTCGGGAGTCTTTCTTGGTGTCCTTCTCGTTTGTACTAATCGCATTCGATCGATATTGTTTGCTACCCTCAGTCTGGCGCAGCTCTGCTTAGCTTCCGCTTCTGCTAGTCCGCTTCGGAGTCGTCCATTCTCTTGCTGTAAGGCTATTATTATATTACTTCTATCGACACCGCTTGGTCTTTCTGTATTCTGCTTAAGCCCTTCGGGCCGAAGTATCTCTGCTTGCAGGAGTAGGGATTTGCTGATGTCTGTCTTTTCCCTCTTTGGCTTGTACATGCTACCAACAACCTGTTCAAGTTTGGCTATCTGCCGCAGCATTTCCTCAAGAGCCGTAGCGTAAATCTCACTTTCTTTACGCTCCCTTTTCCGACCTTCTGGTGTACCATCCTTTCTTTTTCATTTCTGGGTGTCTTCGTTTCCTTTCCCCGCATTGTCTGCGGATTTATTTATGGCCGATTGAGGATAGGAAGTGACGAAGGAGTCGGTGTCTGCCAGGTTTAGAAGAGAGTACGACCTTCCTCTCGGAGGTGTTCTTAAGATGGAGTCTCTTCTAGCAAACGGGTCCATCAGTGGTTCGAGATCTTCTTCATCCGTATCCACCACCGACTCAGTGCAGATGGTGCCGTCATACTTCATAGAATTACCGTCGCTGCCATATTCGTTTCCATTGGCTTTCATTGTAGTCTCAGTCACATGACCACTGGTGGAGGCTGTGACAATCCCTCCCCCAGCTGTATTCCTTGGTTTTGTGTAGTCGGTGTTGCCCTCCTACATCCCTGGGCCACCGCCGACTGCCCCCACGGCCGTAGCCGCTTGACAGTTGGAAGCGATGGGGGATTCGGCCAAAGCCTTACCCCGCAGGTAATTATTTTTACCAGCCGACATTTTTTCCATAGATGGAAGCGATAAACCGTGCTTGCCTTCGGGGTTTGTCTTCGCGGTTTTCCTTCCGCTAGAACGATTGCCTGCCAAGGCTATCGAGTTCGTTCCACCCGAGAATATTGGTTTTGGTCAGCCCCGGCTATTTTATTTCCCCGGTACCCATTATATCTAATGAGCGTTCCCCTATCCACCACCCGGGGAGGCGCTGGATGCGGGACCAGAAAACCCGACACTAGAATGGACAATTTGGTTAATGTATTTCGGGGTTATTAAGCTTGTCATTTAAATTTACCCATGGAGTGAACAAGTGTGCTTTCTGTGATTATTTGTCATTTTAATTGGATTCGTTGCGAGATCCCCTGCTATAAAGTTACGATAGATATATTCTGGAAATATTCGTACTAATACATGAGATATTTGTTTAAAACGTGACTCAATATCTTAATATTCGTTGTTCTAAATATGGACAATTTGGTTAAGGTATTTCGGGATTATTAAGCTTGTCACATAAATTTACCCTTGGAGTGAATAATTGTGATTTCTGTGATTAGATGTAATGGTAAAATATTCATTTCTGGTTATCTTCCAATAGTGTTACGATAGATATATTTTGGAAATATACGAACTAATCCAGGAGATATGTGCTTAAACGTGAATCAATAGCTTTGTTACGTCCTACGTAACGCACCTAATTTCAAAAATACCATTAATTATTTTATAAAAACTTTCCGAAATAGTCTCAAAGGAAAATGTACAGGAAAATCTAAAAGCATCTTTAGAAAGTGCAGCAAACCGGACTAGCAACCCGTACCCTTGACCAACTCTATCTATTTCTAAAAAAGTAATAAAAATTCCAAAGTACATCCACTTTCTCATGCATACGCTTATATGACATACTTTTCTTTTCCAAGAAAATTCTTTTCCAGATAGCTTTTCACATAATATAAAAATTATAAACCAAAACTAACGAACAATAGAATGATAACATTGGTCGGATTAGTCTCCATATTTAGATACAAATTCTATTACAATATAAAGTGCTGGTTTTGCAGAAAACGAATTTCTAAAATAAAATGAAACGTTTATTTATAATAACTGACAAATTCCGTTTTCTCCTTTTATTACAATAGATTCAACCACGAAATTTCATTAGTCAAACTTCCAAACTGGTACCGAACAAACGAATAAATAAACATTAGCGTATAAAACATTGTAAACACCATCTCATGAATAAACAATGAACCTTTTATTTATATATCTCTATTACAAAATTGAACCTCCTTTAAAATTTAGCACCTCGATAATCATGTTTTCAAAGTTACAATAATACAAAATTTATAAAAACAAACAATTATTTTAAGAATATCTCATTGTTTATTCATGTCTTGTACGAAATTCATGCTTTGTATTATTATGTGTAAATTGCTCTTACAAGCCTTCAATAAAAATACTGTTAAATTGTACAAAAATCAACAACAGTTGTATTAAAACGATTAATGCAAAATAGTTTATTAAAAATACAAATTTACTATTAAAACAATACAACGACATATAAAAATTGCATAAAATCTATCCGATTATTAAAAAACTAATTTAGTAAATATTAACAAATAAATATCTCCAGTTCTATACAAGATACAACTACCGTTCATTTTTGTACAATCTTAAAATTAACGTAATTGTCTAAACGCGCAAAAAGATGCTGTTCAATTCGGACGGAAGCTGCAAATCTTGCATTCACATGAATTTTGGATAGAAAACCGTGACACGACACAACGCTTCAAAACGGGACTGGGCACCACGGGCGGTATCCAGTATAAATACAGCACCTCCTGGACCAAAAAAGCAGTTAAGGTTGAGCAGTTAAGCTCGAGCAGAAGTTCAGCTCGACAAGTACATCGCGTCAGCCCAGCAGTCCAAATTCTGAAGGGGGTTCGGGACTTCCACCGGCACAGAAATAATAGTGAGTATCTTCCCCTAACCTAGATTCCAGGCGACTAACCTGAACCCGGACAGAGCACGGGACCAGGGCCAAATCTTTTGGCCCGGTGTTTCGATCCCTCCGGATACGGGCGAACTCGTCTCCGTGGCAATCCCATTTTTTTATATATTTTTTTGGGGGTAAACTAGTTCCGAAAAGGGACAGAGCTCGGACCAGGGCCAAATCTTTTGGCCCGGCGTTTCTATCTCTCCCTCGAGGAACTTGTAAACCCTTTCCTCGGTTTATTCCGGGATTGGTACGTGCCAATGCGGAATCGACCCATAGGGAATTAGGTCATAGCCTTTTCATTTTTTTTCAATATTATTTTTTATAAGTTTCCCGCGTTTCTCCTTTCGCGAAACTAAATTTTTCCACGTTTGTTACAGTGGCCCCAAACAATCATATGGAACAACCCTTTATTTTATGTTGTGGAGTCGAAGCTCCAATAGCTTGGAAGATCAATATCAACTGCTATAAAAAAAAGGAAGCCCTTAGGGGTATCGATAAAGGGGAGACCGGTTATCCCATGGTTGTTTCGAAATGAGTGCGCTTTCAATAGAAATTGTTTGTTTATTTTCTGTTTAAATTTATTTACAACGAATAATGTTAATACTACATATAATAAAGGTAACACTCTTGTTTGCATTTGATTGCGTATCTGTTGTCCGATGCGGCAGAGAGAAAGAGCAAGTGACGCGGAGAAAGGCGAAAGAAAAAGTAAGATGTAGCACAAAGTACCTTCGTTCATGGTTGGCTCTTAAGTGTCCGCCACAAAGCCCAGCAGGCAGAGTTCCAGACAAAGGTGAGGCACCTCCAATTGCACTTGTGTGAACCCGAAAGAAAGGAAAAGAAATAACACTTTTGCGAACCGAACACCGTCAAAGTCGGTAGAACACTGAACTTGCCGCGGTCCTCCTGTCGCGAAATGCGAGGTCCTTCCTCTCGGCGCGCTGATCCCCTCTTCTCACTTTCGACCGGCACCGACGTGTCGGAGATGGCGGTTTTCTTCCGAACAATCCGCCCGCCTTCGCTTCTCAAGCGAACATCGGTGCCCGTGAAGTGTGTCTTCTCTAAATTAGAGGGTCAGCTCCGCCCGCCGTGTAGAGAGCCCAGAAAATTGATATAATGGAGGAACATTGTTAACCTTGGTTCAGGATATCACTTCATGGAATTGTTTCATGTGGGAAGCTTGCACAATTTTGTGATGGGGCGTGAGTAAAGGCCGGTTGCCGTTTTGATGTGCGCAGCTCGAACTAGGCCGTCAGGTCCTGGGTCGATCTGCATAATCCGGCCCAGCGGCCATCTTCCTTGGCGTACCAATGACGAATCGATGATGAAGACGGTATCGTTGACTCTAAAGTTTGGAGTAGGTCGTGTCCACTTGCTTCTTTGCTGTAGAGTGTTTAGGTACTCCCGAGACCATCTGCACCAGAAGTGACTTTTCATTGCCTGAACGAGTTTCCAATGGGAGAGCAGAGAAAGATTTTGTTCCGTGTGATGCGGCTCCGGAAGTTGTCGGGGAGCGTATCCCGAGATTAAGCGCCACGGAGTGATAGCCTGCAGGTCATCGAGGTCTCCGGTTGGAAGAACAAGAGGGCGTGAATTCATACAAAACTCCACTTGTGCCAGGAGGGTGCTCATTTCTTCGAAGGTAAGTCTCTGCTCACCGATGACTCTCTTGAGGTGGGATTTTGCAGATTTGATTCCTGCCTCCCAGAGTCCCCCGAAGTGAGGTGCGGCGGCAGGAATGAAATGCCAAGAGACTCCTTCATTTGCTATATAATCAGCGACCGTCCCCCATTACAGTTGTGTTTCGCGAGTCATCCCACGAAGCTGGGTGTTTGCATTGTGAAAGGTTGTTGCGTTGTCGCTCCAGATCTCTTCCGGCGTTCCTCTCCGACTGATAAATCGGCGGAGGGTGGCTATGAATGCATTGGCCGTTAAGTCGCTTTCCGCTTCGAGATGTACGGCTTTGGAGCTCAGACACACGAAAAGGGCTATGTAGCCTTTCGTGCTCTTTGCTCCCCTTCCTCTCGACATCCGGATGTGGAAAGGACCAGCATAGTCAACACCGACTTTAGAAAACGGCCGACTTACAGTAACTCGGGAGACTGGGAGAGATCCCATCATTTGAGTTGATGTCCGTTTGTGATATCGAATGCAGGCGATGCATTTCCGAATTATCGCCCGAATCATTTGTCGTCCTCCAAGAATCCAAGCCTTCCGTAGAACCGTCGAATGAGTCAATGTCAACCCTCCGTGAAGTGTTGCGTTGTGGGCCCATCTTATGATCAGATCGGCGAGATGACACGTACTCGATAAAATAGGAGGATGGCGTTCGGAAAAGGGCAAAGTTGCGGCGTGAAGTCGGCCTTCGACTCTTAGGATTCCATCTTTATCCATAAAAGGACTGAGACGTATAAGACGGTTAGTCTTTCTTAATGGAATGCCAGACTGAAGACGTTTAATTTCTTCAGAAAAGGAAAGTTTCTGCGATATTTTGACACACCGTAGGAATGCTGTTTTAAGTTCTTCTGCCAGTAGAAAATTTGGCAAATCCGAACTGCCTCTTGATTTGACGAGAGCAGGGAAACGCAGACATCGCGCAACGACCCGCGTTAGCCGCGTCAGTGATGAAAATGTTGAGAGAAGCGAATCTGTCGTGCTCACCTGGAAGCAATGAACCTTCCCTTTTTCTTCTGAAGTGATCGTTTCTGCACGAGCTGCTCGTTGGATCCTCGGCCAATGGCATGGTGGCTTCGTCAGCCAATGGGGGCCATGCCACCAGAGTTTTGCAGAGGCCAGTTGGTCTGGTTCTATGCCTCGTGAAGCAAGATCTGCAGGATTTTGCTTAGAGGGTACATAATTCCACTGAACCTCGGGACATCTTCGCTGAACTTCAAAGACTCGGTTCGCAACAAAGACATTCCATCGTGCGGGTTCGGACGCCAACCAATCTAATACGGTGCTAGAGTCGGACCAAGCATAGGTGTTTGAGGCGCGTTGGCCAATGCTTTGATCGACCTTCCGAAGCAGGCGGGCTAACAGGACCGCTGCACACAATTCAAGTATTGGGACCGAGATCGTCTTGACTGGCGCAACCTTCGTTTTGCTCATCAATAGTCGGGCGTACCCATTTCCGTCTGATGAAGTGACGTGAACATAAATGACTGCTGCATAGGCGCTCTGGCTAGCGTCAGCAAAACCGTGAATTTCATAGCCAGTGTTCTCAGTTGTTCCAAGCCACCGGGGAATCCTAACCTTACTTTCATCTTGAAGGCATTGTTGGAACCTTTTCCACCTCTCACATACGCATTGAGGCAATGGCTCGTACCATTCTAGTTTTTCCTTCCACAAATCCTGTAGCATGATCTTGGCTTGGATGATAAACGGGCTGAGCCAACCTACGGGATCAAATAATTTTGCTATTTGGGATAACAACTTTCCTTGGGTCATTTGAGACCCATTTTCGGAGTAGAAATCCACCAGATTTTAGAATTTCAGTTAACTGATCCCTTAGGATCATGGCCGAAGTCAGATCCTTTGGCCCGGTTACCACGTCATCAACGTAGGTGTCGAACAGCAATGCCTTTCCGGCGAGGGGGAATCGACCACCATCGTCATGTACCAGTAGACGCAAGGTCCGGAGCGCAAGGCACGGAGCGCAGCATAGTCCATACGTGACCGTCAAGAGTTTGAAATGAGCCAATGGTGCCTCTTGATTCTCCTTCCACACTATTCGCTGCAGATTTGTATCCTTGTCGTCTACCCTTATCTGTCGGTACATTTGACCTATGTCGGTACAGAATGCTATACGATGAAACATCCATCTCATCAGGATTGACGCCAAATCCTATTGCAAGGCCGGCCCGGAGTGCGTCGTTGAGAGAAATTCCGGATGAAGATCGGCGCGAGGCGTCAAATACCACTCTCATTCTTCTTCGATGGTCACCTTTCTGCCAGATGCCATGGTGTGGCAAGTAACAGTGCTGCTGTGTTTGATCCTGATCAAGGGGGTATTCCATTTTTTGAATGTGTCCAGCGTCTCCATAGTCCTGCATAAATGCGACGTATTCCTTTTGAAGCTCTGGTTCACGGGACATGCGAGATGTGACTTGACTCATCTGCCTTTGGGCGCTGCGGAGTGTGTCGCCGAGCTGTTTTAATTTGTCTTGTTTCACTGGAAGACGCACGATGTATCGCCCTTCGGAGTCGCGACGGCATCCTTCTGTGAATAAACGTTCGCATTCCAAATCGTCTATCGATGGCTGAGGTCTCCCCCCATTCACCTCCTTGATCTCCCAGAACCTTAGGAGAAGTTCGTTTGAATTTTGATTCTCTTCGGTGAAAGCTGCGAATGAACGGAAAGAGGTGCCGGATCCCAGCGAGTCCGAATTCTCAATTTTTCCGGTAATGACCCATCCAAGGCGAGTGCGTTGCGCGACGGTTGAACCTGATAAATTGGCTTTCACTCCAGGCAGAATGAGAGCTCCATAAATGTCAGCCCCGAGGATCACCTCGATCTTACCAGGTTTCCCATAACGAGGGTCAGCAAGTTTAAGACCTTTCAACTGGGGATAGACGTGATGTTCCAACTCACTGTTGGGAGTTCTTATCCCGAGACGAGGAAGAATATAGAATGCAGTGGTCAGGGGGCCGTCCGGTGTTTTTATGTCAATTAAAGCCCTTTGGCGCGTTGTGCCTGTCGTTGATCCCCCAATGACGCCAATTGAGACGTCTGTCTTTTCTGGAGTGATTCCTATTTTCTGAATCACTGATGCTTCCATGAAGCTCACTTCTGATCCCGGATCTAATAGGCCTCTGGCTGTTATAATTGGACCACTGGCGCTGTATAATGGAACCATTGCAGTGGCCAAGAGTACATGTCATTCCGAAGCGTTGATTTTCGATGTAGATGTGGGCGGAACGTATTTTGAACTCTGGTTGTTGACGTGCGGGCGCTTCGAGTCATGATCAGACTGAATTTCGGTTCCTTTCCTCTTGGGAGGTCGATGTATCATGGTGTGATGAAGGGATTGGCACTGCTGACACTTATTATTTGAGGAGCAATTTTTGGCTGTATGCCCTAGTCTCAGGCAATTGAAACAAACCTGAAGTCGTGCGCACATATCACGACGTTGTTACTTGCTTGCTGAAAGATTGTGCAGCGACCAAGATAATGCGTCCCTTTACAGGAAAGACAAAGAAACGTTCGAGATTGATCGTTTGCGGATGTGGTCAGGGTCTGGATTCGTTTTTTTGAACTCGAAAAAGTGCGTTGATTTTCCATCCTGGACTGAGGATGCGAAAAGGCAGCGGGCGATTGTCTTGTCAATTCACCCGTCTTCAAGGCTCGAATCCGGCCTTGGATAAACTTGAAGAGCTCGTCGTAGGTCGGATGTTCCTCCTTTTCTCCCATGGCATTCTCCCAATCTTTTCGAGATTGAGGATCTAAGTCTCTGGTTGCAAAAAATGTAAAGATGTCGTCCCAGTGTTCGATCGGTCGGCCAGCGTTTCGAAGTGCTTCCCTCTTTGAGGTCACTATGTCCAACATGGCTTGTAGTTGTCCCGAGTTTTCTCTTTTCAGCGCTGTTAGTGACGCCAAGGCGTTCAAGTGTCGGAGAACTAGGAGTCGAGAATTGTCATATCGGTTCACCAAGATTTGCCACGCGACGTTGTAATTGCCGTCCGTGGTCGCAAGATGTTCGATGGCGGTCTTTGCCTCTCCCTCAATGGACGCTTTGAGAAAGTGCAGTTTCTGAACATTGTCAAAGGCCTCCTCTCGTTCCACGAGAGAACGAAACATGTCTTTGAACGGTACCCTTTCTTTATCGTATTTATTTTTTATCGTATAACCGACCTAAGGAAGCAGTAAAAACGCGTTGTGTCGAGGCAAATATGTCACGCGTGAAATACGGCTGACTCAGTAACCTTGTCTTTCGACACAATTTGTGGTGATCATGAGTGAACCTTTCCCAGAGCTGGCGGAGAGATTCAATGTGTGCTTCCACCGCCCCTGACGTTAGAACGTTGATGTCACCGAAGTGATCGTTCTCATAGTTGATTATGCGAGTAGTCAAGACCTCTTGTTGTTCCAGGCGATCCATCCCTGTTAGTGAGAAATACAATGTTTTCCAACAAGATTTTTTTTGTTATAGGTTAATGTAGCTGTCATGAAAGACCGTTTATTGAAATCGGAACTATTGTCTCGCCTTGTTTCCGGCACGGCTTGATATAATGATCGTTGCAGTAAATTGTAATCAATTAATTATAAAACCACCACGAATAGTGGTGAGGATAAAAGAGGTGAACAAGTGTGAACAACTTTCCGTAAGTGGGGCATCATTGCCCTGATGTTTCTGAGAAAGGTTTATAGGTGAGACCTTGTGCTTGATTAAATGCAATGTATCAACATGAAATGGAACTTGGGATTTTTGAAGAATCTTAGTTCGTATTTTTGGTGACGAGAAATTCTTATGTTCGCCCGTTAACATTAGATAATTGTTGTGTGATTGTAATTGGATAATTCGTTATTGTAATTGTATTACTCGATATAAAGTATTATCATAATGTAAACACAGACGAGATATTTCAAGTGTTGAGAGGTATGTGAGTGTGTGAAATGTTTCGAACTGGTGGGCGAGCACTTGCAAAATTCAAATTTCGAACAACAGTTAGTGCGAACTGCATCGAGACACGAGACGGACCGGTGTCAACCAATAAACTTATTCATACACAATTTTGGTTTTTGATCCTTAGATTTCCCCGCGAAGGAAATAATCAATTCTGTCCTCACTAAATCGAATTAAATTTGCGTTACCTTTTTAGTAACAATAATAAATAAAGTTGCAAAAGGAAATACTGCTGACAAATACAAAATAAACAAAACGGTGATAATATTAATAGTAAATGAAAAGTTATAACAGATAAAAAATGTAATAATAATAACAAATGTTAATAAAAGAGGGGATAAAATGACCAAATAATAAATCATGATGATGAAAGAATAAAAATGAATAAACAAGCCGCTTGTGGAAAGAGGTTGGCGATTAAATCTTTAAATGTTCAATTTCGAAACTAATCAGTGTTCTAAATTCTAATGAAACAAAGATGAACAATAACCATATAGATCTGGAGAGTATAGCTTCGATGTGAAACATTATTTCGTTCTTGAACTGTTTCCTTTTTTATCATCTCGTCACCGCGTCAAATGAGACAAAGGTCAACTATTGTTTCTCCACTTTCTCGTCTTCGCATCGAGCACTCGGGGAAAGCCTCGTCTGAAGAAGGAAGAGAGAAAGAAATTGAGCCGTAAACAAGGCAAGAGTGTGTTATTTTTTCCGCTTTCTCGTCTTCGCATCAAGCACGCGAGAAGGCCTCGTGTGAAGAAGGAAGAGAGAAAGAAATTGAGCCGTAAACAAGGCAAGAGTGTGTTATTTTTCCGCTTTCTCGTCTTCGCGTCGAGCACACGAGAAGGCTTCGTGTGATGGAGGAAGAGAGAAAGAAAATGCGCCGTAAACAAGGCAAGAGTGTGTTAATTTTCCGCTTTCTCGTCTGCGCACCAAGCACGCGAGAAGGCCTCGTGTAAAGAAGGAAGAGAGAAAGAAAATGCGCCGTAAACAAGGCAAGAGTGTTATTTTTCCGCTTTCTCGTCTTCGCGTCGAACACACGAGAAGGCCTCGCGTGAAGGAGGAAGAGAGAAAGAAAATGCGCCGTAAACAAGGCAAGAGTGTGTTATTTTTCCGCTTTCTCGTCTTCGCATCGAGCACACGAGAAGGCCTCGTGTGAAGGAGGAAGAGAGAAAGAAAATGCGCCGTAAACAAGGCAAGAGTGTGTTATTTTTCCGCTTTCTCGTCTTCGCTTCAAGCACGCGAGAAGGCCTCGTGTGAAGAAGGAAGAGATAAAGAAAATGCGCCGTAAACAAGGCAAGAGTGTGTTAATTTTCCGCTTTCTCGTCTTCGCATCAAGCACGCGAGAAGGCCTCGTGTAAAGAAGGAAGAGAGAAAGAAAATGCGCCGTAAACAAGGCAAGAGTGTGTTTTTTTTCCGCTTTCTCGTCTTCGCATCGAGCACACGAGAAGGCCTCGTGTGAAGGAGGAAGAGAGAAAGAAAATGCGCCGTAAACAAGGCAAGAGTGTGTTATTTTTCTGCTTTCTCGTCTTCGCATCGAGCACACGAGAAGGCCTCGTGTGAAGGAAGAAGAGAGAAAAAAAACGCGCCGTAAACAAGGCAAGAGTGTGTTATTTTTCCGCTTTCTCGTCTTCGCATCGAGCACACGAGAAGGCCTCGTGTGAAGGAGAAAGAGAGAAAGAAAATGCGCCGTAAACAAGGCAAGAGTGTGTTAATTTTCCGCTTTCTCGTCTTCGCTTCAAGCACGCGAGAAGGCCTCGTGTAAAGAAAGAAGAGATAAAGAAAATGCGCCGTAAACAAGGCAAGAGTGTGTTATTTTTCCGCTTTCTCGTCTTCGCATCAAGCACGCGAGAAGGCCTCGTGTGAAGAAGGAAGAGAGAAAGAAAATGCGCCGCAAACAAGGCAAGAATGATTCCGATTTCTCCTTCTCGCGTCATCATTTACCGCAATCTCCCTCCGGATCCGGCTCGAAGGACCAATTTCATGTTGTGGAGTCGAAGCCCCAATAGCTTGGAAGATGAATATCAACTGCTATAAAAAAAAGGAAGCCCTTAGGGGTAGCGATAAAGGGGAGACCGGTTATCCCATGGTTGTTTCGAAATGAGTGCGCTTTCAATAGAAATTGTTTGTTTATTTTCTATTTAAATTTATTTACAACGAATAATGTTAATACTACATATAATAAAGGTAACACTCTTGTTTGCATTTGATTGCGTATCTGTTGTACGATGCGGCAGAGAGAAGTGCAAGTGACGCGGAGAAAGGCGAAAGAAAAAGTAAGATGTAGCACAAAGTACCTTCGTTCATGGTTGGCTCTTAAGTGTCCCCCGCAAAGCCCAGCAGGCAGAGTTCCAGACAAAGGTGAGGCACCTCCAATTGCACTTGTGTGAACCCGAAAGAAAGGAAAAGAAATAACAGTTTTGCGAACCGAGGTCCTTCCCCTCGGCGCGCTGATCCCCTCTTCTCACTTTCGACCGGCACCGACGTGTCGGAGATGGCGGTTTTCTTCCGAACACCGCCCAACGCGAAGGACAGCCAGTCAACACCCCCCGACCATAACCAGCTTCCTCAAAATAATCTCGAAATAAAAATATATGATTAAAAATAAATGATCTCAAAATAAAAAAACCTATAAGAAAAAGAAATTCGAGTTGTTATTTATTTTCACCTTTCTCCTTTCCTTTTTTTTTTTTGAACAAACACATTCGGCAGCTCCGTCCACCCTAAAAGAATCCTCAAATCGACCCTTCTGGTCGATTTGGCCCTTTCACGGCAGGGAGGTGGCGTCCACGTTCGGGCGCCATCCCAGCCATAACATTTGGTGACAGCAAAATTAGGGCGGAACCCGAATGTGCCCAACACATAGGAAAGTAGTTATCCCATCCCGTCATATGACAATTGGTGAGGGCGGAACCCGAGAATATTCAACCAATAAATATCCTGACAAAAAAAAATAGTACTACCTGAAACTGGCGTGACTACAAAAACAGAAAGTACCCAATAAGCTGGCTGTCCTTGCCTTTGTAAAAAACCTTCACTTTTTTTTCTTGGTAGAAAGATGCTTCCTTTTAAATGCAGATTCTGAAAAAGATAATCGAACTTTTAATGAAAAAAGATATAAATTTACATATATATTATTATTTTTTTTTAATGTCCAATATTTCATAAATGTCTAACAAAAAAATAACTCGAAAAGACACACAAAATTTAAATACAACCGATAAAAACACATTACTAGGAACAGGACTAACTAACGATAGGAAACCTAAAAAACCGTCAATTGAAAAGTTAGAAAATATTACGGAAAAACAAGAAATTGTAGAAGACAAAGCTATAAAGCCTGAACTAGCCCCAAAAAACTCCGAAAACCCACAAACCGCAGAACAAAATATCCTAGAAGCAAACGAAAACATTCAAACGCTAAAACAACACCTAGACAATATAGAACAAAATACACTCTCACGAAAGACGCACATCGACGATGTAAGAAGTAAATTTAACGAACTAGTTACAGAATTCGATTGTCTCATAGATAAAACTCCAGAGAAAATATCAGAATCCCGAGACTGGTACACAAAACATACACCGCTATGTGCCAGCACCCCAACAAATAGTAATATAAACCAGCAACACAAAAAAAGAACCAACAACGAAGAATATCAGATTATTAAAGAAAACCCCGTACATGAAAGTACTAATATAAGATAGGAAATCATAATATCGAAAGCGAAGGTGAAGACACCTTCAGAACGATAAATAACCCCAATCCATATTTTTTCGAAGACGAAATAGCAAAGATGGCGAACTACAAAGACAAACTAACTCTTAACCACGCTATAGAAAATGTACCCAGATATGACGGAAACCCGAAAACTTTTTACACTTTGGTCGACGGTTGCGAGGAAGCAAGAGATATGCTACCCGAAGAATCAGAAGTAGACTTAGTAAAATTAATAAAAAGTCGACTAAAAGGAGAAGCACGACGAGCTGTAAAAAATAACACATTCGAAACCGTATCAGCCCTGCTTAAATGTTTACGAGAAATTTATGCCCCGGCACATTCAATAACAGAAATCAGACAAGAATTAATAGGGATGCACCAATTTAATTTTGAAAGTTTCGTCGAATATGGAAATCGCGTCGGAGAAGCAAGAGATCGAATATTAGAAATTTACAAAGCCTTGAGCGAAGATGACGAAGTAACAGACATAGACAAAGAAAGAACCGAACAAGAAATTCTAGAGACATTTTTAACTGGATTAAAACCCGAAATAGAAGTTAGATTATTAAATTCAGAACTAACAGACCTATCAGCTGGTATACATAAAGCAATACAGATAGAAAGAAGACTAAAACTCGCAAATAATGTAAGAGGAATCCCACTTGAAGAACCAAAAAACGAAGAAAAACCTAAAACACAAAGAATAAAATTTTTAACTACAGAAAAAAAAATGTCAAATCTGCAAAAAAGTAGGACATGAAGCTGATACGTGCCTCTTCAGAAACTCAAATCAACAAAAATTTCAACCCAACGACTATCAATCTTACGGATATCCAAGAAATAAGTATCATCAGAACACCCCTCAATCAAACAATTACAAACCAAACAACTATCAACCTCGAAACTATCAAAAGAAACCTTACAACTCTCAACAAAATCACCAAAAAAATCAACCACAACGTTATACAAGGAACTATAATCAGGAACAACACTATAATCATCCAAAAAGTTCCAAAATCCACACAATCAAAACCAAAACTTTAAACATCACAACTACCACGAATCTAATGGCAAGAATGCAGAAAACTAAAATTCAAGGAACAAATACGAGCAGAATTAATCAAGGAATTAAAAGACTCAACAAATCCGGGAAACGAAAATAGTCTTTCCAGAACAGGCGCAAAGAGGGAGACTGGAAACAAGCGCCAAATGAACCTTGTGACAAAATCAAAAACCAGTCCAGAGAAATAAAAACAGTCAATCTAAATAAACATGATGCCCCATTAATACAAATAAACTCAAAAGATTTACATGCAATGATAAACCTACTGGTTGACACCGGAGCCAGCGTAAACATCATTAAAGAAAAATATGTAAAAGGAGAAACATTAATAGACGAAACCAATATAATAGATCTAAAAGGAATCTCGGAACAACCAGTAACTACAATGGGAGTAGTAATATTCGAGATATTAGGACATGACACACTATTCCACGTAGCTAAAAACAGCTTCCCAATAGATTGCGAAGGAATTTTAGGATCAGAGTTTTTAAAAAGCAATGAAGTTACAATAGACTACAAAAATAACCTTATTAAATGGAAAAATAACACAAAATATTTCAACAGCCCAGAAACTATAAAAATTCCGGCTAGAGCAGTATCTACAATGTTCATAAAAATAAAAAACAATAACATTCAACATGGGTATGTACCACACATCAATATCAAAGAAGGTGTATTCTTGGGCGAAGCTCTTGTTAAAAATAATGAAGGAAAAGCATATTTACAAATTTTTAATACATCAAATGAAGTATTAAATTTAGACATTCCAACAGTCGAAATAGTAGAAATAGAGGAAAATGAAAACGAAATAATAAATGAAAACAAATATGAAAATGAAATAATAAATGAAAACAAATATGAAAATGAAATAATAAATGAACACGAAAATGAAATAATAAATGAAAATAATGAAATAACCAACAAAAACAAATACGAAAACGAAATAATAAATGGAAGCAAAAATGAAAAAGAAAAAGAAATAATAAATAAAAACAAATATGAAAATGAAATAATAAATGAAAACAAATATGAATATAAAAATGAAATAATAAATGAATACGAAAATGAAATAATAAATGAAAATAATGAAATAACCAACCAAAACAAATAGGAAAACGAAATAATGGATGGAAACAAAAATGAAAAAGAAAACGAAATAATAAATAAAAACAAATATGAAAATGAAATAATAAATGAAAACAAATATGAATATGAATATGAAATAATAAATGAATACGAAAATGAAATAATAAATGAAAATAATGAAATAACCAACAAAAACAAATACGAAAACGAAATAATAAATGGAAACAAAAATGAAAATGAAAACAATATAATAAATGAAAACAAATATGAAAATGAAGATGAAACAACGAACGAAAATGAAATTAACCAAATGATAAAACAACACTTACCGAAATCTTTTAATTCCTCAATACAGGAAGATCAAGACTTCTATAATGAAAATGTAAAGCTACTAATCTTACAAAAGAGGAAAATAAACAAAAAACTCCAAGAAACAACATCAAAGGAACCACACGAATACAAGGAAAAAGATAAAAATAAACTCGATGTGGACCTAATAAATAAACCTTCTGAAAATATTACAAACGAAACATCAACTACGAAAAGGGATAATCATATAATAATACACGGTTCAGAAGAACCAAACAAACATCCCAATAAACAAAAAAAAACTCTTTACATACACAGAATATTTAAACGAACCCCTAACAAGAATGCAAACAACTAAAGTATATCACATAACCAAAGAAACAAAACGAGCAAAACAAGTAAAACAGCTATTACAAATGGATCATCTAAACACTGAAGAAAAAGAAAGTATAGATAGAATAATAAATAAAAATGTAGACACATTTCACTTACCAGACGAGCCTTTAGGCTTCATACCACTTATAAAGCATAAAATAATAACAACTGACGAAGTACCTATAAACACAAAACAATACCGATTCCCCCCTATACATAAAGAAGAAATTAATAAGCAAATATCGGAACAATTAAAGAGTGGTATAATAAAACCATCAGAATCACCATATAACACACCCATATGGATAGTACCTAAAAAAACGGATACTCAAGGTAACAAAAGATGGAGAATGGTTTTAGATTTCAGAAAATTAAATAATAAGTCAATAGGCGATTCATACCCTATTCCAAACATTGTCGATATACTAGACCAACTTGGAAGTGCTAAATATTTCTCAATTTTTAATCTTGCATCCGGATTCCTGCAAATAAAAATGCATGAAAACGACTCTCACAAAACAGCCTGTTCTACCCCACATGGACATTATGAATTCAATACAATGCCATTCGGATTAAAAAATGCACCAGCAACCTTCCAAAGACTAATGGACATAATCTTATCAGGCCTACAAGGTAACGAACTTTTTGTATATCTTGACGATATTGTGATATACGCATCATCTTTAAAAGAACATGAGATCAAATGCGAGAAATTAATGAAACGACTAAGAAACGCAAACCTTAAATTACAACCAGACAAATGTGAATTTTTAAGAAAAAAAGTTTGTTATTTAGGACATATAATTAGCGAAGAACGTCTAAAACCAGAGCCGAACAAAATCAATTGCGTACAGAAATTTCCAATACCTAAAAATCAGAAGAATATCAGACAATTTCTCGGACTCGTGGGATACTACCGTAGATTTATTGAAAATTTTTCATCTATAGCCAAACCAAAAACGATATATCGTTCAAATGGGAACAAGAAGAAAACGATGCATTCAACACACTGCGTGAAAAATTATGCAACGCACCTGTCCTACAGTACCCTAACTTCAATGAACCTTTTATAATCACTACAGATGCATCAGGATATGCGATAGGCGCAATACTATCTCAAGGAGAAATAGGTAAAGATAGACGTATTGCTTATACCTTTCGCGTACTAAACGATCACGAAAAGAAATACGAAACTTATGATAAAGAAGCTCTCGCAATATACTATGCTATATTACATTTCAGACCTTACGTTTATGGAAAACATTTTACGGTGGTTACTGATCATAAACCCCTCATATCATTCAGAACAAAAAAAGATCCCAATTCCATAGTTGTCAAATGGATGTACAATTTATTAGAATACGAATTTGAAGTAATACATAAAGCAGGCAAATCAAACGTCAACGCAGATGCATTAGGGGCCGTCCATAAATTACGTTACCATTTTAGGGGTGGGGGGGGGGGGAGGTCAGCCAAGAACTACGGTCTATATAAAATATATGTATAAAATTATAAAACTGTCTACAGGGGGGGGGGGTTAAAAATGCCCAAAAAAGGGTCTACGTAGTTTATGGATGGCCCCTTATCCAGAAATCCTATACTAAAAATTAACGAATCAAATAAAAGAGCATACCTTAATAATACCATTACTAAGATTATGGAAAATATGGGATGGAGAGGAGCCGGAGTAGGCAGATATAATCAAGGAATTAGAGAACCAATCAGAATTAAAACCCAAACCGACCGAAAAGGACTAGGATTTAATGGAGACAGTAATTACTGGATTAATTACAGCAACCAAGATGCACAAGCACTAGAACCAATTAAATTCATTAAAAGTAAACACACAATAGCAAAGAACAAAATTCTTAAACAATTACAAGTACACAGTCCAATATATAATATTCAAAAACCTCGAAACGATAAAGTAAATTACACAGGGCCAAAATACAACCTTCCGGCTGTAATACCATTCTGTACAAAATGTTATAAATTAAATCACATAGAAATAAATTGTCCTGGAATATTCACACACGAAAAGAAAAATATACAAAAACCGAAAAACGTACCAAAGATGAAATAAACAATTTAGAACCTGAATGTAAACAAATCGCAAATATCACAGACTCAGCATGCCTGAGATGAAGTACAAGAAAAATCCAACCTCCCAAAATACTAGAGATAAATAATAAAAAACAACAGACAAAATTATATAAAAGTGAGCACCAACAAAGAGGACGGCCTAGAACAAAAAATACGGAACCAACCAGAAAACAACAGCAAAACGACACGAATTACAACCTAAATAATGACAATATAGAATTAGACTCAAGTAATGAAAGCAACGACACTGACGAAGAAATCACTAACAAATATAAAAAACGCTGTTGCAACAAAAACATTATAGAAATTAAAAATTATATATATATATATATATGCAAAAAGACAACGTAGCCCATTTCGTAACCACATCTGGGAAACTATGCCATAATAGAAACTTAAAACACAAAAACAGAAACGAACTCCCAAAATTTGAAAACCTTACTTTAAATAAAATCTCAATATCAAAAGAAAAAAATAAATACCATTTTGCACTTCCAATAGCAACAGACACAGGAGAAAGTCAATTAACAATATTAAAAAATATTAAAACTGTAATAAAATCTTTAAAAAAAGAAGCAGATAACTTAGATTTAAACACAATTAGCATTTCAAAAACAGAGAACATAATAGGCATAAATAGGACAAAAGTGAAAGATATTTTAGAACAAAATTTTAAAAACGGCAAAACAAAGATAATAATCTGCAACGGAACAATTAACCACCCCGATGAAAACGACAGGGAGGACATTATAAAAGAACTACACTCTTCACCTGTAGGAGGACACAAAGGAATCAATAAAACACTCAAAAGAATTAAACAAAATCACTACTGGGAAAACATGAAATCCGATATAGACAAATTCATTCAATCATGCAAATCCTGCCCATTAAAAAAATTAAGTAGAATTAAAACCAAACAACCAATGGTCATATCTGACACACCAAGAAAAGCTCTAGAAAAAATAGCAATGGATATTGTAATACCAAACAATAAAACCGAAGAAGGCTATGAAAACATCTTAACTATCCAAGACAATTTAATAAAATATTTAGTAGCTATACCTTTAAAAAAAGCCACAGCCTCAGACATAGCAGAGGCACTAAAAAAACGATTTATATGCATTTTTGGCACTCCAAGAAGCATCCTAACAGACCAAGGGAAGAACTTTTTGAGCAAAATAATGAAAAAAATGGCAAAACTCTTCATTATAAAATTCATCATGTAATAAAGAATACATTAAACATTTCACAAACAAACACTCTGACTGGGATAAATGGCTAGAATTATCTACTTTTTCCTATAATACTAGCATTCACGAAGGAACTAAATACACACTTTTTGAACTAATGTTTGGTAGAATAGCAAAATTACCGCCATCAAAACTTATCGAACATGAAACCCAAGAAACATAGAGTGACTATGTATAAAACCTCAAACTTTACGACACACAGAAATTCGCAAGACAAAATCTAACAACCGCTAAACTAAAATCAAAACATTACTACGACAAACATATTAACCCAATAACATTTAATATAGGAGACCCTGTTTTACTTCAAAAAAATTACAAAACTAGCAAATTCGAGGACGAATATCAAGGCCCCTTCGAAGTACTCGAACTATTTGATAACGGAAATATAAAAATAAGAATAAAAAACGAAGACAAAATAGTTCACGCGAATCGACTAAAATGATCAAAAATACCATTACAGTAAATTTAAGTATGTATATAAAAGAAAAAAAAAACTGAAAACAAAAAAATAATATATATATATATATTATTTAGCAACATATATACTAGAAGTATCACGAGATGAGTGTGACAAAATACACAACGCAGGGACGTTAACTATAAATTCCAATATATTCCTAGATCAAATAACACCTAACAAAGTTTACTCCCGCAGTTTAAACATGGCTGGTACATCCCAAGTAGATGGAAATTGTAAAGAGTAGAGGGGGTATGACAGTTCTGCGCCACTCGCGGTTTCGGTGGATCGCGAGGGGTACCTCGCGAGATGACTCGCGAATTAAGATTGCGAATTAAGACCGCGAATTAAGACCGCGATTTGATTGCGCAAATAATTATTGTCATGCTACCCCCCCCCCCCCCCCCCCCCCCCCCCTCAAAACACATGGATGGTATACGAGTTGAGACGCGCCTCAAATCCATTAGTCATTCCCATCTGTGGAAAAACACGTGTACCTTCGACATCTGGCGCTCGGGGCCTGGCTTTTCCCACCACTCATTCGAAGCGTGCTTGAATAGCGCCGGGGGAGGTCGGCATCGGCGCCGACCACCCTTCGAAAAACACATGCAATTTCTAA
The DNA here is from genome assembly GCA_030407085.1 of Trichopria drosophilae. Lineage (NCBI taxonomy): Eukaryota > Metazoa > Arthropoda > Insecta > Hymenoptera > Diapriidae > Trichopria > Trichopria drosophilae. The sequence continues at coordinate 130,246,473 of CM059582.1, read as the reverse complement.
GAATATTACATAATATGTTGGAACCTATATCTCGTAAAGATGGTATACGAGTTGGAACGCGTCTAAAATCCATTAATCATTACGTTAATCATCGACCCTCTTCTATTTCTTCACAATAATCTCACCAGCGAATCATATAAATCCTTCGATAGAACCACGGAGCTATCAGTTTCTATTCAAAATTCACGCTCCGTAGTTCTCTATCGTTCTCTACAAAATAAAGAAAAAGAAATGGAAGTAGAACGATATCTCGATGAGCTCTATACGTGGGTCGAGTATAAATATTATAATATAAAAAATTATAACGCATCCACGAATACAATTCGCGAGTTTTATGAAAGTTGCGACAGTGCAATTGAAAGTTTACGGCCATATACAACGACATCAGTGGAACACAACATCGAAAACGCTGTGGAGTTGGCAGTCAACCGCCTCATTGCCATGCGAGAGAAAATTAAATCGATAAATTTGAATACACAGGAGAAAGACAAGGATATTGATAATGATGAGAGATTCGATCATCTGGATTCCGATATGGAGCAGGAGATGAGCAATATTTTAGATTCGTTCTCTCCACTCTTCATTTACGAGGAAGTTGATTCACCTTTCGAAAATCGCATAAAAACTGGACTCGCGATCAATTTTGAATATTGGGATTTAAATCATTTCTTTGATGCTGTAAAATTAAAAGTGTTCGATACTCTACGCGTAGCTCTCAAAGAGTACCAGTGTGTGAATGTGTGCATAGTTTTCGGGGGAGAGGTGTGTGATATAGAAATAACGCTACACTACTTTGAGAATTTTGATAATGGATATGAAAAATTAGATATCACTTCAAATTTAAACAAGTGGTATGAAGAAAAAATAAAATCTCAGATTTCATCAGATCTTGAAAATCTCTCACCCGATTTTGAATATCTAGACCCCCTATTTTTTCAAATTCAAATATGTAGGATTGTATAAGTGCTATTCAACTCATCTATTCGAATAGCTGTGCCCATGTGTGCAAGTCCAACCTGAACTACTCCTGTGAATAGCTTTTTACGTGACGGGGGGGGGGGGGCAAACTAATAGATAGTTAATGTTCACCCCACTACATAGCTCGAAAAGCTCTACAAATACGACGTATATATAAATATGGTGCCAGTATATCGAAAATCTCAAGTGTTGGCGCGCTGAAGAATCGACGTTTTTGTTTTACCAGAGTCTACCCAAGTTTTATTACATCAAGATGGTTGATGTGCGGAAAGTTTTTAGTTCCTGGGAGAGGTCCCTCACAATGGTGTATCGCACCCTGGATGAAGACGCTACTTTGGATCAGTTCCGTAACTTCATCGAAGAGTGCCGCGGAACCGTCGACAAAATATATAAGTACATAAAGTTAAATCGCGGTATTCCAATCGGTACAAAAGCGTCCATAGAATCGCGAGCACATCGCATCTTAGGACTCAAGGCTGCAGCATCAAGGAATTTGATGCAAAAGGAGGGAAAAGGACCCCGAGGAAATCTCGTACTCGAAGAAAATGTGCAATCCGCCTTCAATAATCGCCTTCGTACCAGCCCGGTGGTGAATATAAAGTATTTAGATCCTGCACAGTTTTTTGAAGAATCAAAAGCTGTAATAATAAAATACGTGCGTGGTGCAATAAGTGATTTTAATAATGTGAAAGTGTGCATCGTGTTTTCGGGACAGTTTGTGCATGGTGAGCAGGAAGATAATAAATACTTTAGTAATAAGTACGTAGCACTATGTGCTACAAGTAATTTAACAGAGTGGTTCGACGAAAGAATGAAGGCACCCATTCTTTCATCACTTGAAGACTTTCAAGAGCGCGACTCGGGCTGGGCATTATCTGCCATAAATTCTCTCATTATACAAGTGGAAAAATATAATCCAATGCGTGCTGAACGATGGATCGACTTACCCAAGTGGATCAGAGATAAAAAGGCCGTGATCAATGTGCATGGTTTCGAAGACGATTGCTTTAAATGGGCAATTCTTTCTGCTTTCTTTCCTGTAAAATCACAGGATCATCCGCATAGGCGATCATCATACATAGAGCATGCGGAAAAAATAAAATTTACCGGTATTCATTTCCCTGTCGCACTTAAAGACATTCCGAAATTCGAAAAGCTGAATGAAATCTCAGTGAATGTCTTTATGATAGCCGATAAGAACGAAGTGCTTCCTGTACACTTGACTACTGATGAAAAGAATCGGCACATCAATCTACTCCTTGTGTCTGAAGAACGGTGGAAAACCCCACGACCCTCCTCATCTTTTGTTTTGGACGATGTCGAAGTCGAGGAAGATGACAGGATCAATCATCATTATTGCTGGATAAAAAATTTATCTCGATTAGTGAGCAAGCAGTGCAGCAAACATGATGGGGGAAACATATCTGCAATCGCTGTCTCCACTATTTCCACAGTGTAGAAAAACTCGCCACACATAAACTCGAGTGTGGAAAGAAAAATGATTGTGCGGTAAAACTTCCCGAAACAAAAAACAGCATTTTAAAATTTAAAAGTTTGAGTCGAGCCATGCCGGTACCCTTCATTGTTTACACTAACACCGAGTGTCTCCTCGGGAAAGTAGATTCGGAGACAGCACCTAAGTTGGCCTATGAAGAGCATAAAATATATAGCGTAGGATACTACCTGGATTGTAACCACGACTCGTCGTTGTCCCGTTACCGTTCTCACCGGGGGTCCGACTCTGCTACCTGGTTTGCCAACGAGCTGAAGAAGTTGGCCGATGAAATTAATCAGGTAAACCCTCACTTTATATAATTGATATCATTATTCATTCTTATTTAAAAACATCATAAAAATTATACACAATTAATACAAATTAAACTTAAACTAATATAATACACTTTATATATACTATATTTTCAATTATTCGTCAATCTTAATTAATAGTGGATGACTTTTGTTTCTTCCAGATTTTGCTAGACACGAAGCCGATGAACTTGACTCCGAGAGAAGAGAATGCATTTCGGTCGGCGTCGATGTGCCACATCTGCGGGGGCTCGTTTACCGACAAACATGTTGCAGTCAGAGATCACGATCATCTCACTGGTCAATTTCGAGGTGCTGCGCATAATAAGTGCAATATTAATTATAAATTTACTTTTAATATTCCTATCATATTTCATAATTTAAGTGGCTACGACGCTCATTTTTTAATTCGCGAAGTTACCAATTGTTTCGAGGGAGACTTGAAAGTCATTCCTTGCAATATGGAAAAATATATATCGATTATAAAGCGTGTACAAGAGACAAAAATTAAGCTAACATTTTTAGATTCCCTTAGATTTCTGAATTGCTCCCTCGACAAAATGGCATCATATTTATCGAATGATGATAAAAGTATTTTAAAATCTCATTTTCCAAATGAGAATGAATTTAATTTATTAACACGTAAGGGAATTTTCCCCTACGATTACGTAAAAGAAATGAGCGTCTTGGATGAGCCATACCTCCCTTCTCGCGATAATTTTTACAATAAATTGAATGATTGTGAAGTGAGTGTTGAAGATTATGTGCATGCAACGAATGTGTGGAAAACGTTTAATTGTGAGACGTTGGGTGAGTATTCGGATCAATACTTAAAAACCGATATTTTATTGCTCGCAGATGTATTTAAAAATTTTCGAACAACACTGTTAAGATCGCACGGTTTAGATCCCGCGCATTAATATACTGTACCTGAATATACTTGGGACTGTGCTCTCAAGCATACCCAAGTAGAGTTACAATTACTCACCGATATCGATATGGTAATGTTTATTGAACGGGGTATACGGGGAGGTCTTTCTCAATGTTCAAACCGGTACGCGAAGGCAAATAATAAATACATGTCCGATTATGACCCATCAAAAGAGTCAAAGTATTTAATGTACTTTGATGTTAATAATTTGTATGGATGGGGAATGAGTCAATCACTGCCTACCGGAGGTTTCCAATGGGTTGACAATGTCGATTTCGAAAATGTACCCGATGACTCGGAAATTGGATACATTCTCGAAGTCGACTTGACCTATACTGGAGAAATACATAATAAGCAGAAAGATCTCCCGCTATGCCCCGAGCGAGCAGTTCCACCCGGTTCAAAACAGCCGAAATTACTCGCTACATTAAATGACAAGGAACGTTATGTCATATATTATCGGAACTTCAAACAGGCGATCGCCCACGGTATTGTTGTGAATGAGGTACATCGCATTCTGCAATTCAAGCAGTCTCCATATTTAAAGTCATACATTGACTTGAATACCAAACTCCGCACAGTTGCGACAAATGATTTTGAAAAAAAATTGTATAAATTGATGAACAATGCGGTATTTGGGAAAACCTTGGAGAATGTTCGTAAAAGAGTGGATGTAAGTTTAAAATCGAAATGGGATGGAAGATATGGCGTTGAAGCGTTCATTTCGAAACCAAATTTTCATCGAATAGTAATATTTGGTGAAGACTTGGTCGCGATACAACTAAAAAAATTAGAAGTAGTTATAGATAAGCCTGTATATGTCGGAATGGCTATATTGAATATTTCTAAAACAAAATTGTATGAGTTCCATTAAGATTATGTTTTAGAAAAATTTAAAGAAAATGCGAAACTATCGTATACCGATACCGATTGTCTTATTTATGAATTTAACTGTAGCGATATTTATGATTGTATGAAACGCGATATTAATATGTACGATACCAGTGATTACGAGAAAAATAATGAGTACGGTATGCCGCTAGTCAATAAAAAAGTATTAGGGTTAATAAAGGATGACTGTAGTGGAAAGTTAATGACCGAGTTTGTCCGACTCAGGTCAAAAATGTATGCGTTGCGTGTGTTAGGCGAAGGTGAGAAGAAGAGAGCGAAATGTGTGAAAGAAGTCGTCGTCCGAACTGGTTTTCGAAAAGACCTCCGGCATTTTCGATGACTGCTTCCAGTCTAGCACATATAACCCTCTCATATAGCTTTCAGGTACATTCAGCGCTGCGATCTTCACTGCCATTCCAGGTACCCTGGCGGCTTGGCTGCACCAGCAATTGCCATCAGGCCAGTGCCAATCGGCCGTTCCCGCTGTTCTGGGAATAAATGGCCGACGACTTTGCCAAGGAAGGATGGACAAGATGCGTGCGTGTGTGTGTGTGTGTGTGTGTGTGTGTGTGTGTGTGTGGTGGTGTGTGTGTGTGTGTGGGTGTGTGTGTGTGTGTGTGGGTGTGTGTGGGTGTGTGTGTGTGTGTGTGTGTGTGTGTGTGTGTGTGTGTGTGTGTGTGGGTGTGGGTGTGGGTGTGTGCTATACAAACAAAAATTATTAATAAATTAATTAAATATATATAAGTTCATTCTTACCATTCCCCAATCCTAATCCTCGTCCGGACCGGATTCGAAATAAGTTGCGTCCGAGTCGATGTCTTCAGGTTCATCATCGGCGCCAGATTGCCATGGTAAACCGTACTGTTCATACACGGTTGGAAGGTCAACTATCTCCTCCATTCTTCTTTTCTCCCTCGGCTTTATTTCTCTTCTGACAGCATTGAGGTATTGACGCAACTCTGCGTCAATTGTAAATTTCCTCTCTGCGGCTTCTTCCTCCAACACCATTATTTCCCTTTTCAATGATTCCTTCTCATGATGCTTGCGCATCTTATAATCGCGAATGACGCGACGACATTCGCATGCCCCGTGTTCAGGTATGCATTCGATATGCTCGACCGTCGATACGCACGGAAACTGTAAATGTCGGTAACGTACCGCGAAACTCCTTTTCATTAATTGTTTAAATGTTTGCTTGAACTTAGTTGACTATAAATTGCGATAGTGGCGCCCTCTCTTTCCGGTTCCGCCGAATTTCCACGAGACCCGCGGCACGCGGCCAGTCTGTTCTGGAATGCGAGAGGATACGCACGTAATTTCAGCGCACACTTTTCCAATTGTATTTCCTCAAAACTGCAAAATACAGTGTTTTGTTTTTGAGGATCGGATCTAGTGATTTCTTTCGGGCATCATCTTCACGGTACCTCTTCCTTTGGATTCGGGCCTATTTTTTCTACCGTCGCTCTTTATTCAATAACGCGACAGATTTTGGCGATCCTGCCAGGATCCACTGGTGTACCTACGGTTCCTGTACGATAATTAAAGGAAAAAGGAGGATATTTGTCAAGTGCACTTTCAAGGAAGGACTTTCAGTGCATTCATAAGTGCAGTGCCACAAACACTTCAGTGCAAAGTAGTGCAGTGATAGTGCATTTTGTGCCGTTGAAAATTCAAAAAAAGGGGGGAAAGTTCCATCGAACTTTCGAGAACTTTCCGCGTGCGAATTTCCGCGTCGGTTTCCCCTTCTCGACGCACCACGCCGGGCCGTCCGCCCCGCTTTCCACTCCGCCCCTCCCATCCTGAATTGGAGGCCCCACCGCGCTCTCGCGGTGCCTCCCCGCTCCGCTATCCGCTCGCCGTAGAGCCAAGTTCCATTTTCGCGACATTGCCGCGTGCGTCGCAGATTCTCGCATCGCATTTAATTGTCGCCTCGCAAAACTCGCGCTCGTGACATGGCTACAACAGAAACCCTTGACGTTTTGATTGAAGCCCAGACGACTGACTTTCACAGCATTAATCATGCGATCGAAAGTTTGACCACGCTATCTCAACCTTCGGTGGGAAAATTGAAAGTTCGGATTCATTATTTGGAGACATTATGGCAAGCCTGTCGTCTCAGACACACACGCATTAACCAAATAGCTACGGATATAGAGAAACGTCATCCATATTTTTCGGAGTCTGTCTTCGATACCAATGAAACCATTTATCTGGATGCAGTCGGCGACATTGAGGATTTGATTCTGCTCCAAACGCCATCGACTTCCACGCAATATGGTGATCAGGTTCCAGCATCTCCGGTCCAGCACGGCATCTCTCGTCAATCACCGCAGCTGCCACGCATCGATTTGCCTCGTTTCTCAGGTGATTACAACAAATGGGACTCCTTTAAAGATCTTTTCAATTCCTTAATTATTAAAAATAATTCGATTGATAATGTCCGAAAGCTGCATTATTTAAAATCCTGCCTTTCCGGTGAGGCTTTAAATATGATTGATCATTTACAATCGACTAACGATAATTTTGCTGTTGCTTGGAATGCACTCGAGTGTCATTTTTCGAACAAACATTGCATTATAGACAGTCATTTGCATGCTTTATTCGCGATTCCGACTATTAAAAAAGATTCCGCTTCTGACTGCGCGATTTACATCACAAGCTCGTCACGAGTTTAGGTGCTTTATCGGCTTTAGGTGAACCTGTCGAACAATGGAGTTCTCTTTTAGTCCACATGACAGTATCGAAACTTGATCCTAGTACACGCAAGGATTGGGCACTTAGTGTCGGTTCGGAACGAAGCTATCCGGAATTTGATAAATTAAAAGCTTTCATAAACAACCGCGCTCACGGTTTGCAATCAGCACAACCCAATCCTGCCTGTGTATCCGGATCTAGCAGTCATAATCATTCTGATGCAAAATCATCACGTCAAAGGACCCAAGTGCAAGTCCACGCAACAGTACCGACGTCAAATGCACGTCAATGTCCCATTTGTTCCGGTAATCATTTTATATATTTATGTAAGCGTTTTCAGAATCTTACGTTATCAAAACGATTTGATCACGTTAAAAAACACCAATTATGTATAAATTGTCTCGGCAATCACGATGTTGCTAAATGCGTAAGTAAGCGAACTTGTTACATTTGTAAGGCGAAACATCACACCCCGCTGCACCGAGACCAGGTTTCTGATTCGTCGGTAATATCGGTATCTACGACTCCAGCAGTCACCCCGACTCTTAACGCGTCATTAACGGATCCGAGCTCCGTTCTCACTCACTTCGCATCGAATCAACTAGTTAAATCGGCCTCAATTTTACTTGCTACCGCGATTGTTGTAGTGCATTCTACGTCTGGGCGTTCGATTCGTGTTAGAGCCTTGCTCGATCAAGGGTCCACGTGGACATTCGTGACGGAAACATTAGCAAATGCTTTAAATTCACGTAGCAAACGGGTATCGGCCTCTATCCACGGTATAGGAGGATCATCAGCTGGTGCGATTAACAGAGCTACCGAGATATCAATATCTTCCCTCCACTCTTCAGATCCCTCCTTGCACACACATGCACTCGTGATGAAATCTCTTACCACATATGTCCCAACGACCAATCACAAGTTTTCAGAATGGTCTCATTTGCGACATTTATATCTCGCCGATTCTGACCCTACAAACTCTGAACCCATTCAGTTATTAATCGGATCGGACTTGTACGGTTCTGTGCTTTTATCTGGGGTAATCCATGGCTCGATTGGTCAACCAACAGCCCAAAATACGATTTTTTGTTGGATCCTGTCTGGTTGGACCTCAACCCCCTCTCCAATGTCTTTAGATGCTCCAAACCATGCTCTTGTGCATCACTGCTCAACCGCTGACCCGCTAGTCACTGCTATGGAGAAGTTTTGGGAGATTGAGGACATCCCCTCTCTTCCTCTTCTCACACCTGACGACGAGCGCTGCGAAGCTCATTTTCTCAAAACTCATCGCCGTGACGAGTATGGTCGATATGTCGTTCGACTGCCGTTTCGCACGCCCTCCGTTGCTCTTGGTGATTCTCGAAATGCAGCTCTTTAATCGTTCAAAAGCTTAGAACGGCGACTAGCCCGTTCTCCCTCGGACAAGCACGAGTATCACGCATTCATGAGAGACTACGAGAGTCAAGGTCACATGACTCAAGTGGCCTCGGAACCTTCGCTTCGATCGTTGTTTTATATGCCTCATCACGGCGTGAGGAAAGAGTCGAGCACGACAACCAAGTTACGTGTTGTGTTCAACGCGTCGCAAAAATCGAACAATTTCACGTCCTTGAACAATCATTTGCTTACGGGTTCCAAGTTGCAGGCTGATCTGACAGATGTCCTGCTGCAATGGCGAACTTTCAAATTTGTTTATTCTGCTGACATCTCTCAGATGTATCGCCGGATCTTGGTAGATCCTCGTGACCGTGATTATCAACGGATTTTGTGGCGCTATGAATCGGACGCTCCCATTGCCGAATTCCAGCTGAATACAGTGACTTTCGGAGTTTCGTGTGCTCCTTATCTCGCTCTTCGAGTTCTTCAACAACTCAACGAAGACGTAGGTGAGGAATTTCCGCAAGCGTCAACCATTTTAAGGTACGGTCTTTATGTTGATGACTTTCTTTTCGGTGAAAACTCTGTTTCGAACGCACGCCATTCTCGTGAGCAATTGATCGCTCTCCTAGCAGCAGGTGGATTTACTTTACGCAAATGGGCCAGTAACGCCTCAGAACTGCTCGATGGAATCGATCCATCTGATCACGGTCTGGCATCTGATAAAATGTTTCAAACTGACGAAGGCATTAAGCTTCTCGGAGTGCATTGGAGTCCCTCACGTGACGCGTTTCAATTTGAAGTGACCCTCGGAAACTCTGCTCGGCACACTAAACGCTCGCTTCTCTCTCTCATTGCGCGAATTTACGACCCATTGGGATGGGTGGCTCCCGTCATAGTAACCGCTAAAGTCTTCGTTCAACAACTTTGGACTGGGACACACCTTTACCTGATGACCTTCAAACGCGGTGGAATACGTTTTATTCGACTTTGCCATGTCTAGGATCTTTTTCAATCCCTAGATGGACTGGACAAGGAACAGATACAACTGAATGCACGATTCACGGTTTCTCGGACGCATCCAGTACGGCATACGCTGCTGTAGTTTATATTCGCGTTGTTCAAGCTAATGAAACCCCAGTCGTTTCTATTCTCATGAGTAAAACAAAGGTTGCTCCGATTAAGCAACTCACAATTCCGCGTCTCGAATTGTCTGCGGCAGTACTTCTTGCTCGAGTACTCGTCGCCATCCGCAAAGTCCCACAATTTGCATCAGTCCCCGTGGTTTGCTGGTCAGATTCAACCATCGTTCTTGATTGGCTCCAAGATCACCCTACGCGATGGAAGACCTTTATTGCCAACAGGGTAGCGGAAGTCCAACGTTCGCTTCCAAACTTACCCTGGCGGTATGTTCCTAGTCAGGATAACCCAGCCGACCTTGCTTCGAGGGGTCTCTCAGCCCCGGAATTGATTGAAAGCGCCCTCTGGACATCTGGTCCATCTTGGCTCACGCAACCTTCAGACGCGTGGCCAGACCGTCCAACGTCTCTCCCTACCGATGCACCCTTGGAACTTAAAGTTCAAGCGTGTATGGCATTCGCTGGTTCGCTCGATACATTTGATCGCATCGCAGAAAGAAACTCGTCGTGGCTTCGAATTCTTCGCGTGATCGCATACATGCTGCGGTGGCACAGACGTTTAGCAGATAACTCATTAGTCGGATCACTCACAACAGAAGAGATACAGAGCGCAATGACACGCGTCTTTCGCTGGCTTCAAATTAGTCTGCTGCCACAAGAGCTCATCGCTCTACAAGCGAACCAACCAGTTGCAGGCAAGAGCCCGCTCTCTTCTCTGTTTCCGTACCTCGATGAATCTGGCTTAATTCGTGTCGGAGGTCGACTAAAGAATGCCGACTTATTGCCCGATGTTAGACACCCAATAGTGTTACGGAATCATCCTGTAGTCCGCCTCTTAGTCCGCCACGTGCACATTCGCTGCTTGCACGGTGGTGTGCAGCAAACGCATCGGACGCTGCGGCAAACTATTTGGCTTCTGCAAGGAAAGAAAATAGTACGATTCATTATTTTCCACTGCGTGGTGTGTGCACGATTTCGGGTTGACACTCCGCATCAGCTGATGGGTAATTTGCCAAGTCCTCGAGTTACGAGACCGGAACGTCCCTGCACACATTGTGGGGTCGATTATGCAGGACCTATTCGAGTACGTCTGGCTAGTGGACGCGGACAAAAATCCCATCTTGCCTACATTTCCCTTTTCGTATGTTTAGCTGTTAAAGCTGTACATATAGAGTTGGTATCCGAATACTCCGCTACTGCTTTCATCGCGGCATACAAGCGTTTTACCTCGCGGCGTGGTATACCAACTTGCATGTACAGCGATCAAGGCAAGACCTTTATTGGCGCAGATCGGGAAATAGATGAAGCATTTAAGGAAGTTATCGCGGGAAGCGCTTTTCTGGATCTACTTTCCAAGGACGGCACATCCTGGCACTTCATTCCTCCCGCCTCACCTAATTTCGGTGGTATATGGGAGGCCGGGGTCAAGCGTGCAAAATTTCACTTAAAACGAGTGCTAAAAGAGCACACACCAACATTCGAGGAATGCTCGACGATATTGTGTGAAATTGAGTGCGCTTTGAACTCCCGGCCTCTCGCACCACTCTCTAATGATATTGACGATCTCGATGCGCTAACCCCAGGACATTTTTTAATCGGTGCTCCTTTGAACTCCGTTCCTGAGCCTTCATTATTACAAACGCCCGTGAACCGGTTATCACGTTGGCAGCTCGTTCGGCAGATTTATGAACATTTTTGGCGTCTATGGTCAACAGATTACCTGCTCTCGTTGCAGCAGCGGACAAAATAGCGACTGCAAGAAGCACCTATACGTGTAGGTCAGTTAGTACTTCTTAAGCAGCCTAAAGTACCACCTGCTAAATGGTCTCTCGCTCGCGTCACAAAATGTCATCCGGGTGAGGATTCTCTAACGCGTGTTGTGACGGTTCGTACATCGCATTCGGAATACGTTCGACCGTTAAGTCAGCTTGCGTTGCTGCCTATCGACTTAGATGACCAAATGTCTACAATCGCTTAGATGTAAGTTGTTTATTTAGTATTAGACAACTTCGCTTATGCGTTAGCGGAGTACCGTACAATCAAGATTCGGTTTGCTCGGTTACATTGCGAGCCCCTGTGGGCCTCACGGGGGGCGGGATGTTCAGGTATGCATTCGATATGCTCGACCGTCGATACGCACGGAAACTGTAAATGTCGGTAACGTACCGCGAAACTCCTTTTCATTAATTGTTTAAATGTTTGCTTGAACTTAGTTGACTATAAATTGCGATAGTGGCGCCCTCTATTTCTGGTTCCGCCGAATTTCCACGAGACCCGCGGCACGCGGCCAGTCTGTTCTGGAATGCGAGAGGATACGCACGTAATTTCAGCGCACGCTTTTCCAATTGTATTTCCTCAAAACTGCAAAATACAGTGTTTTGTTTTAGAGGATCGGATCTAGTGATTTCTTTCGGGCATCATCTTCACGGTACCTCTTCCTTTGGATTCGGGCCTATTTTTTCTACCGTCGCTCTTTATTCAATAACGCGACACCCCGTTATTGAGGACATATTTAAAATCCCTTCTCCGTCACTGTTGAGTACTCCAGTACACGATTCGGGCGATTTTTTTTCTAAAATCGCGCTTCAATTTGCGCACAGCGTCTTGAAGCGCGATGTTAACCTCGTCACACTTATTTTTTATTAGGTGCTCCGAGGCATATTTAGATTCCCAAAAGGAATCCTCCTTCATCTCCTCTTCAGCATGGCGATGCTCCATTGATTTCCTCACCACTGTCAAGTGGTGAGAAATTTCAGAACAACGCAACATAGCCAGTTGCCCACGCACTGCACTTATGAAGGCGTCGCTTTTTCGCCTGTACTCCAGTACTCGCGACATTTTAGCAAAAGAAAACTCGGGTTTTCGAATACAAAGTTGCCTGCGAGAAGCAAGAAGTAGACTTTGAAATCTCTTCAACTCGAACTCGTATATATACCGAAAAACATGCTAAGGAATGCAACATTTAGAGCCTTTTTGACGTAGAATTTTTTCAATCTGGTAAACATCTGGATTTTTTTTTCTTAGTACGGTGCAGCAAAAATCTTCCTTCCAACTATTCAACCATCATTCGTTCCACTATATTAGTCTTAAAGTAATATGTTTCTTGTCGATCCATGAGTTCTACTTATGTTCAAAGCCCAACCATTTAACAAACGCTTTAGAACCTTTTTGGCGTAGAATGTTTTCAATCAGGTAAACATCTGGATTTTTAGTACGTTGCAGTTCATATTTATAAAATCCGCCTGATATTCGATTTCTATCCCTGTCTTTTAGTAAATACGTTACTGGACTCGTTTTCTTAACTTGTATTATTTTAAACACTTCAGTCGTCCAATTTGGTGTATACCCCTTTTCAAATATATGTTTAAATTTACTAATACGAACTTGTTGACCTAGTTTAAACTTTGGATGAATCTTTTCGTTCACAATTACATTATACACACGTTTCAATAGTTCTTTTTCATTGTCTTTATTCACATCTTGCGGCTTCATTTTAATAGTACGATGTGTGCTATTGTTATAATCATTAACCAAGTCTGGTAAGATATGGAGCCATTGATAATTACCATGAAGCTACATTGTGCTAAACTGTGGCTACATTCTATTTTTCAATGTACGATTAAAGCGTTCGCAAATTGATGCTTTTAGATTACTGTATGTAGAATATAAATTGATATCACGTTTTTTCATTAAATTTTCGAATTTCGAATTATAAAATTCTTTTCCATGGTCGGTATGTACATTTTTTGGAATTCGACCCATTTCGAATATCGAATTCATGGCAGCTGTGACGTCATCGCTTTCTTTTTAACTTTCTTTTCTTAAAATCATAAGAAACGTTTGTAGAAATTTGAACACTTTGAAATACTTGCTTCCGTGCTCATTGAGACGAACGTCCAAATACATCGATGCTCATTATGATACTGACGTAATTATCGCTAAATTAATAGATTATATCAGCTTCGCGCAACTCCTCCATGATCGATAAAATTTCATTCGAAAGACTCGAATTACCCGCAGCTTGCGATGCTATTAGAAGGCGCAAACGATCGACAAGTTCATTTGGATCATCCCAATGCACGTAATCAATTTTACGGTTTTGTCCAGCAATCATGTATTCAGGCAAATTATTAACCTTTTTGGAACATCTTTGAACATATCTTTGATATAGTTTCGATACTTGTGGGAAGCATTATATCGAATAGGTTTTTCCTGATTCTAATACAACATTTGTAAGGTAAGTATACTTTTGTAATTGTTTAAATCAGATTGTTCGATTATAGCTATATCAGCCTTTTTCTTAAATAATAACTCTAGCAAACCTTCAGTAATAGCAAATTTGTGATCCTTAACAATTACATTTTTATTCTTAAATTCTATTGTCAAATCGCCGATTCTTGTAGTACCATCTTCTATGCGAACACCATAAATTGTATCAATGATATCACTTCTCTCGTGAATATTCCTCACCAGTAAAGTTAGAAACTTATTTGATAACCTTTCTTCAGTATGATATGTAGGTGTTTTAATATCACTGCTAAATGTCTGATCTAAATGGGTATTATATCCATCAAGGATATCATCACCATCATCAAAATCGTTAACATCATTAATTTCCATACTATCCGCTACTTTATCCTGTGTATCATCAATTGCATGTTTACTGGTCGACATTGTTGAAGCGTCGGATATTTTTTCCAATGGACTTATTGAAGGTTTTTGAGGGTTTCACTTATCGCAAGGTCATGTGTTTCTTTACCAATTTTTAATAATCGATGTTTCCGGCGAATAGATTCGCTAGCTTTGACAATTTGACGTAATACGCCTTGCTGCTGTTGAAGTGAGGAAGACATGTTAATGGATGCAAGTCTCACTCTGCACTGACTTGTTACAACATTTTTTGTTTGTTCTTAAAATCATTTATGCTTATAAAACAATCAAAACATTTTCTATATCTTCCCTCTTCTAATTCACTGTCTTTATCTATTACTATAAAGCCATGCTTATCTGTCCAACATTGCGCACAAATATCTTTGAAAGTGTTAAATGTCATATCCGTATTGACATGATCATTATACACATGCTTAAGATTCATTTCATCCTGCCTAAAGAGAACCAGAAAGTTTACGTTATCTCGAATAAGATGCTTGGGAACACGAGCATACGTTTGACTGAGATAAAAGCAATCGACGCAATTATGTCTACCCATACAAAAGAAGGATCTAATGTTATCTTGCTTCTCGCACGCAACATCATCAAATATAATAATAGAGTTTGGCCTGGCCTTGGCGGGTGGTACTATCTGTTCATTATCGTGAAAAGGAAAGTATCCTATACCCTCCACAGAGTCGAGTAAGTTTTGTAAAAATTGATATTTTGGTTGATTTAACGATTTCGAATATACATATATATTTTCAAACTTTAATCCATTCTGATTGATGATTAGACTGATTAGTAGTATTTGTTTTTCCGCAATTAGACGGGCCACAGAAAAGTGCACGTATACTATTTAGCAGCAACTCCCCATGTCGTTTATGATTAGTTGCATTATTTTGTACAGTCGATGTTAAATCATCAAAATTGATGATTGGGATTTTTGTTGGTTGTTTATGAAATCGCATTTTGATAATAACTGAAAATAAAAGTATAAGTAGCGCCTTTATATGTAATGTCAGTCATTAACTGTTTGATATTTGAATGATGCACATCTTAAAATGATTACATATGTAAGTAGAAACAAGAAACAAAATCGGATAAAGAGTGGGACAGGATTGGTCAATTCTTTAATTAATAAATTACCGGTAGAACTTCATATACCCGGTTATCAGTACTGTGGACCTGGTACAAAATTAATGCAGCGGTTAGCAAGGGGTGATCCGGGGATAAATCAGTTAGATGAGGCTTGCAAGGAACACGACATTGCTTATTCCAAAACTCGTGAAAATCCCACCGGTAGAAGCGAGGCCGATCGAATATTAGCGGAGCAGGCTTGGAAGCGAGTTTTAGCAAAAGACGCAAGCATTGCAGAAAAGGCGGCAGCTTGGGGTGTTGCAAACACAATGAAACTAAAAAGTAAATTAGGCATGGGACTTAAAAGGAAGAAAAAAGCGTCAAAAAAGAAAACAGCATCATTGAACAACATTATTGCGGCTGCTAAAATGTCAATGTCGCCAAGTAATAATGTTCAAAGTGTTATATCGAGCGCTTTGAAAGGGGCACGTAAAGCCGTAAAAGAAGTAGGTGGTAAGCAATTCATACAAAAGACTCGACAGCTATCGATACCTGCAAAGGTCGGAGGATTCTTGCCATTCCTAGCACCTATATTTGCTGGATTAAGTGATGTAGGTGCATTAGCCGGTGGCACAGCGGGTATAACCAAGGCTCTTAATGATGCAAAAGCTGCTCAAAAGCAGTTACTTGAAAGTGAAAGGCATAATCGTGCTATGGAGACAATAGCTATAGGTAAAGGGTGATATCTTAAACCTTATAAAAATGGTCTAGGTTTAAAATTAAAACCATATAAAACGGGATTAGGTGTTAAATGTAGAAAAAATCAAAAAAACTTGTAAAGCTACCGCATCGAGCACCCACCGATGCAGATATATTAAAATATTCGAAAGAAACTGGAATTCCGAATTTTAGAGGTGTCTTTATGCGTAATAATTTACCAAAGAATCCCCAAGTTAATGAATGTGCAGTCATAAATTTAGACGATGCAAGCGGTCCAGGGACACATTGGGTAGCATATCGGAAAAGTGGGTCTAAAGTCGTTTATTTTGACAGCTTTGGAAACCTCACCCCACCTGCTCAGTTGGGAAAATATCTCAGTGTAGGTAGCATTATGTATAACCGTGAAAAATTTCAAGACTATACCACTTTTGATTGTGGGCATTTATGTCTCAAATTTTTATGCAATCAGCTATTTTGTCCAAATAAGTATCAGTTGTATAAATATATTGCATAAAATGTTATGATAATCAGTGTAATTTGAACAATCAGTATGAATGATACTTTTACGTTGACGCTCTCGGGACAGTCTTCAATATTGGAAGCGCAATACTTTCCACCTATTGAACTTTCACCGCAGAAGAATTATGCATTGGGCTTAATTGAACATTTAACGTTTAGTTCAATCCCAAATGTTGACGTTAATAATAAATTTCACATTGGTAACCATCAAATTACTGTGCCGATCGGGAACTATGAAATTGAGGATATAGCAGAATATATTAGAAGCAAGCTATCAGAGTATAGTGATATTACACTAGATATAAAACCCAATAATAATACCTTACGCAGTGAAATCAGGTCTAATCAAGACATTGATTTTATACCAATCGATTCGATTGGGCGAACATTGGGTTTCAATAGACGAATTTTGGAAGTAAACAAGGTGCACATTTCAGATTTGCCAGTAACCATAATTAAAGTTAATGCACTTCGCGTAGAGTGCAATATAACTGCAGGCGCTTACATTAATAGCAGTAGAGCGCATACGATTCATGAATTTTTTCCTACTGTGGCGCCCGGATATAAGATTGTGGAAGTGCCGAATCATGTCATTTACTTACCTATTGTCGTCAGATTAATAGATCATATTCAATTGCGTATTGTTGATCAGAATAGAGAATTGGTGAATTTTCGTGGTGAAGCAATTACAATACGACTACATCTTAAATCTACGTAACAATGGGCATTATGTACAATGGTCAGACCCTTAATAGTTACTATAATAATAAACCATCATGGGCAAAACATATCAGTCGTCATCATCAAGACGTTAACACGTCGAAACGTTCTATTTCTGAAAAGCTTTGGACTCAAGTTACATCATCACCACAATATCAGACATTAAATAATAAAAACTGTTATTGCATTGTTGTATTTGCTTGCTTATCGCACGTTATCACAATAACAATAATGGAGGATCCAATACTCAGCATTCAAAACCCAGTCGTTTTCGACGAATATGTCGCTTATTACGAGCTGCATGCACATCAATCTTACAATACAAGCTCATTTGGCAAAAATGATGAAATTCGTATTGTTGTGCAACATCAAGATTTATGTATTTTACCACGTAAAAGTTTGATACATGTTAGTGGAAGGTTGACCAAAACCGATGGAACTAAAGCAAATAATACTAATCTAACATCTAACGCAATCTGTCATTTATTTGATGAGGCGCGGTATGAGTTGAATGGACTTGAAATTGATCGAAATAAAAATGTTGGTATTACTAGCTTGATGAAGGGGTATCCTTCTTACATACCAAATCATGAACCCGTTTTAATCAATGCAGGTTGGATATCTAGTTCAAATCTAAAGATAACAAATGATAATGGTTATTTTGACGTGATCATGCCTCTGAGTATTATTCTCGGATTTGCTGAAGATTATCGTAAGATAATTGTAAACGCAAAGCATGAACTTGTTTTAACAAGATATGAACATGATGATAATGCAGTTATACAAAACGTGGACGAAAATTATAAAATTGAGATGAATAAAATAGAATGGTTAGTTCTATATGTCACGTTGGCTGATAGGTTTGAGAGGAGGGGTAACCATTATTGCGCATGCGTCAATTAATGAATTAAACGGGGTTATACTTTATTCTCTAGTGAATCAGTTTCATACGAAATGGAATACATTGTAGACGTGTAGGGATTCCGCGGGCTTGGTAATCGGTTCATACCGAAGGAAATGTCTATAATAAATATTATCGACAGTAAAATTGTGACTTATGTATTTAAACCACCATATCAATGGGTGTGGTTACCTTTACACTATAAGAGAGTCAATAACTGGTTGATGAATAATTATCACGGTTTACCATGGCAATCTGGCGACGTACCATTTGACGCTATAAACGAAACTTTGGAGGATATCGTTAAATGTGCTAGCAAAATTTATGTAAAAGGAGTCGATAAAAAATGTTGGTTGGGGGATATATTAAACGCAGAAAATGTTATCAATCTCGACATTTTGGACTGCCCTAAATGTTATAAACATTTCGAAACAAGCTATGATACGATAGATGGTCCACCACCTATGATTAAAGACTGCATCAATTGTCAAATTAAAAGCGATACATTAGTTGATGATATTGATAATATGAATTTCATGTGATTACTATTGTATATTGTTATGTATGAGAAATAAAAGAATAAATAACATTTATTAAAAACATCTTCTGTATTTTCTTCATCTTCCTTCCTGCATGATATTGTACAAAAAAAAAGAAAATGGGTTATTTAAAATGGTCATATTTAACAAAGGGGTCGATAACTAACGTAATGATTAATGGATTTTAGACGCGTTCCAACTCGTATACCATCTTTACGAGATATAGGTCCCAACATATTATGTAATATTCTTAGAAATTACACGTGTTTTTCAAAGGGTGGTCGGCGCCGAAGCCGACCTCCCCCGGCGCTATTCAAGCACGCTTCGAATGAGTGGTGGGAAAACCTACCGCCAGGCCCCGAGCGCCAGATGTCGAAGGTACACGTGTTTTTCCAAGGATGGGAATGACTAATGGATTTGAGGCGCGTCTCAACTCGTATGCCATATATGTGTTTCGAGGGGGGAGAGGTAGCATGACAAGAATTATTCGCGCAATCAAATCGCGATATCAATTCGCGGTCTTAATTCGCGGTCTTAATTCGCAATCTTAATTCGCGAGGTACCCCTGGCGATCCACCGAAACCGCGAGTGGCGCAGAACTGTCATACCCCATCTACTGTAAAGGAATAGAATATAGCGATTCGTTTGGTTCATGGAGCAACGTGGTAGTACATGCAACAGCAAAAAAATATTAATTCAAAAATATCAAGCCAGAATAAACCTTAATGAAAATACATTACACATAAGATCAGGAATATCATATCCTTTAACAGATAAATCTTGCCTAGACATCGAAGGCGGAAATACATACTGGGACACAATCCCGTAAGACTTCTGTGGAGCTAACAAATATGACGTATTATACGAGGGATTTGTTGATAAGACTTATAATGAAGACAAAACAATAGTCTATTCACTCACAACTGACGAAATAACTTTTGCATTAGGAAAAAAAGGAAAGAAGAATATATGTGGCTATGAATTAACACTTACAGAACATCCTAAACTGATAATATTTGAATCAAAAAATAACGGAGATTTCAAGAAACGCCCCATAAAAACATGGAACCTGGATAAATTCTCATATGTAAATTCCAAATTTGTTTATGTAGAAAGACACGTAAGACATCAGATAAAATAACTTTACTATGACATGCTGGTACAGAGATGTGCATTACAAAAACAAGTACTTCACAACGCTCTATCACTAGCAACACATGCCCCAGATGAATTTCCCTACAATATCATGAAAGGCCCTGGATACATGGCAGTAGCAGCAGGAGAAGTAGCATATATAATAAAATGTATCCCAGTCGAAGTAAAAATTAGAAGAACGGAAGAATGTTACTCTCACTTACCAATTACTTACATCGAAAAAGAAATGTATATGACACCCAAGACAAGAATAATTATCAATAAAAGAAATCAAATAACGTGCAATAGTCTAGTGCCACCAATGTATTCAGTTAATAATATTTGGTACAAACTCCTACCAAATCCAGTACAGGCATCAGCCCCAGAACAATTAAAACCTCTAACTAAACAAACTTGGACATATATAAACCCTCAGAATTTAGCCACAAATGGAATCTACCGCCAAGAAGACCTCAAGAAACTAAAAGAACATATAATGTTCCCTGCCGAAAAACCAGCACTCCTCAATACTGTAGCAAGAGGTTAAACAGGACAACAAACAAACTATCAAGGTACATCTTATTAACAAGGTATTACTTATTAAACGAAAACTCCATAGGGAAAATCATAAAATCAGCATGGAACAAAACTTGGCAAAAGTTTATAATATTCGGATCAACAACAGCTGGTATAATGGGAATATTTGTAATAGTAAACATAATAAAATCTATAATAGACACAGCAATCCATGGCTACGCACTACATAATGCTTATGGATGGTCAATCTTTTTATTAGGAGCTATTTGGGATTCTGTAACTCATCTTCTACTACACTTATCAAGGAAACACAATAACAAAAACAATAACAATGATACAAACTACCAACAAATTCCCCAAATCGAGCTTCAAGAAATAAAAATTGAACAAAACGAAATACCTAATTTACACCTATCACAAGACACTAGAAATGTCGAAAACAATCAAATATACCCAAACCTACACAAAGAAACCATAGAAATTCAAAACGAACCGATGGAATTAAACGTAAAAAACCAATTTCCTAATAGAGAAAACAAAGCATTTACATTAAAAAAATAATAGTATATTCCTTATTTAATTTTTTTTATATATTTACTACAAAAATTCCTTTCTATCTATAGGAATCAACAAAAAAACAACAACAATGAATACCACACTTTTACATTACTTACTACTCATAACCTTAGGAGTAAGAATCAAAAGCGAAACGATACTTGTAAAAAGTTGTGAAGTGAAATTTATGAAAACAATAGACTCATGTGACAGAAAATTAATATTAAATTAATAGTAGAAGACGATAAAAAAGTTAATACCTCAGTAGAATATTGCAAAAATATGCACAAGACTCGCAAAATACAACTTCTTCGAGTAGAAATCAACGATTTAGAAATAGACAAATATGCAGAAAAAGAACTGACGACATTTGAAGACTGCAAAGATGATGGAGTTAACACAGAAATAACAATCTACCTAATAACAGAATATGAAACACTATTAGAAAATAATAACGTAATATTATATAACGGACAAGAATGCCCCGTGAATAGAACATGCTCCGACGACTATGAAGGCAGCTTTTGGGATACAATAATTACCACAACGACACCATATCCCAAAATAAAACCAACTACAGACATAATACAAAATAGCGATAACCATACAATAATCGAAAGTATGAAACCAAATAACAACGATACACCAACAGTGGAAAACTTACCATCACAGGCACTAATAGTTGCTGGGATTTACTGCCTTATCGTTACCATACTACTAACTATTATAATAGTAAAATTATATAAACAAAATAAAAACAAACCTACAAACCAACAAAACACTTATGTACAATTTAGTCAAGACGATATCGAAATAATGGCACATACAGGTTCAAAACAAGATGAACCAATATCCAACAATAAAACGAAAATCAACTTTGATAACATCAAATTCATTCTAACTCCTACTCAAGAAGATTCAAGACAGGAACCCATATATGATATACCTAAACCAACTACAAAAATAACTAAAATTGAAATGATACACACAAATGAAGAATTACAAAATTAAGTTAAAAATGTAATAAATTTGTTTTAATCCTTAAAGAAGTCTACCTTATTCTCACCTGATATTTCTCCTTTAACTCTATTATTTTAATAAGAAAATTCATGCCATCACATTACTGTACTACTTTTGTTCTTCTTTCTTCTTCTTTTGTTTTAATTCTCTAGCTTCATTAGTATTATTTTTCTCATATCATATCCTCTAGTTATAAGCGTTGCAAGATGGAGCCAAGCCGAAAAGCGGGTAAACATTACCTCACCAAAAGAGAAATACATATTTTTCTTTTTGGGAGAAGGTAGTGCGCAAGTTCTCATTGGTATAACCGAAATAACATCTTTCTACATAACAATGAAGAAAATTGAAAACTCTGCAACAATTTCTTTTTTTTCTTTTCTCTTCCTTTAAAAAAAAAAAAAAAAAAAAAAAAAACTATAGAAAGCATATAAAGGATAGCATATTTATCATCTGTAGGGAAAAGAAGTGAAGATAAATCTATATATATTCGCACATACAAGTATATGTACTTATCATTTGAATAATATTAATAATAACTGACTACATATACACAAATGCAAAACAGCATATGTGTATATGAAAACTCTGTTTCAGAAACACTATCTACACACGGCAGACAAAATAAATAATACAAAACAAGCATAATAGATTTCAATTTGCATCCTTACAAATTTTCATAAATACACAATTTTTTTTTTATAGAATCTTTATTCCTTTTTTTTCTCCTCTTTAAATCATAATCAAAAAAGAAAAGTACATAATAATATTCTGCAATTGTGCTGCATAACATTGAATTTGATGAAATCAACCAAAAACGTGAAAAGGACACAACAAATGTTTAGTATCAAAACAATTTAATTAATTTCTAATTTTTTTTAGAGGATTCAAACCTCACATCACAGAAAAACGATAAGAAACTCGCAGTTGAGTTAGGCTTGCCACATTTTAAGTGGAGTGCGAGAAAAATAACGTATTAAACTAAGTTAGTCTTTATATATATGTACATATATTTTTCTTACACTACGTACGTAAAAATTCAAAACCATTTTTAACTCTCGTAGAGTAAATAAACTTTGTATGGTTTCCTTAGGACTTACCAGAAAACAAAGTCAACCTCGTAAATTCGAGGAGTGAAATGAGACTAGGAAATTCCAGTATCAGAGTATAAAAAATGCTAAGAAACTCGCCGTTAAGTTAGGCTTGCCACATTTTAAGTGGAGAGCGAGAAATGTACGTATTAAGAAGGAATATAATCACTCATGTTCATTTTACCAAATCATTATTACAGCTTAAATGCTAGCAACAAAAAAAAATATATACACTAATAAAACTGAAATTTTATAAAATTATTATTTATTCTCCTTTCAATAATTTTCATACAAATATATATATGTTCTATTATAAGGACGTTGAGCCGACATTTGGTCCTAGCAGTAATGCTGCTATCCGATCTCTAGTATCTCTGGAAAGGCATATGACCTGCAATCCTGATTCTCAAGCCGCGTACAATAAATTCATGAAAGATTACGAAGAGCAAACGCATATGAGTATTGTTTCTCCACCGAGTTCAAATGCCGAGTATATGTGTTACTTACCACATCATGGAGTTGTCAAGGAGTCGAGTTCCACAACTCCTCTTCGAGTTGTCTTTGATGCTTCGCGAAAGTCAGCGAACGGCATCTCTCTTAACGACACATTGCTCACAGGTCCGAAACTTCAATCCGACATAAAATCAGTTTTAACGCAATGGCGTTTTCCGCGTTTTGTACTCAGTGCTGACATCAGCCAAATGTACAGGCAAATTTGGGTGGATCCCCGCGACCGGGATTGTCAACGTATCGTGTGGAGATATGATCCTATCCAACCTATTAACCATTATACATTAAACACGGTGACGTTTGGTGTGTCATGCGCACCCTACTTAGCTCAACGGGTTCTGCAGCAATTGATGAACGACGATGGTCCCCAGTTTCCTTTGGCGATGGCCAGTCTACGGTCAGGCATCTATGTTGACGACTGCCTGTTTGGCGCCGACGATCACGAGACTGCTCTCCTACTGCGACATGAAGTTGTGTCATTACTCCGTGGAGGTGGCTTTGAATTGCATAAATGGGCGAGCAATGCCTCTCAAATCTTTACTGACATTGACCCTACCAGCAACGCACTTGTTGTAGATAAGTCAATCTTTCGTGACGAAGATATAAAGGTTCTAGGGGTATTCTGGAGTCCATCCTCAGACTCGTTTCATTATAAAATACGTCTCGAGTCACCACCCCATTACACGAAACGCACATTACTGTCTCTTATTTCTCGTCTGTATGATCCGTTGGGCTGGGTATCACCAGTCATTATATCTGCTAAGGTACTCATTCAGGAGCTTTGGCTGCTTAAATTGGATTGGGATTCGGCTCTCCCTGACTCAGTTATTGACAAATGGCATTCAATTGCCACTGACCTACCTCACCTTAATCAGTTTAAAGTACCTCGGTGGGTTGGGTCTCTTTGTGACCAAAGTAAAGGCGAGTTGCACGGCTTTTGCGACGCCTCCAGTCTCGCTTATGCTGCCGTGATTTATTTAAAGACAACTCGGACAGACGGAACAGTCGTCATTTCATTGTTAGTCAGTAAAACGAAAGTTGCACCTCTCAAGCAACTGACAATTCCGAGACTCGAGCTTTGCGCAGCTGTTTTACTAGTTCGTCTGTTCAAATTTATAATTTCTTTGCCGCATTTTCAAACTTTTAGTCAGAACTGTTGGACAGACGCAACAATTGTCTTATCATGGATCAGCGAATCTCCATCAAAATGGAAGACGTTTGTGGCGAATAGGGTATCTGAAATCCATTCCCTTCTTCCTACCGCCAACTGGCGACATGTTCCTACCGCCGATAACCCGGCCGATTTAGCTTCCCGAGGTATGCGCGCTCGTGACTTACCCAACTCTCGTTTGTGGCTACAAGGTCCAGAATGGCTCAATTTTTCCGAGGAATATTGGCCTCAATTGTCTTCCGTTTCGGTTGATGATGTTATTTCAGAAAGACGAGTTCGAGTTCATGTTGCAAAACAAGAAAACGATGTTTTTGATCATTTAGCTGCTAAAATATCAGATTGGGATAAATTGCTTCGTGTAACGGCAATTTTGTTATCTTGGCGACGCCGTAATCAAACGCACCGATCCATCTCACCCTTTCTAACGGCTGATGCAATTGCTCGAGCCTCATCTATCTAGTTTCGATGGCTTCAATCGCAAATGTTTCAAGAAGAACTAGGAGCCTTGAGATCTTCTGCTCCGATTTCTACACGCAGTCCGTTGAAAGGCCTTAATCCATTTTTTGATAACGAGGGTCTTATCCGTGTTGGTGGTCGCTTGCAGCACGCCCAATTACAATACAGTGCCGCGCACCCAATTATTTTGAAGTCTCATCCAGTCGTAAAACTTTTTATTCGAAAGATACATCACCGTTGCTTGCACGGAGGGATCACTCTTACTCTCTCCACTTTACGAAATTCTGTATGGATTTTGCAAGCCCGAAAATTGATACGTTCCATTATTTTCAATTGTGTGATTTGTACTAGACTCAAAGCAGAATCAGCAACTCAACTAATGGGTAGTCTTCCTGAACCTCGTGTCCTTCGTCCGGCCCGACCATTCCAGCACTGCGGCGTGGATTATGCTGGTCCAATACAGATTTGTAGTACTCGCAGACGTGGACACAAGAGTCACCCCGCGTACATATCATTATTTGTATGTCTGTCGGTAAAAGCAATTCATCTTGAAGTTGTATCGGATTATTCTTCCGAGGCATTTTTAGCTGCTTTTAAGCGATTTGTCAGCCGTCGCGGATTGCCGACTGACATGTATAGTGATCGTGGGACCACTTTCTGTGGTGCGAACAGTTCTTTATCAAATGCTTTTAAAGATGCTCTTGAAAATCCTTCCTTTCAAAATTTCTTAGCAAAGGATGGGATTTCATGGCACTTTTTGCCCCCTTCTGCCCCTCATTTCGGTGGCCTTTGGGAAGCAGGGGTAAAAAGTGTCAAATCCCACTTAAAACATGTTATAGGTGCTCATACACCTTCCTTTGAGGAAATGGGAACCCTGCTATGTGAGATTGAGGCATGTTTGAACTCCCGTCCTCTGGCACCGCTCACCGACGATCCAGATAACCTTGAGGCGCTCACACCAGGTCATTTTTTAATCGGATCTGCTCTAACAATTCCGCCTAGTCCGTCTCTTCTCGAGTTGGCTGAAAACAGACTGTCGCGTTGGCAATTGTTGAGACAAATGTTGGAACGGTTTTGGAGGTCGTGGTCAGCTGATTACCTGCGAGCTCTGCAGCATCGTGCTAAGTGGCGTCAACCTCAATCGAATGTGAGCGTCGGTCAACTTGTATTAGTACGTATGCCTAATTTACCACCTACTAAGTGGCCCCTCGCTCTCGTGATTCGCTGTACTGGCGGTACCGACGGGCTCATCAGAGTCGTTACTTTGCGAACCGCCACTTCCGAGCTTGTTAGGCCGATAACTAAAATTGTTATGTTACCTGTACGCACAGATTCGACGGATTCTCGATAATTAGTTTTAATCATGTTTATTTGCGTAAGTTTCTTTTGCGAACCCTACCGTGTCGCAAGGGGGGCGGAATGTTCTATTATGCGTTTGTAATTCGCGCCTTATTGAACCCTCTCGATGATTTGTTCTGCGACCCGTCCCCACTTTACGTCCCGGACGGGGCAACGCCGAACGTCCGCGATCGCGCAGAGTCAGTCGGAATCAAGCATCCGAATCGAAGCAACTCGAATGTAATAAGGCGAGACTTTGTGAAAATTTTTTCTTTGTGACGACAATCGAATTTCCTTTTTTTTATAACCAAATTTCATGCGCACAGTGACGTCGCTTTCGATCTCGTACAGTGAGTTCATTTTGTACTCGACAAGAGTGAATAAAATTAAAGAAACGAGAGAAGTGGCGAGTGAAGACAGTGCCTCTTTTATTTGAAATGAACCCTGTGCCTCCAAACTACTCCGTATGATCCTGCAACCTTTTTTTTCGCGCTTCCTACGCAAACAATATATATTTTTTTAAGATGCTCAAAATATGAACTCTTATATTTTTCAAAATGCACGAATAAGGAATACCTTTGATAATAACATGTATGCCATTTCACAATTAACAAAATAAAATAATTGCACGGGGTCAAGTTACAACTAACAACAAAACTAATAGGCACATGCGTACAGTGAAAAAAAAACAATGACACTATATTATTAAATATAAATATGCGAATTGCGTTTATGTCGAAAATAAGTAATCAAAATGTTTATACTGCTCATTCGATTCACTACGAAAAATACCAATGTAACAATTACGTTATCACCAGCCCGCCTCTATAAAAATTGTAATAATAATCTCTGTAAACATTTGTAAAGCCAGCTACAATGCCTAGTACCGGTTGATCCGTTAACCTTTACAGAATTGACAAGTCTTATCACTTTTCAAAACAACCAAAAGCTACCAAAATGTGCCACCTAGATGAAATTTGCACAATAATAAACCAAAGCATGCAACCATACTCAAGTCGAGGGACAATCCAGCCAATATCCTTAATACATGGAGCACAAAAGTATTTCAGAGAATTCTATCATTAAACGCAGGAGGAATCCAGCAACTCATAATAATATATATCAAACGTAGGAGGAATTCCAGCAACTTATATAATAATATATATCAAGCGTAGGATGAATCCAGCAACTCATATAATAATATAATAAAACAAAAGAAAAAGCACACACAAAAACCAATAGAATTTCTTTCTTTTTCGCTACCAACAGAGATGTATTTCCCATGGATCATATTCATCAATACTACGATGATAACCATGCGAGATATACGCACCAACACTTGAATAACTATGAAAACATGCAACCAAACGCAACATGTCTATACAAATGACAAGATCTGCCTTGCCACAAAAAGAAACCAAAACAATAAAATTAAGAGGCATTCATTAATAAACGACATACAACACGACATTTAATTGCGAATCCTGCAACAGACTACTACTTAGTAGAATACCAACCACTTATGCATGAAATATTTAAATAGTCTCACGGATCGCATAAACTGTTTAATCAAATATGGATTCCACAAATGGAAGGAACGAAAATGTATCGACTCAAACTACGAAACAACATAGATGACATCAATATTGCTAATCCCACAAAAGAAGATACCATCTACTAAAAATATAATACTTCATTTCTTCTAGGGATTCACGGAGCAAAAGGATCTAGACACATGAAGAGGCTAAACTTTTTTTATTAGTTTCATGTATAACAATTAAAAATATAAACAGAAAGCGACTGCAATATTAGACCAGAGTGAAAAACAAAACTCTTTTCGAATCGAATCGTAATAGTGCGGAAAAGTTGCCATTTTTCATTGCGAATTCAGGGAAAAAAAGTTTTTTGAAATCAGACAACATCTTCCGTTCGCGCATCGCAGTCAAAGTTTATGAATTTAATTCGAAATTGAGCGGATATAAGAAAAATCGTACATCATCATTTAATCATTGTAAATGATGTCTGATCAAGCTCATTTTAAGTGTTTAGCATGATTTTATGGTACATTATGACAAAAAATGATTTCCTCCCTCCCTCTCTCTTTTCACCGCCGGGGGGGGGGGAGGTCAATTTTTAGTTAAAAATGATAAAAATGTAGTTGGCGAAAACAAGTGTGAACGTTAATTTATCTATCTGAGTTTTTGTGTGGTGTCTACCACACATAATATAGATAGATACCTAACTTTGTGGTCCAATTGGAAACATGTACCACCCTCCCCCTCCCTCCTTCTGTGCAGCTCCTCGCCCGCCCTTTTTTGGGCGACTCAGAACTCACCACGGGAAGGTGGCTGCACTGCGAGTTCCATCCCTACCCTTCCCACCCAGTCAGTTATAAATTGTTGAAGACAATTATTTAGCAATAGCGAACTCTGCATTAGTATCAAATTTAGGCATCACGGCACGAGAGGCGAGGGTTGCCCTTATGAACCTATCACGTCTCTCATGCCCATATACTTTTGAGGCGGCTTGTGTTACTAATTTAACGCAGCGCTCCACGGCCTGAGTGTGACATGGAATATCTGCCAAATTTGATTCGTAATATTCATTAGATTCAAAATTAATTTTGAGAACCAAAAAATTTCTAACATTTTTGCCTTTTATGGGAACTTTTTTAGTTTTTAGCACTCGCGTAAGTCCGAGCTCTCGGACATGTTCTCTGTCATCAACCACCATCGAGAGAAGAATGTTTTCTGGATGGGCAAAGAAGGCATTTGTTTGGATGACTTTATGAACCACGTCTTGAACTTTCGAAGGTCAGTTTCTGCATTTTTTAATACACTCTGTAACATGTTCAGGTCCTTCAACTATTGAAGATTTTGTTTTGATTTCGAACCACATAGGAACGTATATTGTAAAAATGTACTTTATAATCTGAATGAGGTTTTCAGATGGCTTTTGCAGGGAAATGTACAACCTCAGAAACCTGTTTGCAGTTCTCAACCACCGCGAATGTGATATTGGCCCTGGATCACGATTGTCTAGGTCTTTGGAGCAAGATCCACCATCAATGGCAATGGCAATGTCATGTAAGTATCTTTGATCTTTACTTAGGTTTTCATAATCAACTATTTCTGGAAGAGAGCATTCAATTTTTTGAAAAGCAACGACAAGTAGAGACTCTAACTGTTTACCGAGAGGACCATTAAAAGACTGAGGCCCAGAGGTTTTCCCATCAATTGCTTCCACAAGATGCCGCAGAGGTAGCTCATTGAAATGGAGGAGACAGATAGCCCATTGCACTGGTCTTTGAAGACGCATTTCTATATATTTAATTGCTCCATTTTTCCAACCTGTATTTGTTAAAGTGCCATCAGAACCAATCACTACAATGTTTGACGTATCTATTCCATTCTCTTCAAAATGATCTACAATGCAGAACGCTGTATCTTTTCCAGTTTTAGAGGTAGGCACTAAATGGCATATATACTTCGATCCTGGTTCCTCAATTACTGAAATATGTGCTTCTTTTCTAACAGTTTGGTGTCGTTTGCATCCTTTTTCAATCAATACTAACGTGTCGTCCATTCTTCCGTCGAAGTACACGCACATCAGATCATTAATTTGTCCCGGTACCTTATCAGATATAATCAATTTCGCTCGACACTTTTCTTTCTCTCTTCTAATTTTACTTCTGTCGATGATAAGAGATTTATTACTATCTGTAAGGAGACCTAGATCTTTAAGTACCCTAGAAGTAATAGCAGCTGTTGCTCTGTCAGACACGTCAAAACGATCACTTGTCAAAACAGTTGCTGGAAGTGATAAGCGCATCTGTTTAGTCTTCAGACAATCTGCTTGGGAAGATGAAAAGCGCGGGAACTGAAAATCGGGATCATCCTCATCATTATTATTTTCAAAAGTTGTCTCTGTTTCAGGATCAATATTGCAAAAAGAGGGTCCAGGTAAGCTGGTTTGTTTTGGCTGACGAGCTTTTCTTTGTAATCGTAGTGTAAGCTTTTGACTTTCCTTTGCATCAATCGGCCCGATCTTACCTAGTCTGAGGTGTCTTTGTGCGTAGAGAAATTTTATTTCTAATGGAGGAACTTTTCTTTCTTTAGGGCAAGTGCAGTCGACAAGTATCGGGTTGAGACAACTGC
The DNA here is from genome assembly GCA_030407085.1 of Trichopria drosophilae. Classification (NCBI taxonomy): domain Eukaryota; kingdom Metazoa; phylum Arthropoda; class Insecta; order Hymenoptera; family Diapriidae; genus Trichopria; species Trichopria drosophilae. Next base: position 130,215,562 of record CM059582.1, on the reverse strand, counting down.
ACGTGTCAAAGCTTTTTTCGCAAGAACAATGCAACGTCATCTCACATTTACAAGATGATATATCAAATAAAGAATTTGAACATTGTTCAATAAAATCGTTGTATTTTTTCGGTTTCTCGACCGTATCTTTGTCCCTTGAATAAGATTTACGAAGTGCATAATATTGATCGGGCAGCTTCTTGATCTTTTGAACGACTCTTGTATGAGAAACGAATGGAATCGAAGCTTTGGAATAGAGAGACTCAATCTCGCAAGCAACAGTGTCTGCCACAGCTGCGAACCCGAATTTTTGACCAGATCTGGCAGCAGTGGATTCTACCGTCATATCGTATCTCACTTGTTGCCAATATTTGATAATATCGGCATTAGTGGGAAGGACCGATGGCAGCAGTGACTATGGTGATCCAAAAAATGGGCAGTGTACGACGTTACGCGTAACTGACATGACAGATGTAAAGCCTAAACCTTATAAAAGGAATTAGGAAAATGTATGGGCTACGGAAATCAAAAAGTCTCAGGTAAAGCAACTCAGCGAATAAATGTCAGCATATATAATTCATGATATAATATCAGTACTTGGCACCTGCCCGTCTTATAACCAAATTAAAATCCATTTCTTTAACGGGAGCCGTGGGCGCCGTAGATATTACGGCGACCTTTACGACGCCGCCTAGCGGCTCAAATCTTAACTATATTCGTGAAGAAATTGAGAGAAGTGCTCTCATCGCATATGCATGCTGTATGTACAACCACCTTTCGGTGGTGAGTTTTGAGCTCTCTGAAGACGAGCTGCAAAGAGCCGCACGGACGGAAGGGGGTGGGGGAGGGGGTAAGGAAATCATTTTGTATGACAATGTACCATAAAATTATGCTAAATACTTGAAATGAGCTTGATCAGACATCATAAACTTTGACTGCGATGCGCGAACGGAAGATGTTGTCCGATTTCAAAAAACTTTTTTTCCCTTAATTCGCAATGAAAAATGGCAACTTTTCCGCACTATTACGATTCGATTCGAAAAGAGTTTTGTTTTTCACTCCGGTCTAATCAATATTGCTAATCCCACAAAAGAAGATTACAACTATTAGAAATAAAATACTGCATTTCTTCTAGGGATTCACAGAGCAAAAGGTTCTCATATAATATAAAAATTATAAACCAAAACTAACGAACAATAGAATGATAACATTGGTCGGATTAGTCTCCATATTTAGATACAAATTCTATTACAAAATAAAGTGCTAGTTTTGCAGAAAACACATTTCTAAAATAAAATGAAACGTTTATTTATAATAACTGACAAATTCCGTTTTCTCCTTTTATTACAATAGATTCAACCACGAAATTTCATTAGTCAAACTTCCAAACTGGTACCGAACAAACGAATAAATAAACATTAGCGTATAAAACATTGTAAACACCATCTCATGAATAAACAATGAACCTTTTATTTATATATCTCTATTACAAAATTGAACCTCCTTTAAAATTTAGCACCTCGATAATCATGTTTTCAAAGTTACAATAATACAAAATTTATAAAAACAAACAATTATTTTAAGAATATCTCATTGTTTATTCATGTCTTGTACGAAATTCATGCTTTGTATTATTATGTGTAAATTGCTCTTACAAGCCTTCAATAAAAATACTGTTAAATTGTACAAAAATCAACAACAGTTGTATTAAAACAATTAATGCAAAATAGTTTATTAAAAATACAAATTTACTATTAAAACAATACAACGACATATAAAAATTGCATAAAATCTATCCGATTATTAAAAAACTAATTTAGTAAATATTAACAAATAAATATCTCCAGTTCTATACAAGATACAACTACCGTTCATTTTTGTACAATCTTAAAATTAACGTAATTGTCTAAACGCGCAAAAAGATGCTGTTCAATTTGGACGGAAGCTGCAAATCTTGCATTCACATGAATTTTGGATAGAAAACCGTGACACGACACAACGCTTCAAAACGGGACTGGGCACCACGGGCGGTATCCAGTATAAATACAGCACCTCATGGACCAAAAAAAAGCAGTTAAGGTTGAGCAGTTAAGCTCGAGCAGAAGTTCAGCTCGACAAGTATATCGCGTCAGCCCAGCAGTCCAAACTCTGAAGGGGGTTCGGGACTCCACCGGCACAGAAATAATAGTGAGTATCATCCCCTAACCTAGATTCCAGGCGACTAACCTGCACCCGGACAGAGCTCGGGACCAGGGCCAAATCTTTTGGCCCGGCGTTTCTATCTCTTCCTCGAGGAACTTGTAAACCCTTTCCTCGGTTTATTCCAGGATTGGTACGTACCAATGCGGAATCGACCCATAGGGAATTAGGTCATAGCCTTTTCATTTTTTTCAATATTATTTTTTATAAGTTTCTCCTTCCGCGAAACTAAATTTTTCCACGTTTGTTACTGTGGCCCGAAACAAACATATGGAACAACCCGCCCAACGCGAAGGACAGCCAGTCAACACCCCCCGACCATAACCAGCTTCCTCAAAATAATCTCAAAATAAAAATATATGATTAAAAATAAATGATCTCAAAATAAAAAAAAACTATAAGAAAAAGAAAATCGAGTTATTATTTATTTTCACCTTTCGCCTTTCCTTTGGAACAAACACATTCGGCAGCTCCGTCAACCCTAAAAGAATCCTTAAATCGACCCTTCTGGTCGATTTGGCCCTTTCACGGCAGGGAGTTGGCGTCCACGTTCAGGCGCCATCCCAGCCATAACAGCTTAATATTCGTTGGCGTGAAGATGGACAATTTGGTTAAGGTATTTCAGGATTATTAAGCTTGTTATATAAATTTACCCTCGGAGTGAATAAGTGGGCTTTCTGTAATTAGATGTAATGTTAACATATTGATTCCGAGACACCTTCCAATAGTTTTACAACAGATATATTCTGGAAATATTCCTAATAATACATGAGGTATCTTCTTAAAACGTTTATTAATATCTTAATTTTCGTTGGTGTAAATATGGACAATTTGGTTATATATTCTGGAAATATTCGTAATAATACATGAGATGTGTGCTTAACACGTGAATCAAGAACTTAATATTCGTTGTTGTAAATATGCACAATTTGGTTAAGGTATTTCGGGATTATTAAGCTTGTCATAAAAATTTACCCTCGGAGTGAATGAGTTGGCTTTCTGTGATTAGATGTAATGTTAATATATTCATTCCGAGATATCTCCAATAGTGTTACGATAGATATATCCTGGAAATACTCGTACTAATACATGAGGTATTTTCTTAAAACGTTTATTAATATCTTAATATTCGTTGGTGTAAATATAGACAATTTGGTTAAGGTATTTCGGGATTATTAAGCTTGTCATTTAAACTCAGCCACGGATTGAATAAGTGTGTTTTCTGTGATTATTTGCTATTTTAATTGGATTCGTTAGGAGATAAACTGCTATAATTTTACGATACATATATTCTGGAAATATTCGTAATAATACATGAGATGTGTGCTTAAGACGTGAATCAAGAACTTAATATTCGTTGTTGTAAATATGGACAATTTGGTTAAGGTATTTCGGGATTATTAAGTTTGTAATATAAATTTACCCTCGGAGTGAATGAGTGCGCTATTTTAGATTAGATGTAATGGTAAAATATTCATTTCGAGATATCTTCCAATAGTGCTACGATAGATATATTCTGGAAATATTCGTACTAATACATGAGATATGTGCTTAAAACGTGAATCAATATCTTAGTATTCGTTGGCGTGAAGATGGGCAATTTGGTTAAAGTATTTCGGGGTTATTAAGCTTTTCATATAAATTTACCCTCGGAGTGAATAAGTGGGCTTTCTGTGATAAGATGTAGTGTCAACATATTGATTCCGAGATACCTTCCAATAGTTTTGCAATAGATATATTCTGGAAATATTACTAATAATACATGAGCTATCTTCTTAAAACGTTTATTAATATCCTAATGTTCGTTGGTGTAAATATGGACAATTTGGTTAAGGTACTTCGGGGTTATTAAGCTTGTCATAGAAATTTACTCTCGGAATGAATAAGTGCGCTTTCTGTGATCAGATGTAATGTTAAAATATTTATTTCGAGATATCTGCCAATAGTGTTACGATAGATATATTCTGGAAATATTCGTAATAATACATGAGATGTGTGCTTAAGACGTGAATCAAGAACTTAATATTCGTTGTTGTAAATATGGAGAATTTGGTTAAGGTATTTCGGGATTATTAAGCTTGTAATATAAATTTACCCTCGGAGTGAATGAGTGCGATTAGATGTAATGGTAAAATATTCATTTCGAGATATCTTCCAATAGTGTTACGATAGATATATTCTGGATATATTCGTACTAATACATGAGATATGTGCTTAAAACGTGAATCAATATCTTAATATTGTTTGGCGTGAAGATGGACAATTTGGTTAAGGTATTTCGGGGTTATTAAGCTTTTCATATAAATTTACCCGCGGAGTGAATAAGACGGCTTTCTGTGATTAGATGTAGTGTTAACATATTGATTCCGAGATACCTTCCAATAGTTTTGCAATAGATATATTCTGGAAATATTACTAATAATACATGAGGTATCTTCTTAAAACGTTTATTAATATCCTAATGTTCGTTGGTGTAAATATGGACAATTTGGTTAAGGTATTTCGGGGTTATTAAGCTTGTGATAGAAATTTACTCTCGGAATGAATAAGTGCGCTTTCTGCGATCAGATGTAATGTTAAAATATTTATTTCGAGATATCTTCCAATAGTGTTACGATAGATATATTCTGGAAATATTCGTAATCATACATGAGATGTGTGCTTAAGACGTGAAGCAGGAACTTAATATTCGTTGTTGTAATTATCGACAATTTGGTTAAGGTATTTCGGGATTATTAAGCTTGTCCCATAAATTTACCCACGGAGTGAACAAGTGTGCTTTCTGTGATTATTTGTCATTTTAATTTGATTCGTTGCGAGATCCCCTGCTATAATGTTACGATAGATATATTCTGAAAATATTCGTACTAATACATGAGATATCTTCTTAAAACGTTTATTAATGTCTTAATATTCGTTGGTGTAAATATAGACAATTTGGTTAAGGCATTTCGGTATTATTAAGTTTGTCACATAAAGTTACCCTTGGAGTGAATAAGTATGCTTTCTTGTGATTAGATGTAATGTTAAAATATTCATTTCGGGATATCTTGCAATAGCGTTACGATAGATATATTCTGAAAATATTCGTACTAATACATGAGATATGTGCTTAAAACCTGAATTAATATCTCAATATTCGTTGACGTGAAGATGGACAATTTGGTTAAGGTATTTCGGGGTTATTAAGCTTTTCATATAAATTTACCCTCGGAGTGAATAAGTGGGCTTTCTGTGATTAGATGTAGTGTTAACATATTGATTCCGAGATACCTTCCAATAGTTTTGCAATAGATATATTCTGGAAATATTACTAATAATACATGAGGTATCTTCTTAAAACGTTTATTAATATCCTAATGTTCGTTGGTGTAAATATGGACAATTTGGTTAAGGTATTTCGGGGTTATTAAGCTTGTGATAGAAATTTACTCTCGGAATGAATAAGTGCGCTTTCTGCGATCAGATGTAATGTTAAAATATTTATTTCGAGATATCTTCCAATAGTGTTACGATAGATATATTCTGGAAATATTCGTAATCATACATGAGATGTGTGCTTAAGACGTGAAGCAGGAACTTAATATTCGTTGATATAAAGATGGACAATTGGGTTAAGGTATTTCGGGATTATTAAGCTTGTCATATAAATTTACCCACCGAGTGAACAATTGTGCTTTCTGTGATTATTTGTCATTTTAATTGAATTAGTTGCGAGATCCCCTGCTACAGTGTTACGATAGATATATTCTGGAAATATTCGTACTAATACATGAGGTATCTTATTAAAACGTTTATTAATATCTTAATATTCGTTGGTGTAAACATGGACAATTTGGTTAAGATTTTTCTGGATTATTAAGCTTGTCATGTAAATTTAGCCTCGGAGTGAATAAGGGGGCTTTCTGTGATTAGATGTAATGTTAACATATTCATTCCGAGATATCTTCCAATAGTGTTACGATAGACATATTCTGGAAATATTGGTACTGTTACATGAGATATGTGCTTAAAACCTGAATTAATATCTCAATATTCGTTGACGTAAAGATGGACAATTTGGTTAAGGTATTTCGGGGTTATTAAGCTTTTCATATAAATTTACCCTCGGAGTGAATAAGTGGGCTTTCTGTGATTAGATGTAGTGTTAACATATTGATTCCGAGATACCTTCCAATAGTTTTACAATAGATATATTCTGGAAATATTCCTAATAATACATGAGGTATCTTCTGAAACGAATCGGAGTCATATGTAGAAAAACTTTACGAATCGTCCAAACATAAAACATTATACGTCAATTATTAGTCAATATCATAAATAAATAAATTAAAAATTATAGATTGGAATCGCTGGGTGCTGACAACATTCACATCATTTACAACATTCACATCATTTACAACATTTACATCATTTACAACATTTACATCCTTTACATTTCACAACTATCATTATCATCGTTTACACAAATATCATTATCATTAAGACATATATTATCATTTTTATAATTTACATACATATCATTATTATTTTCACAATTATCACAAACATCATTAGTATCTATTATATTATCATCAATTATTTCAATATTTTTCATCAAATTATTTCCTTCATTATTATCATTTTTTAAAATTTCATTTACATCATCATCCCCCTTTTGTCCTATATCATCATTATCAAAATTTTTTGTATCCCCCTTTTTCATGACGGAGACATATGTTGCCTCGTCATCATACGAGCCTATTATATTACTCGCGGGGTCAAATGTACATTGTATTATGTCCTTACTTATCGCGTCCAATTTCGCTAGAGCCTCGTCTATTCGATTTGTCATAGTGTGGAATTTTTTTATAAATAGTTTTTTAAATTCTGGGTAGCTTTCAAAGTTGTTTAACACGAACCATATTTTTGCCCTCCCCTCTAACGTATCCTCTACGAACAATAACCTTCTAATTCCTTTAATATTTTTTATATTGAAGTACCGATCCAATTCCTCAAGGAATGTCACCGGATTTGTTTTACATTCATTTTCGAATTTGGGTGCAATTAAGTCGATATTTTTATTGTTCGTATTATTTATAATTGCACCCAATTCATTTGCACGCGTTTTTATTTTATTTCTGTCGTTATTTTTGTACATTTCTCCGTGCTGCTGCCTGGCATCCTCATTTTGCTGCCGCATTTGACATTGCATTTCGTCAATCTGTCTTTGCATTTTGGCGAGCATTATTCTCCACTCTTGGATTTTGCTCGCCGTATTTATTGTCGTTTGCGACGATCCGTCGTGCACTTTATTAGCGTAAACTAACGTCACTTTTTAAAATTTATTTGTCCAATTATTTATAAAATTCAAAGTTATTCAAATTATTATTCTTTTCACCACCAAACGATTCCGTATCAGTCATAATTTAATTAAAATAAAACATGGGTCACTCGAAGGAATGTAGCTTCCTTCGTGCCCCATTTGTTGGGCGCCATTGAAACGAATCGGAGTCATATGTAGAAAAACTTTACGAATCGTCCAAACATAAAACATCATACGTCAATTATTAGTCAATATCATAAATAAATAAATTAAAAATTATAGATTGGAATCGCTGGATGCTGAAATGAAAGTCATTATTATTTGTCATTGTTCAATTAAAATATATATTTCAAACATTTCTTTGAATTTTATAATTATAATTGAACTTGTCCTAAAAAACAATTAATCACACTCATACCCTCATACTCGATGTCGAAGTGCAAATATAAATAAAATAAGAGTCAATAAATTAAAATGTATTATCGAGTCGTAGGTACGTGGTGTGAGTCAGTATATAAAAATTATTAATATCGTCAACGACGGAATAACTTACGCGGTAAAATCACACATTCATCTCATACACAATTACATTCACACACTCATAAATAAATAAACATATATACATAAATTTGCGGTGGCATTACATGACATAAAATTACAGACATTATTTTTAAACATACTGCGTTTCGGTGGAGAGAAGGAGCACTGTTTTCATTATCTCTCCGTTGATGCTGCGTCCATTATTTATCCTCTTCTCCGTTGTTATCAGGGTTTCTCGTTGTGAGGGTCGTCAAGATTCCGCCGGTCGAAGTCTATTGTAGATTTGATGGGTGAGCGCCTCCCCGGGTACCCTTTCTGGCGATAGCCGTCACTGCTTCCAGCACTTTTTAAGGCATCAAAAAGGGGAAGCGGACGGCTAATTCTCTTCCTTTTTATTATTGTTGAATGTGGGGAGTGGAGTGCGCTCACCTTGGTTCTTCGACCGGGTTGGTCATATATTTCTTTAGGACACCGCAGATTTACTGGAGGTCCGGACCCGTCCCGTCGACCTCGTGGCTCCAGAGTATGCAGGTCCGGGGTGCGGTGTCCACGTCCTCGTTAATCGGGAAAAGAGAGAGTGAGTCCATCCCCGGGAGTCCTATTTATAGACTTGGATCCTCCCCGGGTTCACCCAACCCCCTCAGTCAATATTCCAGATTGTGGACGGAACTGTCAGTTTTTGGAATGTCATTCGTCAATTTCAAACTGACAGCCCGCCCGTCACATTTGAAGCCCGCGCCATTTCTCGGTATTCGCAAATGCGCCCTCAATCCTGCCTGGCTCGTCGTTACTTCCGCGCATAGAGCGCTCCGACCGCGCTCGGAGCGCCGCGTCGTGATTCATCGGGTCTTTCCGCCTTCACTCGGAAGTGAGTACATGTGACTTATGCCGTTTTTCCAAAATGATGGTGCGAAAATATTCTTATAGTCTCTTAAACTGCAGTAAATGTCTTATAAACATGAAATATTTGTTCTAAAATATTTTTTTCACAAAAACACAATACTATACCCAAGTTTCAAGAAAAATATCAGTAAATAGAAAATATCAGTAATACAACTAAAGCAACTACAACAAAGGATAGAAATAAAATTAAAATAGAAAGAAAGATTGTTAAAAGCAAGATAAAAAATGAGTACAACGAAAAGAAAAGAAAACTACCACAAGAAACAACTGCTTCAGCTGGCGATCCCGAAATTAAAAGAAGTTTGCTAACACGTACAAGAACAAAAAACAAGAAATATAATTTTTTACTTAAATGTTAATAAGGTTATGTTCATTGCATTATTTATTTATTTGAATTTGAAAACCTTTTGATTTTTGTTTAAATATTTACGTGTTACTATTTTTTTATTTATAAATTGTATAATAAACATAAATTATGTTAAAGGATAATATGTTTCTAAATAATGTTATAAGTTTAAGTGAAAAACAATTGTATTTTTATATGCTTAGTCTTTACATATAAATTAAAAAATGTCTATTTTGTTACAACAGTCATAATTATTTATTTCATTAATTGTGTTTATTTATTGGCTTATTTATTTAGCTGAAATATATCAAAATAACAATTGCTTCAATTAATTTAGTTATTTTTATACGTTTATTATTATTTAATGGATTGTAGTTTTTTTTGTGGACTTATGCCCTTTTTAAAAAATCATGATTTATATTAGGGACTTATGTCCTTTTTCAAGTAAAATTTTTTAATCACAAAATCGAATTTTTTCAATCAATGCCTATTGAAATACAAGTATTTGACATCGCTACATCTAAAAACACAGTTATCTCAATTTTCGAAAAAATAGACTTATTCCCTTTTTCCTTACCGCCACAATTCTATCGTAACATTATAGCAGTGTATCTCGCAGCGAATCCAATAAAAATGGCAACAATCGCAGAAAGCACACTTATTCACTCCGCATGTAAATTTATGTGACCAGCTTAATAATCCCGAAATACCTTAACCAAATTGTCCATCTTTACACCAACGAATATTAAGACGTTGATATACGTTGCAAGAAAATATCTCATTTATTAAAGCGAATATTTCAGGAATATATCGTTCGGAATGTTATAGGTAGATAGCTCGGAAAGAATCCAATTAAAATGTCAAATAATCACGGAAAGTACATTAAACACTCAGAAGGTTATATTATATGACACGCCGAATAATCCCGAACTACCTTAATCAAATTTTCCATATTTACGCCAATGAATATTAAGATATTGATAAACGCTTTAAGAAGATACCTCATGTATTAGTACCAATATTTCCAGAATATATCTATCGGAACACTAATGGAAGAAATCTCGGAATGCATACATATGTTAAGATTACATCTAATCACAGAAAGCACACTTATTCACTCCTAGGGTAAATTTATATGACATGCTTAATAATCCCAAAATACCTTAATGCAATTGTCGATATTTACAACAACGAATACTAAGTCGTTGATATACGTTGCAAGAAAATATGTATGTATGTATGTATGTCTTTATTATACCATGACTAATTAGTCTTGTGGTAATATACAACAAAATTATAATGGCTATAGATTACAAAGTACAATACATTTGATAAAGCATAATATTCGCTTTAATATCTCATATATAAAGCGAATATTTCTGGAGTATATCTTTCGGAATGTTACAGGTAGACATCTCGGAAAGAATCCAAATAAAATGACGAATAATAACGGAAAGTACATTAAACACTTGTAACCTACACGTTTTCTCTCGTGTGGTTATGAATTGTACTTCGCGGAAATCCGACTTTTCCCTTCCAGAATTAACTTTGGATTTGGGAAAGCAGCTTGGTTGTGGAGGATCGGAGATCTCCTCCGTATCTTCCCTATTTTTCTTATCTTCGCATTGAATTACCCCTAACGGGAGGCGATAATTCTGACTTGACCTGTCATTCGGTGGACGAGACCGCATTTTGGCAACGATACTTCCTTGTTTCAGACAATCATCCGACCTTTCCCTTACGGAATTGACCTTTGATTTGGCAAAACAGCTTGGTTGTGGAGGATCGGAGGTCCCTCTATATCTTCCCTATTTTTCTTTTCTTCGCATTGTGAGATAGAATTAGAATTATCCCTTCGTCGCCGATTCGCGTAAAAATTGGCTTATTCGTATTTGAATAGCCAAGCAGATTAATTTCGCTGCTTTGACCTTTCATCCCAATGTCATCCGTGGTGTTCTCGGTCCTTACCCCGATTGATTGAAGAATCGCGTTTTCGTGCTGATTTACAACGTTGTTCAATTTCGCCCGCTCGCGAATCGTAAAAGAACAACTAGTATTTTGGTTGATGTGATGAGTTCCAACCGCATCATCCTATTCCATATCATTCGAATTAATTTTGGTCTCCGTTATGCGGCAGTTCGATATATTTTTATTAAAGCAATTATTGTCGCGACAATTTGTTAAAGGAACATCCCGCACAACGGTTACCAGTTTTCCGAGGAATTCTGACCGCATGCGCCCAGTGTTTCTTCCTCTCCACGAAACATAGCACGCATGTTTTTCGGACTGTTTCTTGGGATGGCCCCCTGCGATTCGGGGGCTTTTTCCATCGGCCGCTTCGCTTCTTCTTTTGGCCATGCGTATCGGGCCGCGCTTTCCCCGCGATGCCCCTCCTTCCAATCTGCCGGCGTGCTTCTATTCACCCATCCTTTTGATGAATCCCCTCGATTATACGCGTGTCGCGGTGGCGTGCCTCGCGGTACATCGGCCCAAAATTCGTAACGGTCGTCGCGGCGATTCCCTGTACTCCAAGACGGGTCCGACTTGGCAAACCTTTTAGCGTTGACCTCTTCCGCTTGGTCGAAGTGCCCTAAGAAGTCTAGGACTTCATCGATCTCGCGAAAGTCACGCATTATTAGAGCATCCCGTAGCTACTGGTTATAGTGGCGCCCTAGTATAGCCACTTTTTGGGAGTATGTTGCATCTCTATATCTTTCATATCGCCTAATAAATCGATGGCGTACGCGGTTCTAGAAACATTCGAATTAGGATTGTATACCCCGAACTCGATTTTTCTTCGAACGTGTTGCTGCACTTCCTCACTCCAAAATCGTCTTCGGAAGTGAAGTGCGAATTCTTGAAATGAATTGGTGGTGTCCGATCAGATTCCACCAATTTTTGCATGCACCGGATAAAGCCTGGGCGATCAGCAACTTCAACTCATATTCCTGGATATGCAGGGCCATAATATATTGTTGAAGGGCCCTTAAAAATTGCACCGGCTTATCCCCGCGTTTACCCGTGAACTTTGGCAATTCGTATCGCAGACTCGGAAGTCTTTGCCCGTCGATGACTCTGCTGCGTTCCGCGCGTCGCGACGTGTCTCGATTCCGTTCAAGATTTGCATATCGCGCCCGCAACGTGATTTGTTCAACCTCGATGGCGGCTATCCGTGTTATTTTGGACCGAGTGCTCCTGGACTGTTTTCCCCAGCTCAGAGTCCTCCAATAATTCCGGCAATTCATTGATGCGTACGATTGGTTCGCGCTCGAGCGCGTCGATACGCCTTCCCTGTCGATCGATTTAACCCTGATTTTTCCATAACTTGATCCACAATTACGACATTGCTCTGGCATAATTGTTAGATCTTCACGTTATACTCGTTAAGGGTTATCGTGACATCAGAGGTGACTTTGCGCACAGATGTTTCGACCATTGCTTCCTTAGCAGTCATTGTCTTACACAGACGGTCCTCGGAAGCCACTAGTCTTTCCCGGTAGTCAATTTTATTTTGCATCCTTTTATTTTTGACGCAAAGAGTCTTGACAACCTCTGTGACCTCTGATTCCCAGTTAACGCTATCGAGGTTGAACTCGGAATCGTCAGCTTTCTCGACCATTGTCTTTTTCGATCGACCGCGAGTCAACATAACTTTACGCGGCGTTGTGACGACTTTTCGTGCGCCGCTCTTTCCAATTGCCCCCTTACCGACAGAGACACGTGTCGCGTTATGCTTTCCGGACATGGCGCTTCAAAGCGATGAAAAAAGAAAAAAAATTAGAAAATAATTTTTAATTACGCGAAATTATATTCGCGTTGCTTTCCCTGCGTAGTGTGTGTGTACGTTTATGCTTACAATGATCGTTTCGAGCCCCACACGTTGGGTGCCAAATGTACCCTACACGTTTTCTCTCGTGTGGTTATGAATTGTACTTCGCAAAAATCCATTAATTCACAATCGATTTGCTGAATGAACGATTCACCGGAAGTTATTTTTACTACAGGCTCTAATCAATTGTAAACAGATACTGTACACACACGCGGACGACACAAGGAAAGGTCTTGTAAATAAGAAGAGAAGTCGTTTATTTACCAGATGATACTATATGTTTATTTAATAACCTTGACCTTAACCTTATTTTTAATATTCCGAAATCTAAATCTATGTATCGCGATACTTATATTAACCGGCACCTGAAAACATAATGGTATTTGATTAATTGAAATCTGGGCCAGTCCGGATTTGCAGCTTTTTAGTAAATGCGGTTCAGAAAAATAGAAGAGTTAGTACGACGGGATTGCCTCAGCGATCGCGCTACCGCAAAAGAATCGACTGTTCGTACAGCCGTCGCCCTCAGTAGGGTCCGGAACAGTACTACTGCCTAACTAAAAAGTAATTCAAAATAATTTTCCCAAACGTATTATTCACCGTCGAGATCGCCCAAGTTCCTCTCAGCGAGGAGACCTAGTGCGAGGACCTTGGGCAGCCGTGCCAGGATCCCTCAGCGGGAATCCTGGGCGAGACTAGGACAAGGAAGAGGCTTCAGGCTAGACACCTCCCAGCGAGGAGCTAGACGAGAAGTGATCGTCTCTGGATTTTCCTCGACTCCTATCCCCTCTCTCGAGACTGAGAAGTCATGCCCTCTCCCTGGAATCGGGCATGCGCACCACAATGTGTGACGAGCGAGACCGCCGCTCGGTCCCACCCAAAAGCCTCAGGGACGCGACTATAACTTAGAGTGCCCCGGCCCTTAAATTTAGGACAAAATAACAACGAGAGGTACGGCCCTGCGTTGTGGAGGTTACACACTCCGAAGGTTATATTATATGACACGCCGAATAATCCAGAACTACTTTAATCAAATTTTCCATATTTACACCAACGAATGTAAAAATACTGATAAACGTATTAAGAAGATACCTCATGTATTAGTTCAAATATTTCCAGAATATATCTATCGGAACACTAATGTAACATATCTCGGAATGAATATGTTAAGATTACATCTAATCACAGAAAGCATACTTATTCACTACGAGGGTAAATTTATATGACAAGCTTAATAATCCCGAAATACATTGACCAAATTGTCCATATTGACAGCAACCAATATTAAGATATTGATAAACGTTTTGAGCACATATCTCATGTATTAGTACATAAATTTCCAGGATTTATGTATTGTAACATTATAGCAGTGTATCTCGCAACGAATCCAATTAAAATGGCAAAAATCACAGAAAGCACATTTATTCACTCCGAGGGTAAATTCTTATGACAAGCTTAATAATCCCGTAATACCTTGACCAAATTGTGCATCTTTACACCAACGTATCTTAAGACGTTGATGTACGTTGCAAGAAAATTAGTCATTTATTAAAATGAATATTTCCGGAATATATCTTTCGGAATGTTATAGGTAGATATCTCGGAAAGAATCCAATTCAAATGACAAATAGTCACGGATAGCACATTAAACACTCCGAGGGTTATATTATATGATACGCTGAATAATCCTGAACTACATTAATCAAATTTTCAATATTTACACCAACGAATATTAAGATATTGATAACGTTTTAAGAAGATACCTCATGTATTAGTGCGAATATTTCCAGCATATATCTATCGGAACACTAATGGATGATATGTAGGAATCCGCTGCGGCGTGGCATGCTGGTAAACTCATTCGGACATTGGGTGCCCTGTCGGGGCTGTTTCGGTGGTCGGCCGCGACGATGCGGCAGTGGTTCCACTCCCAACGAGTTCCGAATCATTCTCGAACTATCCCCGGCGTCGGGGGCGCGATAGAGATTCAAGTCCTTAATATGCGCTATTGGGTTCCGACGACTATCCGGGTCGTTAAGTTCGAAAACGACGGGGGATATTACTCGGACTATACGGTGCGGGCCACTAAATTTAGGCGCAAGTTTGGCCGCAAAATTTTGAACTTCCGACGACAGGACTCGTATGCGCCGTAGCACTAGATCACCCACATTACACTCTACCTCACGATGGGAGCGATTATAGTACTCGGCTTGACGCGTCGCGGCGCGCTCAAGGTTACGATGTACCCAGTCGTGAATGAGAGGTAGCCTCCTCATCCGATCACGTCAGAACTCTGGGTCCTTAGGTAGTGTGAGTGAACGAGGGGGCAGGTCGGTACGCAAATTTCTAATAGCTACTGGGTTGTGGCCATAATCCAGAAACGCAGGGGTTATTTTGGTGGACGACTGGACAGCCGTATTCAGGGCGAACGTATGTTCCTCTAGGTGCGCGTCCCAATCGCAATGATCGTGGGAAACGAAGGTGCACATCATCGTTTTGAGGGTTCTGTTCACCCTCTCAACTGGGTTCGCTTGGGCGTGGTAGGGGGGGGGGGTACGAGAGGGGGTTAAACCTAACTGCTTCAGATGGGATTGTACGTATGAGTTATCGTACTGCTTTGCATGATCTGTCAAAAAATACCTCGGACAACCCCATCGATTGATAATTAGACTTTCGAAGGCGGCCACAATGGCCGCGCCGTTGGCCGCCCGAAGGTGTTTCACTTCTACGAATTTGGTAAACATGTCTTGGAAAACCACTACGAACTGGTTTTGATGCTTGCTGGGGGTGAATGGTCCCATGACATCAGAAATGACCGCCATCCAGGGACCTTCCGTGGTTCTTGCTCACTTGAGTTTGCTTCTGACAGGCGGGACAGCTTGCGACGAAGGCAGTGACGTCCTGGAAAACGCCGGGCCAATAGAAGTCATGGATGAGACGGTGATACGTCTTATCCACTCCTAAGTGGCCGGCTTGCGAGCTGTAGTGCGCATCGCTGAGGGCACGGGCTCGCGCTTCCGTGGGGAGGACAAGTTTCCAGGCGTCGAGGTCGGTGAGGGCAAACTCTATTACCGGGTGGGACCTATGGAAATATATCCGGTCATCCTCGATTCTCCAATCAGGATATTTCGAAGGAAATTTCCGAATATTTTCCGCGGTATCCCCCAGGGCGCACAGAGCGGTATCGACATTCTCGTACATCCTCGAGAGGGCGTCGGGCACCACTTTGAGAGTGCCTTTTCGATGCTCTATTTTCATATCATAGGTCTGCATGGCTAGGGCCCACCGCGCCAATCTCCCGGTCGGGTCACGCAAATTTCTGAGCCACTGCAGACTACTATGATCTGTAATCACTCGAAAGTGGGTCCCTTCGACATAGAGTCGATACTTCTTCACGGCCCAGAGGACGGCGAGGCACTCTTTCTACGGGACGGTATACCTTCGTTGAGCCTTGGTGAGCACGCGGCTAGCAAAACTAATCGGGTGCTCATTGCCGGCTATCTCTTGGGTGATTGCCGCCCCGATAGCAAAGTCGCTCGCATCCGTCTGAATCATGAAGGGGACGTCAAAATTCGGGCGTGCCAAAACGGGGGTGTGAGTGAGTGAGTCGCGGAGGGACTGGAAAGCAGACTGCTGCTCCGGACACCACACCCACGGAGTATTCTTTGTTAATAGTTTGGTCAAATGAACGCGATCATGCCAAAAATCTGGGAGAAAGCGCGAATACCACCCTACCATCCCCAAAAAGGGCCGCAGCTGTTTGAGGTTGGTGGGCCGCGGGAATTCGAGAACGGGAGCGACCTTGTCCGGATCCGTCTTCAAACCATCTCTGTTTAGTAAAAAACCGAGGTACTTTACCTCGTCACGGAAGAATTCACTTTTTTCCGGGTTTAGTTCTAACCCGGCGTTGCGCAGACTAGTCAGGACAAGTCTCAGGTAACGAAAGTGGTCCTCCTCATCGTCCGTGGCGATGATGATGTCATCCAGGTACGCGAAGACGTGGGGTTCCCACGCTGGGTCGATGAGGCGGTCCACTAATCGCTGAAGTGTCGCCGGCGCGTTAGTGAGCCCGAAAGGGATCCGTTTGAATTGGAATGAACCGCGACCGGGGACAGCAAAAGCGGTAACGGGCCGATTGTTAGGTGCCACGGGCACCTGAAAGTAGGCCTGGCTGAGATCGAGTGTGGTGATGCATTGGGCCCGACTCAAACGGGACAGAATCCTATCCATCGAGGGGAGAGGGTATGCATCCTTCCTCGTTATTTTGTTTACGTCTCGGAAGTCTACGCAGAACCTAAAAGTCACATTCGACTTCCGGACGATAACGGGGTTACCCATCCAGGAGCTCGCGGAGCGTTCGATGATGCCACTGCTCAGCATTTCATCGACCGCGTCCTGTGCTACCTTCAGCATGTAGGGAGAAAGTAAACGAGCCTTTTGACGAATCGGGGGGTGACCCTGTACGTCGATAGCATGCTGCGTCAGACGCGTTATAACGATCGTAGGGGTCCTATTTGCGGGGTACAATTGATCGAGCAGCCTCCTTAACCGTGGGGCGGCTTCCTGGGGGGGGGGGGCGACTAATCCAGCGCAGTCATGTACGGCGAAGGCGGTGACCGAAATATTGGTATCGTTTAGCGAGTGCGGGGTGCCGTTGCGGCTACTCCACGCATTATTCTCCGTATCTATCTTCAGACCGAATAGGCGCATGAAGTCCATTCCCAGCACGCATGCATAGTGGAGGGGAGCAACTCTTATCTCCAAATTCTTAGTATGGTATCGACTGTCATCGCGAGGGTAACGGCGCCATCTAATTGGACTAGCGCGCCGTTGGCGACTTTTACTTGCTCTTCACTTGACCTCATGATGGGAGAAACTGCCTCATGACACGCGAGGCCTAAATATGACCGCGAAGCTACGGTATCAACGAGTGCCCTAATAACCTTTCCATTAAAAGCTACGCGGAAGTAGGGACGAAGGTCCGAATTTAATGTCCACTGATTAGCTTCACAGGAATCGATTGACTCGAACGCGGTATTGGGTCCAAAGGGCTTAGATGCTGTAGAAGCGATCTTTCTGTACCCAATGTTCGTTATCGTACGACTCGACGAAGGGGTGTTAGGAGGGGTCTAAGGGTTTCCTTCCCCTCTCCAATAGTTTCCCGACCTTTTACGAGCGCAAACGGGACAATTATTAGCATCTAGGCCTGGGTATCCACAGACCCGACAAAAATGACCTAAGGAGTGGGGGCACTCTCGATATATGTGACCGTTTGTTTATAGTTGTAACACCGGATGGGGTTCCGATTCTGCGGCGACCTAATGTCGGGAGGTGGGCGCTCTGTCGGCGCCACATCCAGGAGGCTAGGTACTTCTGACAGCCGCGGGTTTGTATGTGTCGCCACTTGTGGTTGGTAGGTGTCGCCACTTGTGGTTGACGCTGCGAGTATGACGGTACCGAGCGGGTGGGGTTACGACCTCTGTTCCTTTCTGCGCGGGCTACTGGCGCAGCCTCCTCTTCTTCGAAAGGGGCTGGCGACATGGGGGGGGGGGGGGGGGGATGCTGACTTTGGCCGGCTTCTTAGCGGGCGTCGCGAGGGCTAGCTTTTCCTTGCCTCCCCACGTCTTCGGCGTATAGGCGAAGGCGGGGAAGGCGGACTGATTAGCCGCTGGAGGGGGCGGTAGACCCTCTCTTGATTTACGGCCCCCTCCACTTGTCGACCAATCCGCAGTAAATCAGCGAAATCGAGTACGGCGTCTCGCTCGTCGAGTACTGTGTTTTCTCGCAAGACCGGGACGCAAGTTTTGGACCGCAACGTCCAGTTGCTCTTCTTGAGAAGGGGGGAGAGCAAGCAGGTTGAAAAGACTCCGCAGGGCCACTAAATACTCGCGGATAGGCTCTTTCAGGTCTTTGTGTTCGTATGGTGATCTCCTCATAATACCGGCCTCTAGGTGGCGTTGGCCGAACGCGTCGCGAAAATAACGTACAAAGCCGGGATACGTATGCCAGCTTGACTTCTCAACCCGGCACCAGTTGAGGGCTGATCCCTTGAAACGCTTCTGGTAGGGTGCGCAGGGGGTCCTCTTCCGTCAGATCCCGACTAGTGACGTATTCCCCCAATTTGACGTGGTACTCCTCTGCTTCCTCCCCCTCCTCGCCGGAATAACGTGGTCCGTGCGTCCTCCAATGCTCAATGGCAGTCTTCTTCCATCGGACACCGGACATCGAAAGGCTGGGGTTCAATGGTGGACGCGTTACCGTCAGGGTGATGAGAGGTTTGGGGGTGACCGTGCCGCGTACTGTTGTAGAGGGCTGAAGCGGGGACATATTATACGTCAGGTCGGCTGGAAAGTGGACATGGGACGTGTGTGCGTTCCGACGACGGGGGGGGGGGGCGTTGCCCCGCCATTACGGGACGAGGTGGGTGGGGGGGGGGGGGGGTGGGGGGGGGGGGGGGTGGGGGGGGGGGGGGGTGGGGGGGGGGGGGGGTGGGGGGGGGGGGGGGTGGGGGGGGGGGGGGGTGGGGGGGGGGGGGGGTGGGGGGGGGGGGGGGTGGGGGGGGGGGGGGGTGGGGGGGGGGGGGGGTGGGGGGGGGGGGGGGTGGGGGGGGGGGGGGGTGGGGGGGGGGGGGGGTGGGGGGGGGGGGGGGTGGGGGGGGGGGGGGGTGGGGGGGGGGGGGGGTGGGGGGGGGGGGGGGTGGGGGGGGGGGGGGGTGGGGGGGGGGGGGGGTGGGGGGGGGGGGGGGTGGGGGGGGGGGGGGGTGGGGGGGGGGGGGGGTGGGGGGGGGGGGGGGTGGGGGGGGGGGGGGGTGGGGGGGGGGGGGGGTGGGGGGGGGGGGGGGTGGGGGGGGGGGGGGGTGGGGGGGGGGGGGGGTGGGGGGGGGGGGGGGTGGGGGGGGGGGGGGGTGGGGGGGGGGGGGGGAAACCAAACAATTTCATATAGGTTATATTCACAGTGATGAATAAAAGAGAATGCATCACCTAATATTTCAGTAACAATTTGTTACCGCAACATTTTCGCCCAATCACTGCGGTCACATACGTACATTCGGTCATTTTCTCGACATTAACTCTCTATTTCCGGTTTTTCCCCCAGCAAAACCAAACAATTTCATATAGGTTATATTCACAGTGATGAATAAAAGAGAATGCATCATCTAATATTCTAGTAACAATTTGTTACCGCAATATTTTCGCCCAATAAATAAGGTCAGATACGTAAATTCGGTCATTTTCACGACTTTAACTCTCTATTTCCGGTTTTTCACCCAGCAAAACCAAACAGTTTCATATAGGATATGTTCAGAGTGATGCATAGAATAGATTGCATCATCTAATATTGAAGTCACAATTTGTTACCGCAACATTTTCGCCCAAGAACTGCGGTCACATACGTAAATTCGGTCATTTTCTCGACTTTAACTCTCTATTTCCGGTTTTGCACCTAGCAATACCAAACAATTTCATATAGGATATGTTCAGAGTGATGCATATAAGAAATTGTATCATCTTAAATTGCAGTAACAATTTGTTACCTCAACATTTTTGCCCAGTAACTGCGGTCACATACGTACATTCGGTCATTTTCTCGACATTAACTCTCTATTTCCGGTTTTTCACCCAGCAAAACCAAACAATTTCATATAGGATATGTTCAGAGTGATGCATAGAACAGATTGCATCATCTAATATTGATGTAACAATTCGTTACCGCAACATTTTTGCCCAAGAACTGCGGTCACATACGTAAATTCGGTCATTTTCTCGACTTTATCTCTCTATTTCCGGTTTTTCACCCAGCAAAACCAAACAATTTCATATAGATTATATTCACAGTGATGAATAAAAGAGAATGCATCATCTAATATTCTAGTAACAATTTGTTACCGCAATATTTTCGCCCAATAAATAAGGTCAGATACGTAAATTCGGTCATTTTCTCGACTTTAACTCTCTATTTCCGGTTTTTCACCCAGCAAAACCAAACAGTTTCATATAGGTTATATTCACAGTGATGAATAAAAGAGAATGCATCATCTAATATTCTAGTAACAATTTGTTACCGCAATATTTTCGCCCAATAAATAAGGTCAGATACGTAAATTCGGTCATTTTCTCGACTTTAACTCTCTATTTTCGGTTTTGCACCCAGCAAAACCAAACAGTTTCATATAGGATATGTTCAGAGTGATGCATAGAATAGATTGCATCATCTAATATTGAAGTCACAATTTGTTACCGCAACATTTTCGCCCAAGAACTGCGTTCACATACGTAAATTCGGTCATTTTCACGACTTTAACTCTCTATTTCCGGTTTTTGACCCATCAAAACCAATCAATTTCGTATAGTATATGTTCAGAGTGATGCATAGAACAGATTGTATCATCTTAAATTACAGTAACAATTTTTTACCGTAACGTTTTCGCCCAATAACTGTGGTCACATACTTAAATTCGGTCACTTTTCTCGACTTTATGGCTCTATTTCCGGTTTTTGACCCACCAAAACCAAACAATTTCATATAGATTAGGTTCACAGTAATGAATAAAAGAGAATGCATCATCTAATATTTCAGTAACAATTTGTTACCGCAACATTTTCGCCCAATCACTGCGGTCACATACGTACATTCGGTCATTTTCTCGACATTAACTCTCTATTTCCGGTTTTTCACCCAGCAAAACCAAACAATTTCATATAGGTTATATTCACAGTGATGAATAAAAGAGAATGCATCACACCTAATATTTCAGTAACAATTTGTTACCGCAACATTTTTGCCCAAGAACTGCGGTCACATACGTAAATTCGATCATTTTCTCGACTTTATCTCTCTATTTCCGGTTTTTCACCCAGCAAAACCAAACAATTTCATATAGATTATATTCACAGTGATGAATAAAAGAGAATGCATCATCTAATATTCTCGTAACAATTTGTTACCGCAATATTTTCGCCCAATAAATAAGGTCAGATACGTAAATTCGGTCATTTTCTCGACTTTAACTCTCTATTTCCGGTTTTTCACCCAGCAAAACCAAACAATTTCATATAGGTTATATTCACAGTGATGAATAAAAGAGAATGCATCATCTAATATTCTAGTAACAATTTGTTACCGCAATATTTTCGCCCAATAAATAAGGTCAGATACGTAAATTCGGTCATTTTCACGACTTTAACTCTCTATTTCCGGTTTTTCACCCAGCAAAACCAAACAGTTTCATATAGGATATGTTCAGAGTGATGTATAGAATACATTAATCATCTAATATTGAAGTCACAATTTGTTACCGCAACATTTTCGCCCAAGAACTGCGGTCACATACGTAAATTCGGTCATTTTCACGACTTTAACTCTCTATTTCCGGTTTTTGACCCACCAAAACCAATCAATTTCGTACAGTATATGTTCAGAGTGATGCATAGAAGAGATTGTATCATCTTAAATTACAGTAACAATTTTTTACCGTAACGTTTTCGCCCAATAACTGTGGTCACATACTTAAATTCGGTCATTTTTCTCGACTTTATGGCTCTATTTCCGGTTTTTGACCCACCAAAACCAAACAATTTCATATAGATTAGGTTCACAGTGATGAATAAAAGAGAATGCATCATCTAATATTTCAGTAACAATTTGTTACCGCAACATTTTCTCCCAATCACTGCGGTCACATACGTACATTCGGTCATTTTCTCGACATTAACTCTCTATTTCCGGTTTTTCCCCCAGCAAAACCAAACAATTTCATATAGGTTATATTCACAGTGATGAATAAAAGAGAATGCATCATCTAATATTCTAGTAACAATTTGTTACCGCAATATTTTCGCCCAATAAATAAGGTCAGATACGTAAATTCGGTCATTTTCACGACTTTAACTCTCTATTTCCGGTTTTTCACCCAGCAAAACCAAACAGTTTCATATAGGATATGTTCAGAGTGATGCATAGAATAGATTGCATCATCTTATATTAAAGTCACAATTTGTTACCGCTACATTTTCGCCCAAGAACTGCGGTCACATACGTAAATTCGGTCATTTTCTCGACTTTAACTCTCTATTTCCGGTTTTGCACCTAGCAATACCAAACAATTTCATATAGGATATGTTCAGAGTGATGCATATAAGAAATTGTATCATCTTAAATTGCAGTAACAATTTGTTACCTCAACATTTTTGCCCAGTAACTGCGGTCACATACGTACATTCGGTCATTTTCTCGACATTAACTCTCTATTTCCGGTTTTTCACCCAGCAAAACCAAACAATTTCATATAGGATATGTTCAGAGTGATGCATAGAACAGATTGCATCATCTAATATTGATGTAACAATTCGTTACCGCAACATTTTTGCCCAAGAACTGCGGTCACATACGTAAATTCGGTCATTTTCTCGACTTTATCTCTCTATTTCCGGTTTTTCACCCAGCAAAACCAAACAATTTCATATAGATTATATTCACAGTGATGAATAAAAGAGAATGCATCATCTAATATTCTAGTAACAATTTGTTACCGCAATATTTTCGCCCAATAAATAAGGTCAGATACGTAAATTCGGTCATTTTCTCGACTTTAACTCTCTATTTCCGGTTTTTCACCCAGCAAAACCAAACAGTTTCATATAGGTTATATTCACAGTGATGAATAAAAGAGAATGCATCATCTAATATTCTAGTAACAATTTGTTACCGCAATATTTTCGCCCAATAAATAAGGTCAGATACGTAAATTCGGTCATTTTCTCGACTTTAACTCTCTATTTTCGGTTTTGCACCCAGCAAAACCAAACAGTTTCATATAGGATATGTTCAGAGTGATGCATAGAATAGATTGCATCATCTAATATTGAAGTCACAATTTGTTACCGCAACATTTTCGCCCAAGAACTGCGTTCACATACGTAAATTCGGTCATTTTCACGACTTTAACTCTCTATTTACGGTTTTTGACCCATCAAAACCAATCAATTTCGGATAGTATATGTTCAGAGTGATGCATAGAAAAGATTGTATCATCTTAAATTACAGTAACAATTTTTTACCGTAACGTTTTCGCCCAATAACTGTGGTCACATACTTAAATTCGGTCACTTTTCTCGACCTTATGGCTCTATTTCCGGTTTTTGACCCACCAAAACCAAACAATTTCATATAGATTAGGTTCACAGTGATGAATAAAAGAGAATGCATCATCTAATATTTCAGTAACAATTTGTTACCGCAACATTTTCTCCCAATCACTGCGGTCACATACGTACATTCGGTCATTTTCTCGACATTAACTCTCTATTTCCGGTTTTTCCCCCAGCAAAACCAAACAATTTCATATAGGTTATATTCACAGTGATGAATAAAAGAGAATGCATCATCTAATATTCTAGTAACAATTTGTTACCGCAATATTTTCGCCCAATAAATAAGGTCAGCTACGTAAATTCGGTCATTTTCACGACTTTAACTCTCTATTTCCGGTTTTTCACCCAGCAAAACCAAACAGTTTCATATAGGATATGTTCAGAGTGATGCATAGAATAGATTGCATCATCTAATATTGAAGTCACAATTTGTTACCGCTACATTTTCGCCCAAGAACTGCGGTCACATACGTAAATTCGGTCATTTTCTCGACTTTAACTCTCTATTTCCGGTTTTGCACCTAGCAATACCAAACAATTTCATATAGGATATGTTCAGAGTGATGCATATAAGAAATTGTATCATCTTAAATTGCAGTAACAATTTGTTACCTCAACATTTTTGCCCAGTAACTGCGGTCACATACGTACATTCGGTCATTTTCTCGACATTAACTCTCTATTTCCGGTTTTTCACCCAGCAAAACCAAACAATTTCATATAGGATATGTTCAGAGTGATGCATAGAACAGATTGCATCATCTAATATTGATGTAACAATTCGTTACCGCAACATTTTTGCCCAAGAACTGCGGTCACATACGTAAATTCGGTCATTTTCTCGACTTTATCTCTCTATTTCCGGTTTTTCACCCAGCAAAACCAAACAATTTCATATAGATTATATTCACAGTGATGAATAAAAGAGAATGCATCATCTAATATTCTAGTAACAATTTGTTACCGCAATATTTTCGCCCAATAAATAAGGTCAGATACGTAAATTCGGTCATTTTCTCGACTTTAACTCTCTATTTCCGGTTTTTCACCCAGCAAAACCAAACAGTTTCATATAGGTTATATTCACAGTGATGAATAAAAGAGAATGCATCATCTAATATTCTAGTAACAATTTGTTACCGCAATATTTTCGCCCAATAAATAAGGTCAGATACGTAAATTCGGTCATTTTCTCGACTTTAACTCTCTATTTTCGGTTTTGCACCCAGCAAAACCAAACAGTTTCATATAGGATATGTTCAGAGTGATGCATAGAATAGATTGCATCATCTAATATTGAAGTCACAATTTGTTACCGCAACATTTTCGCCCAAGAACTGCGTTCACATACGTAAATTCGGTCATTTTCACGACTTTAACTCTCTATTTCCGGTTTTTGACCCATCAAAACCAATCAATTTCGTATAGTATATGTTCAGAGTGATGCATAGAACAGATTGTATCATCTTAAATTACAGTAACAATTTTTTACCGTAACGTTTTCGCCCAATAACTGTGGTCACATACTTAAATTCGGTCACTTTTCTCGACTTTATGGCTCTATTTCCGGTTTTTGACCCACCAAAACCAAACAATTTTATATAGATTAGGTTCACAGTAATGAATAAAAGAGAATGCATCATCTAATATTTCAGTAACAATTTGTTACCGCAACATTTTCGCCCAATCACTGCGGTCACATACGTACATTCGGTCATTTTCTCGACATTAACTCTCTATTTCCGGTTTTTCACCCAGCAAAACCAAACAATTTCATATAGGTTATATTCACAGTGATGAATAAAAGAGAATGCATCACACCTAATATTTCAGTAACAATTTGTTACCGCAACATTTTTGCCCAAGAACTGCGGTCACATACGTAAATTCGATCATTTTCTCGACTTTATCTCTCTATTTCCGGTTTTTCACCCAGCAAAACCAAACAATTTCATATAGATTATATTCACAGTGATGAATAAAAGAGAATGCATCATCTAATATTCTCGTAACAATTTGTTACCGCAATATTTTCGCCCAATAAATAAGGTCAGATACGTAAATTCGGTCATTTTCTCGACTTTAACTCTCTATTTCCGGTTTTTCACCCAGCAAAACCAAACAATTTCATATAGGTTATATTCACAGTGATGAATAAAAGAGAATGCATCATCTAATATTCTAGTAACAATTTGTTACCGCAATATTTTCGCCCAATAAATAAGGTCAGATACGTAAATTCGGTCATTTTCACGACTTTAACTCTCTATTTCCGGTTTTTCACCCAGCAAAACCAAACAGTTTCATATAGGATATGTTCAGAGTGATGTATAGAATACATTGCATCATCTAATATTGAAGTCACAATTTGTTACCGCAACATTTTCGCCCAAGAACTGCGGTCACATACGTAAATTCGGTCATTTTCACGACTTTAACTCTCTATTTCCGGTTTTTGACCCACCAAAACCAATCAATTTCGTACAGTATATGTTCAGAGTGATGCATAGAAGAGATTGTATCATCTTAAATTACAGTAACAATTTTTTACCGTAACGTTTTCGCCCAATAACTGTGGTCACATACTTAAATTCGGTCATTTTTCTCGACTTTATGGCTCTATTTCCGGTTTTTGACCCACCAAAACCAAACAATTTCATATAGATTAGGTTCACAGTGATGAATAAAAGAGAATGCATCATCTAATATTTCAGTAACAATTTGTTACCGCAACATTTTCTCCCAATCACTGCGGTCACATACGTACATTCGGTCATTTTCTCGACATTAACTCTCTATTTCCGGTTTTTCCCTCAGCAAAACCAAACAATTTCATATAGGTTATATTCACAGTGATGAATAAAAGAGAATGCATCATCTAATATTCTAGTAACAATTTGTTACCGCAATATTTTCGCCCAATAAATAAGGTCAGATACGTAAATTCGGTCATTTTCACGACTTTAACTCTCTATTTCCGGTTTTTCACCCAGCAAAACCAAACAGTTTCATATAGGATATGTTCAGAGTGATGCATAGAATAGATTGCATCATCTAATATTAAAGTCACAATTTGTTACCGCTACATTTTCGCCCAAGAACTGCGGTCACATACGTAAATTCGGTCATTTTCTCGACTTTAACTCTCTATTTCCGGTTTTGCACCTAGCAATACCAAACAATTTCATATAGGATATGTTCAGAGTGATGCATATAAGAAATTGTATCATCTTAAATTGCAGTAACAATTTGTTACCTCAACATTTTTGCCCAGTAACTGCGGTCACATACGTACATTCGGTCATTTTCTCGACATTAACTCTCTATTTCCGGTTTTTCACCCAGCAAAACCAAACAATTTCATATAGGATATGTTCAGAGTGATGCATAGAACAGATTGCATCATCTAATATTGATGTAACAATTCGTTACCGCAACATTTTTGCCCAAGAACTGCGGTCACATACGTAAATTCGGTCATTTTCTCGACTTTATCTCTCTATTTCCGGTTTTTCACCCAGCAAAACCAAACAATTTCATATAGATTATATTCACAGTGATGAATAAAAGAGAATGCATCATCTAATATTCTAGTAACAATTTGTTACCGCAATATTTTCGCCCAATAAATAAGGTCAGATACGTAAATTCGGTCATTTTCTCGACTTTAACTCTCTATTTCCGGTTTTTCACCCAGCAAAACCAAACAGTTTCATATAGGTTATATTCACAGTGATGAATAAAAGAGAATGCATCATCTAATATTCTAGTAACAATTTGTTACCGCAATATTTTCGCCCAATAAATAAGGTCAGATACGTAAATTCGGTCATTTTCTCGACTTTAACTCTCTATTTTCGGTTTTGCACCCAGCAAAACCAAACAGTTTCATATAGGATATGTTCAGAGTGATGCATAGAATAGATTGCATCATCTAATATTGAAGTCACAATTTGTTACCGCAACATTTTCGCCCAAGAACTGCGTTCACATACGTAAATTCGGTCATTTTCACGACTTTAACTCTCTATTTCCGGTTTTTGACCCATCAAAACCAATCAATTTCGTATAGTATATGTTCAGAGTGATGCATAGAAAAGATTGTATCATCTTAAATTACAGTAACAATTTTTTACCGTAACGTTTTCGCCCAATAACTGTGGTCACATACTTAAATTCGGTCACTTTTCTCGACTTTATGGCTCTATTTCCGGTTTTTGACCCACCAAAACCAAACAATTTCATATAGATTAGGTTCACAGTGATGAATAAAAGAGAATGCATCATCTAATATTTCAGTAACAATTTGTTACCGCAACATTTTCTCCCAATCACTGCGGTCACATACGTACATTCGGTCATTTTCTCGACATTAACTCTCTATTTCCGGTTTTTCCCCCAGCAAAACCAAACAATTTCATATAGGTTATATTCACAGTGATGAATAAAAGAGAATGCATCATCTAATATTCTAGTAACAATTTGTTACCGCAATATTTTCGCCCAATAAATAAGGTCAGATACGTAAATTCGGTCATTTTCACGACTTTAACTCTCTATTTCCGGTTTTTCACCCAGCAAAACCAAACAGTTTCATATAGGATATGTTCAGAGTGATGCATAGAATAGATTGCATCATCTAATATTGAAGTCACAATTTGTTACCGCTACATTTTCGCCCAAGAACTGCGGTCACATACGTAAATTCGGTCATTTTCTCGACTTTAACTCTCTATTTCCGGTTTTGCACCTAGCAATACCAAACAATTTCATATAGGATATGTTCAGAGTGATGCATATAAGAAATTGTATCATCTTAAATTGCAGTAACAATTTGTTACCTCAACATTTTTGCCCAGTAACTGCGGTCACATACGTACATTCGGTCATTTTCTCGACATTAACTCTCTATTTCCGGTTTTTCACCCAGCAAAACCAAACAATTTCATATAGGATATGTTCAGAGTGATGCATAGAACAGATTGCATCATCTAATATTGATGTAACAATTCGTTACCGCAACATTTTTGCCCAAGAACTGCGGTCACATACGTAAATTCGGTCATTTTCTCGACTTTATCTCTCTATTTCCGGTTTTTCACCCAGCAAAACCAAACAATTTCATATAGATTATATTCACAGTGATGAATAAAAGAGAATGCATCATCTAATATTCTAGTAACAATTTGTTACCGCAATATTTTCGCCCAATAAATAAGGTCAGATACGTAAATTCGGTCATTTTCTCGACTTTAACTCTCTATTTCCGGTTTTTCACCCAGCAAAACCAAACAGTTTCATATAGGTTATATTCACAGTGATGAATAAAAGAGAATGCATCATCTAATATTCTAGTAACAATTTGTTACCGCAATATTTTCGCCCAATAAATAAGGTCAGATACGTAAATTCGGTCATTTTCTCGACTTTAACTCTCTATTTTCGGTTTTGCACCCAGCAAAACCAAACAGTTTCATATAGGATATGTTCAGAGTGATGCATAGAATAGATTGCATCATCTAATATTGAAGTCACAATTTGTTACCGCAACATTTTCGCCCAAGAACTGCGTTCACATACGTAAATTCGGTCATTTTCACGACTTTAACTCTCTATTTCCGGTTTTTGACCCATCAAAACCAATCAATTTCGTATAGTATATGTTCAGAGTGATGCATAGAACAGATTGTATCATCTTAAATTACAGTAACAATTTTTTACCGTAACGTTTTCGCCCAATAACTGTGGTCACATACTTAAATTCGGTCATTTTTCTCGACTTTATGGCTCTATTTCCGGTTTTTGACCCACCAAAACCAAACAATTTCATATAGATTAGGTTCACAGTGATGAATAAAAGAGAATGCATCATCTAATATTTCAGTAACAATTTGTTACCGCAACATTTTCGCCCAATCACTGCGGTCACATACGTACATTCGGTCATTTTCTCGACATTAACTCTCTATTTCCGGTTTTTCACCCAGCAAAACCAAACAATTTCATATAGGTTATATTCACAGTGATGAATAAAAGAGAATGCATCATCTAATATTCTAGTAACAATTTGTTACCGCAATATTTTCGCCCAATAAATAAGGTCAGATACGTAAATTCGGTCATTTTCTCGACTTTAACTCTCTATTTCCGGTTTTTCACCCAGCAAAACCAAACAGTTTCATATAGGATATGTTCAGAGTGATGCATAGAATAGATTGCATCATCTAATATTGAAGTCACAATTTGTTACCGCAACATTTTCGCCCAAGAACTGCGGTCACATACGTAAATTCGGTCATTTTCTCGACTTTAACTCTCTATTTCCGGTTTTTCACCCAGCAAAACCAAACAATTTCATATAGGTTATATTCACAGTAATGCATAAAAGAAATTTTATCATCTCAAATTTCAGTAACAATTTGTTACCGCAACATTTTCGCCCAATAACCTCGATCACATACGTAAATTCGGTCATTTTCTCGACTTTAACTCTCTATTTCCGGTTTTTCACCCAGCAAAACCAAACAGTTTCATATAGGATATGTTCAGAGTGATGCATAGAATAGATTGCATCATCTAATATTGAAGTCACAATTTGTTACCGCAACATTTTCGCCCAAGAACTGCGGTCACATACGTAAATTCGGTCATTTTCTCGACTTTAACTCTCTATTTCCGGTTTTTCACCCAGCAAAACCAAACAATTTCATATAGGTTATATTCACAGTGAAGAATAAAAGAGAATGCATCATCTAATATTCTAGTAACAATTTGTTACCGCAATATTTTCGCCCAATAAATAAGGTCAGATACATAAATTCGGTCATTTTTCTCGACTTTATGGCTCTATTTCCGGTTTTTGACCCACCAAAATCAAACAATTTCATATAGATTAGGTTCACAGTGCTGAATAAAAGAGAATGCATCATCTAATATTTCAGTAACAATTTGTTACCGCAACATTTTCGCCCAATCACTGCGGTCACATACGTAAATTCGGTCATTTTCTCGACTTTAACTCTCTATTTCCGGTTTTTCACCCAGCAAAACCAAACAATTTCATATAGGATATATTCAGAGTGATGAATAAAAGAGAATGCATCATCTAATTTTGCAGTAACAATTTGTTACCACAAAATTTTCGCCGAATAAATAAGGTCACATACGTAAATTCGGTCATTTTCTGGAGTCTAAATCTCTATTTCTAGTTTTTGACCCAGCAAAACCAAACAATTTCATATAAGATATGTTCAGAGTGATGCATAGAATAGATTGCATCATCTAATATTGAAGTCACAATTTGTTACCGCAACATTTTCGCCCAAGAACTGCGTTCACATACGTAAATTCGGTCATTTTCACGACTTTAACTCTCTATTCCCGGCTTTGCACCTAGCAATACCAAACAATTTCATATAGGATATGTTCAGAGTGATGCATATAAGAAATTGTATCATCTTAAATTGCAGTAACAATTTGTTACCGCAACATTTTTGCCCAGTAACTGCGGTCACATACGTACATTCGGTCATTTTCTCGACATTAACTCTCTATTTCCGGTTTTTCACCCAGCAAAACCAAACAATTTCATATAGGATATGTTCAGAGTGATGCATAGAACAGATTGCATCATCTAATATTGATGTAACAATTCGTTACCGCAACATTTTTGCCCAAGAACTGCGGTCACATACGTAAATTCGGTCATTTTCTCGACTTTATCTCTCTATTTCCGGTTTTTCACCCAGCAAAACCAAACAATTTCATATAGATTATATTCACAGTGATGAATAAAAGAGAATGCATCATCTAATATTCTAGTAACAATTTGTTACCGCAATATTTTCGCCCAATAAATAAGGTCAGATACGTAAATTCGGTCATTTTCTCGACTTTAACTCTCTATTTCCGGTTTTTCACCCAGCAAAACCAAACAGTTTCATATAGGTTATATTCACAGTGATGAATAAAAGAGAATGCATCATCTAATATTCTAGTAACAATTTGTTACCGCAATATTTTCGCCCAATAAATAAGGTCAGATACGTAAATTCGGTCATTTTCTCGACTTTAACTCTCTATTTCCGGTTTTTCACCCAGCAAAACCAAACAGTTTCATATAGGATATGTTCAGAGTGATGCATAGAATAGATTGCATCATCTAATATTGAAGTCACAATTTGTTACCGCAACATTTTCGCCCAAGAACTGCGTTCACATACGTAAATTCGGTCATTTTCACGACTTTAACTCTCTATTTCCGGTTTTTGACCCATCAAAACCAATCAATTTTATATAGGATATGTTCAAAGTGATGCATAGAACAGATTGCATCATCTAATATTGATGTAACAATTCGTTACCGCAACATTTTTGCCCAAGAACTGCGGTCACATACGTAAATTCGGTCATTTTCTCGACATTACCTCTCTATTTCCGGTTTTTCACCCAGCAAATCCAAACAATTTCATATAGGATATGTTCAAAGTGATGCATAAAACAGATTGCATCATCTAATATTGAAGTAACAATTTGTTACCGCAACATTTTCTCCCAATCACTGCGGTCACATACGTACATTCGGTCATTTTCTCGACATTAACTCTCTATTTCCGGTTTTTCCCCAGCAAAACCAAACAATTTCATATAGGTTATATTCACAGTGATGAATAAAAGAGAATGCATCATCTAATATTCTAGTAACAATTTGTTACCGCAATATTTTCGCCCAATAAATAAGGTCAGATACGTAAATTCGGTCATTTTCACGACTTTAACTCTCTATTTCCGGTTTTTCACCCAGCAAAACCAAACAGTTTCATATAGGATATGTTCAGAGTGATGCATAGAATAGATTGCATCATCTAATATTGAAGTCACAATTTGTTACCGCTACATTTTCGCCCAAGAACTGCGGTCACATACGTAAATTCGGTCATTTTCTCGACTTTAACTCTCTATTTCCGGTTTTGCACCTAGCAATACCAAACAATTTCATATAGGATATGTTCAGAGTGATGCATATAAGAAATTGTATCATCTTAAATTGCAGTAACAATTTGTTACCTCAACATTTTTGCCCAGTAACTGCGGTCACATACGTACATTCGGTCATTTTCTCGACATTAACTCTCTATTTCCGGTTTTTCACCCAGCAAAACCAAACAATTTCATATAGGATATGTTCAGAGTGATGCATAGAACAGATTGCATCATCTAATATTGATGTAACAATTCGTTACCGCAACATTTTTGCCCAAGAACTGCGGTCACATACGTAAATTCGGTCATTTTCTCGACTTTATCTCTCTATTTCCGGTTTTTCACCCAGCAAAACCAAACAATTTCATATAGATTATATTCACAGTGATGAATAAAAGAGAATGCATCATCTAATATTCTAGTAACAATTTGTTACCGCAATATTTTCGCCCAATAAATAAGGTCAGATACGTAAATTCGGTCATTTTCTCGACTTTAACTCTCTATTTCCGGTTTTTCACCCAGCAAAACCAAACAGTTTCATATAGGTTATATTCACAGTGATGAATAAAAGAGAATGCATCATCTAATATTCTAGTAACAATTTGTTACCGCAATATTTTCGCCCAATAAATAAGGTCAGATACGTAAATTCGGTCATTTTCTCGACTTTAACTCTCTATTTCCGGTTTTTCACCCAGCAAAACCAAACAGTTTCATATAGGTTATATTCACAGTGATGAATAAAAGAGAATGCATCATCTAATATTCTAGTAACAATTTGTTACCGCAATATTTTCGCCCAATAAATAAGGTCAGATACGTAAATTCGGTCATTTTCTCGACTTTAACTCTCTATTTTCGGTTTTGCACCCAGCAAAACCAAACAGTTTCATATAGGATATGTTCAGAGTGATGCATAGAATAGATTGCATCATCTAATATTGAAGTCACAATTTGTTACCGCAACATTTTCGCCCAAGAACTGCGTTCACATACGTAAATTCGGTCATTTTCACGACTTTAACTCTCTATTTCCGGTTTTTGACCCATCAAAACCAATCAATTTCGTATAGTATATGTTCAGAGTGATGCATAGAAAAGATTGTATCATCTTAAATTACAGTAACAATTTTTTACCGTAACGTTTTCGCCCAATAACTGTGGTCACATACTTAAATTCGGTCACTTTTCTCGACTTTATGGCTCTATTTCCGGTTTTTGACCCACCAAAACCAAACAATTTTATATAGATTAGGTTCACAGTAATGAATAAAAGAGAATGCATCATCTAATATTTCAGTAACAATTTGTTACCGCAACATTTTCGCCCAATCACTGCGGTCACATACGTACATTCGGTCATTTTCTCGACATTAACTCTCTATTTCCGGTTTTTCACCCAGCAAAATCAAACAATTTCATATAGGTTATATTCACAGTGATGAATAAAAGAGAATGCATCACCTAATATTTCAGTAACAATTTGTTACCGCAACATTTTCGCCCAATCACTGCGGTCACATACGTAAATTCGGTCATTTTCTCGACTTTAACTCTCTATTTCCGGTTTTTCACCCAGCAAAACCAAACAATTTCATATAGGATATGTTCAGAGTGATGCATAGAACAGATTGCATCATCTAATATTGATGTAACAATTCGTTACCGCAACATTTTCGCCCAAGAACTGCGGTCACATACGTAAATTCGGTCATTTTCTCGACTTTAACTCTCTATTTCCGGTTTTTCACCCAGCAAAACCAAACAATTTCATATAGGATATGTTCAGAGTGATGCATATAAGAAATTGTATCATCTTAAATTGCAGTAACATTTTGTTACCTCAACATTTTTGCCCAGTAACTGCGGTCACATACGTACATTCGGTCATTTTCTCGACATTAACTCTCTATTTCCGGTTTTGCACCTAGCAATACCAAACAATTTCATATAGGATATGTTCAGAGTGATGCATATAAGAAATTGTATCATCTTAAATTGCAGTAACAATTTGTTACCTCAACATTTTTGCCCAGTAACTGCGGTCACATACGTACATTCGGTCATTTTCTCGACATTAACTCTCTATTTCCGGTTTTTCACCCAGCAAAACCAAACAATTTCATATAGGATATGTTCAGAGTGATGCATAGAACAGATTGCATCATCTAATATTGATGTAACAATTCGTTACCGCAACATTTTTGCCCAAGAACTGCGGTCACATACGTAAATTCGGTCATTTTCTCGACTTTATCTCTCTATTTCCGGTTTTTCACCCAGCAAAACCAAACAATTTCATATAGATTATATTCACAGTGATGAATAAAAGAGAATGCATCATCTAATATTCTAGTAACAATTTGTTACCGCAATATTTTCGCCCAATAAATAAGGTCAGATACGTAAATTCGGTCATTTTCTCGACTTTAACTCTCTATTTCCGGTTTTTCACCCAGCAAAACCAAACAATTTCATATAGGTTATATTCACAGTGATGAATAAAAGAGAATGCATCATCTAATATTCTAGTAACAATTTGTTACCGCAATATTTTCGCCCAATAAATAAGGTCAGATACGTAAATTCGGTCATTTTCTCGACTTTAACTCTCTATTTCCGGTTTTTCACCCAGCAAAACCAAACAGTTTCATATAGGATATGTTCAGAGTGATGCATAGAATAGATTGCATCATCTAATATTGAAGTCACAATTTGTTACCGCAACATTTTCGCCCAATCACTGCGGTCACATACGTACATTCGGTCATTTTCTCGACATTAACTCTCTATTTCGGGTTTTTGACCCACCAAAACCAATCAATTTCGTATAGTATATGTTCAGAGTGATGCATAGAAAAGATTGTATCATCTTAAATTACAGTAACAATTTTTTACCGAAACGTTTTCGCCCAATAACTGTGGTCAAATACTTAAATTCGGTCATTTTTCTCGACTTTATGTCTCTATTTCCGGTTTTTGACCCACCAAAACCAAACAATTTCATATAGATTAGGTTCACAGTGCTGAATAAAAGAGAATGCATCATCTAATATTTCAGTAACAATTTGTTACCGCAACATTTTCGCCCAATCACTGCGGTCACATACGTACATTCGGTCATTTTCTCGACTTTATCTCTCTATTTCCGGTTTTTCACCCAGCAAAACCAAACAATTTCCTATAGATTATATTCACAGTGATGAATAAAAGAGAATGCATTCTAATATTCTCGTAACAATTTGTTACCGCAATATTTTCGCCCAATAAATAAGGTCAGATACGTAAATTCGGTCATTTTCATGACTTTAACTCTCTATTTCGGGTTTTTGACCCACCAAAACCAATCAATTTCGTATAGTATATGTTCACAGTGATGCATAGAAAAGATTGTATCATCTTAAATTACAGTAACAATTTTTTACCGAAACGTTTTCGCCCAATAACTGCGGTCACCTGCGTAAATTTGGTCATTTTCGCAACTTTAACTATCTATTTCCGGGTTTTCACCCAGCAAAACCAAACAATTTCATATAGGATACGTTCAGAGTGATGCATAGAAGAGAATGCGTCATCTAATATCGCAGTAACAATTGGTTGTCGTAACATTTTCGCCCAATAAATAAGGTCACATACGTAAATTCGGTCATTTTCTCGACTTTAACTCTCTATTTCCGGTTTTTCACCCAGCAAAACCAAACAATTTCATATAGGTTATATTCACAGTGATGAATAAAAGAGAATGCATCATCTAATATTCTAGTAACAATTTGTTACCGCAATATTTTCGCCCAATAAATAAGGTCAGATACGTAAATTCGGTCATTTTCTCGACTTTAACTCTCTATTTCCGGTTTTTCACCCAGCAAAACCAAACAATTTCATATAGGATATGTTCAGAGTGATGCATAGAACAGATTGCATCATCTAATATTGATGTAACAATTCGTTACCGCAACATTTTTGCCCAAGAACTGCGGTCACATACGTAAATTCGGTCATTTTCTCGACTTTATCTCTCTATTTCCGGTTTTTCACCCAGCAAAACCAAACAATTTCATATAGATTATATTCACAGTGATGAATAAAAGAGAATGCATCATCTAATATTCTAGTAACAATTTGTTACCGCAATATTTTCGCCCAATAAATAAGGTCAGATACGTAAATTCGGTCATTTTCTCGACTTTAACTCTCTATTTCCGGTTTTTCACCCAGCAAAACCAAACAGTTTCATATAGGTTATATTCACAGTGATGAATAAAAGAGAATGCATCATCTAATATTCTAGTAACAATTTGTTACCGCAATATTTTCGCCCAATAAATAAGGTCAGATACGTAAATTCGGTCATTTTCTCGACTTTAACTCTCTATTTCCGGTTTTTCACCCAGCAAAACCAAACAGTTTCATATAGGTTATATTCACAGTGATGAATAAAAGAGAATGCATCATCTAATATTCTAGTAACAATTTGTTACCGCAATATTTTCGCCCAATAAATAAGGTCAGATACGTAAATTCGGTCATTTTCTCGACTTTAACTCTCTATTTTCGGTTTTGCACCCAGCAAAACCAAACAGTTTCATATAGGATATGTTCAGAGTGATGCATAGAATAGATTGCATCATCTAATATTGAAGTCACAATTTGTTACCGCAACATTTTCGCCCAAGAACTGCGTTCACATACGTAAATTCGGTCATTTTCACGACTTTAACTCTCTATTTCCGGTTTTTGACCCATCAAAACCAATCAATTTCGTATAGTATATGTTCAGAGTGATGCATAGAACAGATTGTATCATCTTAAATTACAGTAACAATTTTTTACCGTAACGTTTTCGCCCAATAACTGTGGTCACATACTTAAATTCGGTCACTTTTCTCGACTTTATGGCTCTATTTCCGGTTTTTGACCCACCAAAACCAAACAATTTTATATAGATTAGGTTCACAGTAATGAATAAAAGAGAATGCATCATCTAATATTTCAGTAACAATTTGTTACCGCAACATTTTCGCCCAATCACTGCGGTCACATACGTACATTCGGTCATTTTCTCGACATTAACTCTCTATTTCCGGTTTTTCACCCAGCAAAACCAAACAATTTCATATAGGTTATATTCACAGTGATGAATAAAAGAGAATGCATCACCTAATATTTCAGTAACAATTTGTTACCGCAACATTTTCGCCCAATCACTGCGGTCACATACGTACATTCGGTCATTTTCTCGACATTAACTCTCTATTTCCGGTTTTTCACCCAGCAAAACCAAACAATTTCATATAGGATATGTTCAAAGTGATGCATAGAACAGATTGCATCATCTAATATTGATGTAACAATTCGTTACCGCAACATTTTTGCCCAAGAACTGCGGTCACATACGTAAATTCGGTCATTTTCTCGACATTACCTCTCTATTTCCGGTTTTTCACCCAGCAAATCCAAACAATTTCATATAGGATATGTTCAAAGTGATGCATAAAACAGATTGCATCATCTAATATTGAAGTAACAATTTGTTACCGCAACATTTTTGCCCAAGAACTTCGGTCACATGCGTAAATTCGGTCATTTTCCCGACTTTAACTCTCTATTCCCGGTTTTGCACCTAGCAATACCAAACAATTTCATATAGGATATGTTCAGAGTGATGCATATAAGAAATTGTATCATCTTAAATTGCAGTAACAATTTGTTACCGCAACATTTTTGCCCAGTAACTGCGGTCACATACGTACATTCGGTCATTTTCTCGACATTAACTCTCTATTTCCGGTTTTTCACCCAGAAAAACCAAACAATTTCATATAGGATATGTTCAGAGTGATGCATAGAACAGATTGCATCATCTAATATTGATGTAACAATTCGTTACCGCAACATTTTTGCCCAAGAACTGCGGTCACATACGTAAATTCGATCATTTTCTCGACTTTATCTCTCTATTTCCGGTTTTTCACCCAGCAAAACCAAACAATTTCATATAGATTATATTCACAGTGATGAATAAAAGAGAATGCATCATCTAATATTCTCGTAACAATTTGTTACCGCAATATTTTCGCCCAATAAATAAGGTCAGATACGTAAATTCGGTCATTTTCTCGACTTTAACTCTCTATTTCCGGTTTTTCACCCAGCAAAACCAAACAATTTCATATAGGTTATATTCACAGTGATGAATAAAAGAGAATGCATCATCTAATATTCTAGTAACAATTTGTTACCGCAATATTTTCGCCCAATAAATAAGGTCAGATACGTAAATTCGGTCATTTTCACGACTTTAACTCTCTATTTCCGGTTTTTCACCCAGCAAAACCAAACAGTTTCATATAGGATATGTTCAGAGTGATGTATAGAATACATTGCATCATCTAATATTGAAGTCACAATTTGTTACCGCAACATTTTCGCCCAAGAACTGCGGTCACATACGTAAATTCGGTCATTTTCACGACTTTAACTCTCTATTTCCGGTTTTTGACCCACCAAAACCAATCAATTTCGTACAGTATATGTTCAGAGTGATGCATAGAAAAGATTGTATCATCTTAAATTACAGTAACAATTTTTTACCGTAACGTTTTCGCCCAATAACTGTGGTCACATACTTAAATTCGGTCATTTTTCTCGACTTTATGGCTCTATTTCCGGTTTTTGACCCACCAAAACCAAACAATTTCATATAGATTAGGTTCACAGTGATGAATAAAAGAGAATGCATCATCTAATATTTCAGTAACAATTTGTTACCGCAACATTTTCGCCCAATCACTGCGGTCACATACGTACATTCGGTCATTTTCTCGACATTAACTCTCTATTTCCGGTTTTTCCCCCAGCAAAACCAAACAATTTCATATAGGTTATATTCACAGTGATGAATAAAAGAGAATGCATCATCTAATATTCTAGTAACAATTTGTTACCGCAATATTTTCGCCCAATAAATAAGGTCAGATACGTAAATTCGGTCATTTTCTCGACTTTAACTCTCTATTTCCGGTTTTGCACCTAGCAATACCAAACAATTTCATATAGGATATGTTCAGAGTGATGCATATAAGAAATTGTATCATCTTAAATTGCAGTAACAATTTGTTACCTCAACATTTTTGCCCAGTAACTGCGGTCACATACGTACATTCGGTCATTTTCTCGACATTAACTCTCTATTTCCGGTTTTTCACCCAGCAAAACCAAACAATTTCATATAGGATATGTTCAGAGTGATGCATAGAACAGATTGCATCATCTAATATTGATGTAACAATTCGTTACCGCAACATTTTTGCCCAAGAACTGCGGTCACATACGTAAATTCGGTCATTTTCTCGACTTTATCTCTCTATTTCCGGTTTTTCACCCAGCAAAACCAAACAATTTCATATAGATTATATTCACAGTGATGAATAAAAGAGAATGCATCATCTAATATTCTAGTAACAATTTGTTACCGCAATATTTTCGCCCAATAAATAAGGTCAGATACGTAAATTCGGTCATTTTCTCGACTTTAACTCTCTATTTCCGGTTTTTCACCCAGCAAAACCAAACAGTTTCATATAGGATATGTTCAGAGTGATGCATAGAATAGATTGCATCATCTAATATTGAAGTCACAATTTGTTACCGCAACATTTTCGCCCAAGAACTGCGTTCACATACGTAAATTCGGTCATTTTCACGACTTTATGGCTCTATTTCCGGTTTTTGACCCACCAAAACCAAACAATTTTATATAGATTAGGTTCACAGTAATGAATAAAAGAGAATGCATCATCTAATATTTCAGTAACAATTTGTTACCGCAACATTTTCGCCCAATCACTGCGGTCACATACGTACATTCGTTCATTTTCTCGACATTCACTCTCTATTTCCGGTTTTTCACCCAGCAAAACCAAACAGTTTCATATAGGATATGTTCAGAGTGATGCATAGAATAGATTGCATCATCTAATATTGAAGTCACAATTTGTTACCGCAACATTTTCGCCCAAGAACTGCGGTCACATACGTAAATTCGGTCATTTTCACGACTTTAACTCTCTATTTCCGGTTTTTGACCCACCAAAACCAATCAATTTCGTATAGTATATGTTCAGAGTGATGCATAGAAGAGATTGTATCATCTTAAATTACAGTAACAATTTTTTACCGTAACGTTTTCGCCCAATAACTGTGGTCACATACTTAAATTCGGTCATTTTTCTCGACTTTATGGCTCTATTTCCGGTTTTTGACCCACCAAAACCAAACAATTTCATATAGATTAGGTTCACAGTGATGAATAAAAGAGAATGCATCATCTAATATTTCAGTAACAATTTGTTACCGCAACATTTTCGCCCAATCACTGCGGTCACATACGTACATTCGGTCATTTTCTCGACATTAACTCTCTATTTCCGGTTTTTCACCCAGCAAAACCAAACAATTTCATATAGGTTATATTCACAGTGATGAATAAAAGAGAATGCATCATCTAATATTCTAGTAACAATTTGTTACCGCAATATTTTCGCCCAATAAATAAGGTCAGATACGTAAATTCGGTCATTTTCACGACTTTAACTCTCTATTTCCGGTTTTTCACCCAGCAAAACCAAACAGTTTCATATAGGATATGTTCAGAGTGATGCATAGAATAGATTGCATCATCTAATATTGAAGTCACAATTTGTTACCGCAACATTTTCGCCCAAGAACTGCGGTCACATACGTAAATTCGGTCATTTTCACGACTTTAACTCTCTATTTCCGGTTTTTGACCCACCAAAACCAATCAATTTCGTATAGTATATGTTCAGAGTGATGCATAGAAGAGATTGTATCATCTTAAATTACAGTAACAATTTTTTACCGTAACGTTTTCGCCC
This sequence comes from Trichopria drosophilae, assembly GCA_030407085.1. Classification (NCBI taxonomy): domain Eukaryota; kingdom Metazoa; phylum Arthropoda; class Insecta; order Hymenoptera; family Diapriidae; genus Trichopria; species Trichopria drosophilae. The sequence goes on along the minus strand of CM059582.1, from coordinate 130,173,426 downwards.
AATAACTGTGGTCACATACTTAAATTCGGTCATTTTTCTCGACTTTATGGCTCTATTTCCGGTTTTTGACCCACCAAAACCAAACAATTTCATATAGATTAGGTTCACAGTGATGAATAAAAGAGAATGCATCATCTAATATTTCAGTAACAATTTGTTACCGCAACATTTTCGCCCAATCACTGCGGTCACATACGTACATTCGGTCATTTTCTCGACATTAACTCTCTATTTCCGGTTTTTCACCCAGCAAAACCAAACAATTTCATATAGGATATGTTCAGAGTGATGCATAGAACAGATTGCATCATCTAATATTTTTTTTTTTATTTTCTCCAAGGTTATTTACAATCTGTCGTTGACAATAAGTAAATTTGATATCGATTACAGTAACTTGAAATTATAAGACCCGATGGTTTATAATACTTTACATGATTAGCTACGTTGCATTTATGTACGTGTTCGATGCTCATTGGAGGACGAACTGGGTAGTGAAGTTGTTAGATGACAATGTCTTTATATTTGCGTAGTCTAGAGGTGGTTCGTGTGTCAACACTTAACTTTGTTGCTAGTTGATTAGGGTGTCCTTTAAGTCTATCCTTATATCTTCTATAGTGGGGTTTACTTTCTTCCTTTACCGTTTGAATTTTTAAGTCTTCTCGAATTAGGTAATTTGGAACATACCATGGAGCATTAACAATTTTTCGTAATGTTTTCGCTTGAAATCTTTCCAGTATTTCGATGTTGGAAGCTGACGCAGATCCCCACAGTTGGATACCGTAGGTCCACACCGGTTTGAGGATAGTTTTGTAAATTAGTAATTTGTTCTCTAGGGATAGCTTCGATTTATGTCCTAGTAACCAATACATTTTTCTTAATTTTAGGTCTAGTTGCTTCCGTTTTGACCAAATGTGAGGCCTCCATGTCAAGCGACGGTCAAGTCGCATTCCAAGATATTTAACTTCGTTACTTTGAGGTATATTATTATGGTTGAGGGAAACCGGTGGGCATGTTTCGTTCCGAAGTGTAAACGTCACTTGTGAGGATTTGTTTTCATTAATTTGTATTCTCCATTGTTTGATCCACTTGTTTGCGATGTTCAGGTATTGTTGGATTTTTTCGGTAACCATTTGTGGGCTGCTGTGGCTAGCAAAGATCCCCGTATCGTCTGCGTATGTAGCCAAGGTGATCCCTCTCTTTGTGGGTAGGTCTGCAGTGTACAGAATAAAAAGTATAGGCCCCATCACACTGCCTTGAGGTACTCCAGCTAGGATAGTATGCAGATTTGTAATTGTCTCATTGATTTTCACTTGGAAGATTCTATCTATTAGATATGATTCTAGTATTTTGTATATATTTTTAGAGAACATTTTTTTAAGTTTGAAAAGTAGGCCCTTATGCCAAACTTTGTCGAAAGCTTGAGCCTGATCTAGAAATACTCCAGCGCCGTATTGTTTGTTTTCAAAAACTTCTTTTATTTTTGTAGTTAACCTGTTTACTTGTTCGATTGTAGCATGCTTGTTGCGGAATCCGAATTGATGATCTGGAATTAACTTCTTAGAGTCAATTATCGGATTAATTCGATTTAGAAATAGTCTTTCGCAAATTTTTGCCATAACTGGTAGTAGACTTATTGGTCGGTAAGAAGTAACAAGGTTAGAGTTTTTTCCTGGCTTAGGAATAAGGATAATTTGCGCGACTTTCCACTGTTTGGGGAAGTGACATAAGCGAAAAACTGCATTCATTAATATAGTGAGGTATCTAACTGCTTTAAGTGGTAGTTCTTTTAATAATTTGCCATTTATTTTGTCATATCCTGGAGATTTTTTGTTCCTGAGAGTTTTGAGTAATTGTTGTACTTCGTTGAATGTTACTTTTTGTATTGGGGGATTGTCTTGAGTAGGATTTTCTTCGGGAGTAAGTAGTTCTCTTTCTTCTGTCTCAGAGATCTCCCGGTTTATTGGCTTAAATACTTCACAAAGGTGTTCTGCGAATGTGTTTGCTTTTTCCAAATCTGTTCTGGCCCAGCTGTCGTTAGCCTTTCTAATGGGTGGTATATGATGTTTAGGATGTTTTAGTTTTTTTGTGGCTTTCCATAGTGAATATTCAGTTGCTTCTGTTGCGGTTAAGGTTTTGAGATAATATTGAATATTAGTGTTTTTCTCTTCGATTAGTAAAGTTTTTAGTTCCTTGACTGCTTTATTCAGTTTGGTTTTGATATGTTTGGATCTGGTATTTTGCCAAATTTTTCTCAACTGTCTTTTTTTACGTATTTTATCCATAATATGCGAGGAGATGTTTCCGGTTTTCTTCGGGTAGTTGATCGGCGAATTAGCTGCATTGACCGCATTGTGGATTTGTAGATTTAACTCTTCTATTGCATTGTCAAGTTCTACAGAAGATTTTAGAGTAATATTACAAGTGAGATTAGCATTGCGATATTCTTTGTATTTCTCCCAGTTAATATTTTTATTGTAGAGAAAAGACGTTTTTTGTTGCATTTTACATTGTTTATCTAAATAGATAATAATTGGAGAGTGATCGGATGAAAGGTCAAGACTTGAGACAGTATTAAAGCAGTCAGCATTTATACCTTTCACAACAGCAAAGTCGAGGAGATCTGGTATTTTGTTTTTGTCTGCCGGCCAGTAGGTTGGCTCTCCGGTTGAAATTGCGGACAAGTTATCTGCCTGCAAAGCTGCATACAGTTGGCGTCCACGTGGAGTTGGAGTCGTAGATCTCGACCCCCACCATGGGTGTTTTGCATTATAATCACCGGCAGCGATGAAGCGATGTCCAAGAGTTTAAAAAAATTTGGAGTACATTTCTTGCTTTATGCTGTGCTTAGGTGGACAATAAATAGCTGACAATACAATAGGGCCTGTAGAGTCTTCCAATGTTACACTCGTTGCCTGCAAATAGTCGTCTGAGTTTTTTTCGTTTTCATAGTGTTTTATATCAGATTTGATGATTACTGCTGTTCCACCGTGGGCTTTTCCGTCTGGGTGCTTGGTATCATATACATTATAATTTGGTATGTTTAAATACGTTTTATTCGTGAAGTGTGTTTCAGATATTAATATGATGTCAATTTTATGTTCAATCAAAAACTTTTTTAATTCTAGACTTCTCTGTGCTAGGCCATTAGCATTCCAGACTGCTATTTTAATATTTTTATTGAATTTTATTTACCAAACTTGTAAGGAGATTTAATATTGTATCCATTCTCGACATTAATTGAAAAAGCATTTCTTCTAGCTTATTTAAATTTGAGGTTTCAGATGTTTTTGTTGTGGTTAGATTTTCTGCTTGTGTTTGTAAACAGTTTTTTTCGAAATGTTGCGGTTGACTGCGAGTAGCTTGAGCAAACGAATAATTTGGCTTTGTGAAGTTTTTTTGATTTGCGTTTAAGTTTAGTGTGTTTTTATCTAGGGGTTTTTCCCTGAGTTTAGGAAATAATCTTTGCTGTAATTGTTTACGTACCGGGCAGCCTTTGTAGCTAGCTGGATGGTTACCTTCACAATTTGCACATATGACATTTTGAGTTTTGACTTTTATCTGGCAATCCTTAGTTAGGTGATTTTCGGCACATTTGACACAAACTGGGCTTCTATAGCAGTAATTTTTAGTATGGCCGAATCCTTGGCATTTCATGCATTGCGGGATGTCTCTTTTTTTATATGGTGGTTCGAATTTCACTATTGCGTTAAGTAGTCTGTTTATATTGTAGATTGCCTTGTTGTTTTCGTTAGATTGGATTTCAATGAAGAACAGTGGTAGTGGTTTTTGTGTATCCCTATCTCGAATATTTGTAACACTCAGTACCTTGTGTTCATATTCCTCGATGGCATTTTTTATATCTTCTGGGTCAACTGAAGGGTGGATGTGTCTTAGTACCGTCTTGTAGCTTTTGTCTTCTTTCCTTTGATATGTAAAAAATTGCGTGTTTTTCTTCTTTAGTTCTTCGATTATCGTTAAATATTTTTCTGATGTATTAGGTTGTATTTTTACCTCGTTATTGTATAGAATTTTTAACGTATAATCGTTTTGCGCTATGTTGTCTAGCAGCGTTTTTAGGGGAGTTATATCCTCCACTCCACTGACAAAGATTGGCGGGGATTTCTGTTTGTTTCCATTTTCTTTGGTGTTGTCCATGTTTTCCGATGAGACCTCTTCTGTTCGCAGATGTTCAAAGGAGTTTTGGGTGACAGTTGGATTGTTTAGCCAGTAGTCTCGGATATAAGTTTGACGTTTTTTGCTTGTTTTATCAGGTTCTGGGCTGTTTCTAGTGCGCTTTTTGTGGTTTACTAAGTTCCATTCTTTGAAATTTGGTTTTTCGTTGGTAGCCATCGTATATGAGTTACTTTACAGCAGATTGAAGAGCAGAAAATATCGTTATTTACAGCAGTTTAAAATGCAGAAATAAATCGTTCGTTAGCATACACTTTACATACACACACGCACTTATTATTTACATTTTCGGCCGAAGCATGACTTGTAAACACATCTGCTCCGAACGAGAGACGGTAGTGTACTGCTAGTGTACTATCTAATATTGATGTAACAATTCGTTACCGCAACATTTTTGCCCAAGAACTGCGGTCACATACGTAAATTCGGTCATTTTCTCGACTTTATCTCTCTATTTCCGGTTTTTCACCCGGCAAAACCAAACAATTTCATATAGGTTATATTCACAGTGATGAATAAAAGAGAATGCATCATCTAATATTCTAGTAACAATTTGTTACCGCAATATTTTCGCCCAATAAATAAGATCAGATACATAAATTCGGTCATTTTCTCGACTTTAACTCTCAATTTCCGGTTTTTCACCCAGCAAAACCAAACAATTTCATATAGGTTATATTCACAGTGATGAATAAAAGAGAATGCATCATCTAATATTCTAGTAACAATTTGTTACCGCAATATTTTCGCCCAATAAATAAGTTCAGATACGTAAATTCGTTCATTTTCTCGAATTTAACTCTCTATTTCCGGTTTTCAACCCAGCAAAACCAAACAGTTTCATATAGGATATGTTCAGAGTGATGCATAGAATAGATTGCATCATCTAATATTGAAGTCACAATTTGTTATCGCAACATTTTCGCCCAAGAACTGCGTTCACATACGTAAATTCGGTCATTTTCACGACTTTAACTCTCTATTTCCGGTTTTTGACCCACCAAAACCAATCAATTTCGTATAGTATATGTTCAGAGTGATGCATAGAAAAGATTGTATCATCTTAAATTACAGTAACAATTTTTTACCGTAACGTTTTCGCCCAATAACTGTGGTCACATACTTAAATTCGGTCATTTTTCTCGACTTTATGGCTCTATTTCCGGTTTTTGACCCACCAAAACCAAACAATTTTATATAGGATATGTTCAGAGTGATGCATAAAACAGATTGCATCATCTAATATTGAAGTAACAATTTGTTACCGCAACATTTTTGCCCAAGAACTTCGGTCACATGCGTAAATTCGGTCATTTTCCCGACTTTAACTCTCTATTCCCGGTTTTGCACCTAGCAATACCAAACAATTTCATATAGGATATGTTCAGAGTGACGCATAGAACAGATTGCATCATCTAATATTGATGTAACAATTCGTTACCGCAACATTTTTGCCCAAGAACTGCGGTCACATACGTAAATTCGGTCATTTTCTCGACATTAACTCTCTATTTCCGGTTTTTCACCCAGCAAAACCAAACAATTTCATATAGGATATGTTCAAAGTGATGCACAAAACAGATTGCATCATCTAATATTGAAGTAACAATTTGTTACCGCAACATTTTTGCCCAAGAACTGCGGTCACATACGTAAATTCGGTCATTTTCTCGACTTTAAATCTCTATTCCCGGTTTTCACCTAGCAATACCAAACAATTTCATATAGGATATGTTCAGAGTGATGCATATAAGAAATTGTATCATCTTAAATTGCAGTAACAATTTGTTACCGCAACATTTTTGCCCAGTAACTGCGGTCACATACGTAAATTCGGTCATTTTCACGATTTTAACGCTGTACTTCCGGTTTTTGCCGTGTCAAAGTAACATATGGTTTCATGCAGAATGAACTTGAAAGATAATGGAGGGGTATGCTTAATCTATGGGGTTTTTTGGGAGCATCAGTGAAGTGATTTTTTTCCTTGCCGTCAATGTTTCGCCCTCCTGGTCACGAACTAGTACCTGGCCAGTAATGCGTACTGGAAATTCATTTTTGTTGTTTTTCGGAAGTAACAATTGAGGAACATATTCCTATGCTTTTATATTTTCATTTGGATATGGTTTTATTTGTTTTTTGGTTTAGGGTTTGGTAGCTTTAGCTTGAGCTAGCAAACCCTAGCTTTTTTTTTTAAATAATTGAATAAGAGAATCGGCACCTGCAATATCTCTCAGCAACAAAAAAGTAATAATTTTTCCGGCTATTTCGGTTTGAGTGTGATATCGCTAAGTATGTTTTCTTAATTAGGGTTTGGTAGCTTTATCTTAAGCTGGCAAACCCTGTGATTTTTTTTTAAATATTTGAGCAACAAAATCGGCACTAGGGTAACAAATTAGCAACAAAAAAATAACAAATCTTGCGACTTTATTTTTATTTGGTTTTGGTAACTTTGGCTTTGCAGCTTTAAGGATCTAAAATATTTTACTCGACGTCGACAGCAACTCGATTGTGACCTCCGACATCAATTCGACTTGGACTCAGAGTTCCAAAATTGAGAGCCCGATCTACTGCACGCGCGATCACGTTGCCATCCGAATAACGATTTTCGTTAGGATTGCGCTCCCGGTACACTCGTGTGTATGCCATAATGATTATTATCGGAGTTACAAGGTCGAGAGCTTTAAAAAACAGGTCAGGAAGAAAAAACAAAAAACGATATTGCACGAACTGCTAATTTCAAACGAATCTAAGCACATCGATTGCAAGCGAGATAAATGTAAAAAGTTTAAATCAATTAAATTACAATTTGTGCTTGAATTATCCGCAATTGAAGTGAGAAAATAAGTTACATACGGGTTTATTCGTTAATTGTAGCGTTTTCGAAAAGAATAAATAATATCCCACTTTTTTGTAAGAGTTGAATTAACCTACACATAAATGAAGATAATACGTTTCATTATGAATTTTTCATTACTTCTCCTAATTTTAGATCAACAAAAATTACAGTAGCGTTTGTGATTATTTTTGAGCGATGAAAAAAGTAAGATTATAAATTCAGTTTAAACTAACAAACATTTTCCACAATGAATGATTTACATTTCAGCTCCTTCACGAAGGTGCTTTTTGGTTCAGCAATAAAAATTCCGGAGCAGATTGCCACTATTATTAAACGAATGAAGCAATAGAAGTGGGAATTGCATTTGAATTATCCACTGTGCGATGGAGAAACTAATACGACTAATTTGAAACGTTAACAAAACACAGAAATAATGTTCCAAATAAAAAACATGCGAAGAAACAATATTAACATTGTTTAAATTAATATTTTTAAATGGAATTCTTTAACAAAATAATTAGCTTACTCGAAGAAATTTGTGCTAACGTTAAAATATAACAAATATATCAGACATAGTATTACAAGTAAGGAAAATACCGTTTTGAAACAATTCGCGATGGGAATCATTGTTTAAATGATAATTGTTAATAACGATTCCTGTAAAATTCGTATAACTTGTGCAGGAAATTGAATATAGCCTTAAAGTTATACGCCTTTTACAGACATAGTTATAAACAATGTTAATTTAAACAATGATTCCGTCGCTAAATGTTTCCAAACCATATTTTTCTTATTTCAAACAGTATTTTTAAAGTATTAATAATGCGAGATCTTGGTATGACGGTCCAAATACAATAAAAAAGGGGGGGGGGGGGTTAATAAAATTCCAAAACGTGATTGCGATGGCAATACGACGATTTTCGCTAAGAATGCACTTATATCTAGAAAAAATGACACGACCGCTATTGAGTTTAAAATGTCCCTCTAGCGCTTAAATTTGATACTAAAAATAATAAACTATTGTAAAAAATGCGTTTCGCACCTGGATGTCGTTTAGTGCTCATCAGCAGGGTTCACGGCATCCTTCCCTCGACGGATTGCTAATAATTAATGTTGAAATTAAAAAAAAAACGTTAAGTGTATCCGTTAATAAATCATAATAACATTTAAACATAAACTTTAAATGTAAAGTAATCTTCTTGACCGTTTTTTACGATAGTTTATTATTTTTAGTATCAAATTTAAGCGCTAGAGGGACATTTTAAACTCAATATCGGTCGTGTCATTTTTTCTGGCTATTAGTACATTCTTAGCGCAAATCGTCGTATTGCCATCGCAATCACGTTTTGGAATTTTATTAACCCCCCCCCCCTTTTTTTTTATTTGGACCGTAATTGAAAGATCTCGCATTATTATTAATTTCAAGCGGTCAAGAAGATTACTTTACATTTAAAGTTTATGTTTAAATGTTCTTATGGAGTATTTTTAAAGTGTATGTAATGTTTGAACTTTTCAAAGCATTACCTACGCGGATTATACGTATTTTACAGAAATCGTTATAAATAATGATTATTTAAACAATGATTCCGTAGCGAATTGTTTCGAAACGATATTTTCCTTATTTCAAACAGCATTTTTAAAGAGTAAGCAAAATTTGAACTTTATAAAGAATTTCCTGTACAAATTATACGCATTTTACAGCAATAGTTATAAATAACGATTATTTAAACAATGATTCCGTCGCTAATTGTTTTAAAACGATATTTTCCTTATTTCAAACAGTATTTTTAAAGAGTATGCAAAATTTGATCTTTATAAAGAATTTCCTACACAAGTTATCAAAAATTGTTATAAATAATGATTATTTAAACAATGATTCCGTCGCGAATTGTTTCAAAACGATATTTTCCTTATTTCAAACAGTATTTTTGAAGTGTATTCAAAATTTGACCTTTAGAAAGAATTTCCTACACAAGTTATCAGAAATCGTTATAAAGAATGATTATTTAAACAATGATTCCATCGCGAATAGTTTCGAAACGATATTTTCCTTATTTCAAACAGTATTTTTAAAGAGTAAGCAAAATTTGAACTTTATAAAGAATTTCCTGTACAAATTATACGCATTTTTCAGCAATAGTTATAAATAATGATTATTTAAACAATGATTCCGTCGATAATTGTTTCAAAACGATATGTTCCTTATTTCGAACAGTATTTTTAAAGAGTATGCAAAATTTAATCGTTATAAAGAATATCCTGCACAAATTATACGCATTTTACAGCAATAGTTATAAAGAATGATTATTTATTTATTTTTTTTTATTTATTATTACTAAACGGATCTATTGATCCTTAACAAACAAATTATACCTTGCAGTGCAGCTTTACAAAATTAAACGCATACGCAAAGTAGCACATGTAAAAGAATCGCAAACGCAGATGTACATGTTTGAGTAGACATGAGGAGCATACTCTGAGTGCTAATTAACAAGTCATACATAAAAATTCTAAGTAGAAATTAATTATAAAAACGATGAACAGTCCCAGAAATCCCTCGTTTAAAACTCGTAAAGGTGTTTAGGTTGCAAAGAGATAACTCTAAATTATTCCACGCCTTTTCAGACGAGGTACGGGGGAGTAAAATATGTAATTATTTCTCGCGGTCGATTCGATGAGAGTCCTGTGATTACGTAGATGGGAAGGTATACTTCTATTCGGAAATAGGTTTAATAAATTTAGATCTGTAGATATCTTTAGAGTACGGTAAACGGTTAATAAGTCGTGATAAATGTGCAGAGATTTAATGGTGGGAAATTTGAATCTAAAGGAGATACTATGGAAACTATGGTCGAAGCGAGACATGGGATGATCAGTCTTAAACGAGAGATATCTTAGAGCCTTCCTCTGGATTCCCTCCAACAATTCGAAATCTGAATCCGTGTATGGAGACCATATAGAGGACGCGTATATGAAATATGGTAAAACTAAAGTTCGGATAAGGTACGCTACAGTCATCGAATTTTGAAAGTCCTTTGTGGTACGCTTAATGAAACCTAACATCTTGGAGGCTTTCGATTCAACATAGATTAAATGGTCTTGAAAAGTAAAGTTATCCCGCATTATGACGCCAAGATTAGTGTGTTGATTTACTCTCGAAAGCGGTTCAGTAAACAGTTAATAAGCAAATTCAAACTTCTCGGGACGACGGACGTGAAAAAGACATAATTTTACATTTATTTATGTTAAGCATAAGACCATTACACTCTGCTCAAGAGCCTATCGCGTCAAGATCTCCGTGAAGATTCGACGCATCAATAGGTGATAAAATCTGCGCTTATATAGTTTAATATCGTCCGCATATATTAATAACTTTGAAAAACGGATGAGATCACCGATATCATTGATAAACAGAATAAAAAGCATTGGGCCGAGGTGAGAGCCTTGAGGTACACCTGATGGGGCAATACAAGACTCAGATGTTGCATTTTTTATTCTTACACGTTGAACCTTATCGGCCAAGTAAGACTTTATCCATCTAATGAATGTTCCAGAAAAACCCAAGTGATTCAGCTTACTCAAGAGCACCGCGTGATTCAAACTATCAAACGCTTTGCTGAAGTCTAAGTAAACTGTGTCAACCTGGATATCTTGGGCAATAGATTTAGATAGAAAATCAGAGAAAAGCAGTAAATTCGTGACAGTGGATTTGTTCGTACAGAAGCCATGCTGGTTACTACTAATAATATAATCCATGAGATCACCCATCTTCCCAGCCACTATACAGTCGAACAATTTGGGAATACAATTTATTACAGCAATCGGTCGATAATTTGCAACGTTACTCTTGTCGCCCTCTTTAAAAACTGGTGTAATGAAAATCTCTTTCCATTTAATAGGAAAATAACCACGCTCTAATGATGTATTAAAAAGATAGGTAAGCGGCTGTATAAGAGTGGTCGAACAATTTTTAATAAGAATAGGACCAGAGGTATAAGTACATTTAAGATTACTTATAGCACTTTTTAGTTCATTTGAAGAGATTACAAAATTATCGATCGATTTAGTGGAAACGGTATACTCAAGAACAGGGGATGAGATCGATCCTACTGAGTAAACCGAAGCGAAGTGTTGCCCGAATAGATTGGCTATACTATGATGATCATAAGCAAGTTTGCCACGCTAATTCATAGTCGACGGTATTGCATTGTTATTCCGATAACTATTTACAAATGACCAAAACGAACGGACATTAGTTCTCGACTTTTCTTCAACTTCTTTAATGTATTCTTTATAACGTGTACTAGAGAGCCTAACACACAGTGCTCTCAAGCGTTTAAAATCAGAATAATCATTCGATGATCTGGATCTCTTCCATTTTCTGTGTGCCAATTTTTTCTTAAAAATCATGTCTTTCAATTCTGCGTTGAACCATGGAGGAAAATGACATGTTGAGAATCGCATTTTTTACGTGTTTCGGGATGATCTCATTTAAAATATTATAAAAAATAAAAAGGGACTCATCGAGGTCAGGCTTTATAATACGTTTTCAGTCAATTTGAGCTAATTCGCAGTTTATCCCAGCAAAGTTAGCTGTACTAAAATTATAAGAAGTGAAATTAAAGATAGCAGAAGGCTTTACGTCATACGGAAAACAAAAATACGCGTGAGTATGATGAGAATCTGATGGAAGTATATAATCCAGACTGCTGTAAAAATTTATGCTAGGAATAGAAGATAATAATAAATCAAGTGTGTAACCTTTGCTGGGAAAAACTGGGAAATACTAAGTTACATCAAGAAATGAGAACAAATCATTGCAAACGTTCGCCGCTGCTTTAATACCGGGTGAGACGTAACCAGTAGTTTTAAACCCTGAACGATAATGATTATCCCAAACAACATTCGGTAGATTAAAATCACCAGCAATAATCCAATGGCTTTTGTTAAATTTCGACGAAATTTCATCAATTGAATTAGAAAATAAGTTATAATCGTCAACACTGGCCTGAGGTGAAAAATAAGATGCTGAAATTAATAATCTACCGTAGTTGGAAGGAATAGAGACGCACAAATGTTCGGAATTAGGAAATGAAAAAGATGAAATAAAATTACATTTATAATGACGTTTAATCGCGATAAGTACACCACCTCCACGCTGATGGAAAGTTAATCCTCTATCCGTCCGAAAGATGTTGTAATTTAACAATCCTAGTTCAGAGTCAGTAATATCTTTATGGAGCCAGGTTTCCGTCAAGATTATAATGTCTCGAGATGGCTGGAGACATGGAACATTGTTGCTGACATCAGACAATTTGGTGCGAATACCTCTTACGTTCTGGTAATATATAAAAACATTGTGTTCCTTCCGAAGTTGCGAATTGTCAAGACATCTTACACGACGGTTACGGTGATACTGAGTACATAATGGACGACACGTGACATTAACATTAGGACGTAGTCAATTATTTTTCGGCAGTCTATCAAAATCTTCCAAAGAATTGGCAGTGATTTTATTGCCATCCGGCAATTGAACGAAAAACAGTGCTCCACGGCGATTGACTTTCCAGCCTTTAGACTTCGCATATTCTTGCAATCTTCTAAATAACTTATAGCGTTCATATGGTAAATATTCATTGATGAAGATCTCTTGCGATAAACCGCCTGGAAATATCGCAGAGGTATTCAAACTTTTCGCGGATTTTCGTGCTTGCAAAAGGGCATTTCTCTTGCCACGAGACATGAATCGAACGAAAATATTGCGTGGACGAGGAATCGTATTACGCACATTCGAACCATTTGTGCTCCTCGCCGAAGAAGCATTAGGCGCTGATCCACTAGATAAAGCTCGAGACAGGGCATTCGCCCCGCTCGTTCCACTTCGGAAGGGAGGAGCGATATGTTCAGCGACGCGGCAATTGCGCACACGCTATCAATAAGATTTTCATTTTCACTATCAGTTTCGACAACACCGCTAATCACCAAATCGCATTGGTTCTCTAATGATTCGACAGCTGTCAGACGCGTGTCATTTTTCTTGTTTTGAATGATAAGCTGTTAGTTTTGATTTAATAGAGTTGCCACCTGTACTTGTAAATCTTGAATTACAACAGATTTTTCTTCCGATATCCGTTCAAGGTTCTCCAACCGTCGATTTTGCTCGTTAACGATCACATGGATGTCGGATGCGAAACTGTCAAACTTATTAACAACGGTTTCAGCTGCTACATCAATTTTTTGATCGATAGATGAAAATCTCGATTCGAAACTGTGTAGCTTATCTAATATTTCCTGCAGCGGAGAGTCACCTGTACTTACATTTTCACAATCTAACCGTTGACGTTTCGATGAGGCAGACGTTTTTGGTGGTCTACCTAAGCGTCTTAGTTTCACACGTCCAGGCAGCTCGGTGATTGTTTAGTCGTCAGAGATGTTGTCCGAAATCACAATTTCGGCATTTTCTACGCTGTTAAAGCAGCAGCGAAATTCACCGGTTGGCAATCGGTTAGCCGATTTAATGCATTTCAAATGTGCTGTGTGTGAACAGGATACAAATTTCTCCAAAGCGGGAGGGACATTGCCACAACAATACATGCAACTCTGCAGTTCAATAGTTCCCGTCAAAATTGAGTTTTCCAACGGTGTCGAAGTCATTGCAAAACTTCTATGCTGTTCGCGATTCAATTACACCAGGCGGACTTATTGGGCGGAAGAATAAAATTTATTGAAGATAAACTTGCGAAATTAAAATTAGAAACTTCTCTACAATATAATAGTCTCAGAAGGTATAAACCAATAATTATACTAATGGCCGCAATTGCGCGAGCGAATGTAAACACGACCGCGCTCGACCAAAGCTGGACAGAGACTTATTTAAATAATGATTTCGTCGCGAATTTTTTCAAAACCATATTTTCCTTATTTCAAACAGTACTTCTGAAGTGTATCCAAAAATTTAACTTTTAAAAGCATTTCCTGCGCAGATTATGCGCATTTTACAGAAATCGTTATAAATTATGATTATTTAAACATTGATTCCGTCGCTAATTGTTTCAAAACGTTATTTTCCTTATTTCAAACGGTATTTTTAAAGAGTATGCAAAATTTGATCTTTATAAAGAATTTCCTGCACAAGATATCAGAAATCGTTATAAATAATTATTATTTAAACAATGATTCCGTCGCTAATTGTTTCGAAACGATATTTTCCTTATTTCAAACAGCATTTTTAAAGAGTATGCAAAATTTGAACATTATAACGAATTTCCTGTACAAATTATACGCATTTTACAGAAATTCCTACACAAGTTATCAGAAATCGTTATAAATAATGATTATTTAAACAATGATTCCGTCGCGAATTGTTTCAAAACGATATTTTCCTTATTTCAAACAGTATTTTTAAAGAGTATGCAAAATTTGATCTTTATAAAGAATATCCTACACAAATTATGCGCATTTTACAGCAATAGTTATAAAGAATGATTATTTACATAATATTTCCGTCGCGAATTTTTTCAAAACCATATTTTTCTTATTTCAAACAGTGTTTTTGAAGTGTATTCAAAAATTGATCTTTATAAAGAATATCCTACACAAATTATGCGCATTTTACAGCAATAGTTATAAATAACGATTATTTAAACAATGATTCCGTCGCTAATTGTTTTAAAACGATATTTTCCTTATTTCAAACAGTATTTTTAAAGAGTATGCAAAATTTGATCTTTATAAAGAATTTCCTACACAAGTTATCAAAAATTGTTATAAATAATGATTATTTAAATAATTATTCCGTCGCGAATTTTTTCAAAACCATATTTTTCTTATTTCAAACAGTGTTTTTGAAGTGTATTCAAAAATTGAACTTTAGAAAGAATTTCCTACACAAGTTATCAGAAATCGTTATAAGGATAAGGATAAAGGATAAAGGAAAGGAATTATCCCCCGCTTAAATGACATTTTTTTGCCTATTCGCGGGTCGGCTCTCGGGTGGATAGGTCGGACAGACAATCGAAAACATTTACAAGACAATACATGAGACGATACATGGCAACACCCACCCAGAGCCAGTCCCCCCATTACTGCGCCCCGTAGAGCGACTTGACCCCTCTGTATCCCATTTGCACGGGGTCTGGGAAAACTACGGAAACCCCAGACAGATACGGTCGACGAACTACTTTATCACCAGGGGTTACCCTCTGATGGTAAAGCAGCTATGTCTCCCACTTAGCAATCGGCCTGCTATCTTTGCCGTAGCAGGCGCAACGCTCGTTTTTTTTTATTTTAATAGTCACCTTTCCAAGTATGCATTCCGAATCAGGATGCTTTACTTGAAAGAGCGAATGTGCGTCGCGCCGACCACAGGGCAATTGCTGTTGGTAGAAATTGTTATAAAGAATGATTATTTAAACAATCATTCCGTCGCGAATTGTTTCGAAACGATATTTTCCTTATTTCAAACAGTATTTTTAAAGATTATGCAAAATTTGATCTTTTTAAAGAATTTCCTACACAAGTTACCAGAAATCGTTATAAATAATGATTATTTAAACAATAATTCCGTAGCGAATTGTTTCAAAACCATATTTTCCTTGTTTCAAACGGCATTATTAAAGAGTATGCAAAATTTTAACTTTGTAAAGAATTTACTGCACAAATTATACGCAATATACTGAAACCGTTATAAATAATGTGCTTGGTTCTTTTGCATCTCGATAAGGCCCTATACCGCCGATTGTCGCCGCGAAGGCGCTAATGTGATGCGCGCGCATATTTGGAGGGGATCTCGCGGCGAGTTGCGTCTGGCCCCGCGAGCGTGACGGCAGTTCTGTTCCGGCTTCGACGCGGAATAGTTTCGGTTGACGGTACGGTCTCTCGCGAGTTGCTGGTGTGACAATTTTGCGAGGTTTCAGTTATCAGCAGTCTTAGCGTGCGTGTATTGCCTATCATTTGCGTGCGTTGAAAGTGGGAGATTTGGCCACGTGCAAGTTTTTTGCGTGCCATCTCTCGGGCTGCACTTGACGCGGCGACCCTGTGTCGCTCGTCTCCCTGGGTCGGTTCCTGCGAGAAGTCGAGGCGCCCGGCAGAGGACTGTGTTTTTTGTGAAGTGCACCCGGCCCCTTGCGGCCATTGAGTTGAAGATTGTGCGAGGCAGCGCCGAGGTTAAGACTGCAAATAGGAAGTAAGAAAGATCCGTGTAGGTTAAGTGTGCAGCGGCACGAGGTAAGAGTCTGGTCGTTGGGTGTATGTCTGAATGTGTGCGATCGAATTCCGCGCGTTAAATTGTACTTTCTTTGTACTCTGTGATTTAATAAAGATATCCGCTTGCCCGGGCTTTTCTCCCTACTCCGTGGGAGTTTTTATGCCTAGGCAAGTGCGTAAAGTTACCGCGAAAGTGTGTTCGAGATATTTAGCTAACCAATGCTCGTTTATTCCTTTTATTTGACTTTAATCCTTACGACCTATTTTAGTAAAGCTAATTAACTTCCAAACATAATGATTATTTAAACAATGATTCTGGCGCTAAATGTTTCAAAACCATATTTTTCTTATTTCAAACAGTATTTTTAAAGTGTATGCAAAATTTGAACTTTTTAAAGCATTTCCTGCGCGGATTATTTGCATTTTATAGCAATAGTTATAAAGAACGATTATTTAAAAACTGATTGCGTCGCGGATTTTTTAAAAACCATATTTTTCTTATTTCAAACAGTATTTTTGAAGTATATTCAAAATTTGATCTTTATAAAGGATTTCCTACACAACTTATCATAAATCGTTATAAATAATGATTATTTAAACAATGATTTCGTCGCGAATTTTTACAAAACCATATTTTCCTTATTTCAAACAGTATTTTTAAAGTGTATTTAAAATTTGAACTTTAGAAAGAATTTCCTACAGAAGTTATCAGAAATCGTTATAAAGAATGATTATTTAAACAATGACTCGGTCACTAGTTGTTAAAAAACGATATTTTTCTTATTTCAAACATTATTTTTGAAGTGTATGCAAAATTTTAACTTCAT
This sequence comes from Trichopria drosophilae, assembly GCA_030407085.1. Classification (NCBI taxonomy): domain Eukaryota; kingdom Metazoa; phylum Arthropoda; class Insecta; order Hymenoptera; family Diapriidae; genus Trichopria; species Trichopria drosophilae. Next base: position 130,156,368 of record CM059582.1, on the reverse strand, counting down.
AAAGAATTTTCTGCACAAGTTATACCCCTTTTACAGAAATCGTTATAAACATTGATTATTTTAATAATGATTCTCTCGCGAATTGGCTGCGCGGCGTTCGGCGGCTGCTCGTGATTTATACTACCATTTATGATTATTTTTTAACGATGAAAAAAGGAATTATTAAGGTTATTATTTAAGATGTACTAGTATTAATTTTCACTGTTTACCGAGATCAGCTGTTTATTGCACTGCATCATCATTGGCCACATTGACCATTTAAAGTTTTCTTTTTTTTTACCCAATATTCGAAATTTCTGATGATTTTAACCTCATCCGCAAGCGTCCAGTTATTCGAATAAAAACATCTGACTGTTTCGAAACATCCTTCCCGACAATATCGATTTGGGTTTTCAACTGTCACTGGACCACGTGCTCGATGTGAAGAGGTCGACATTCACATGTTCACCAATTGTCTCCTTGGGAAAAATGCCCCTAAAATAAATAAACGTTAAAATTCAATTTACAAAGGAACCATACCTTGCTGAAAATTAATTTTTGCACCATCGGCTTCAGAAAAAAAAAAATCTTCATCATGGTATATCTTTCATGCGCTATTGCAACAACACCCTGTATAGTAGACCATTTTATTCAATCTAAGAGAATTTTTTGCTAATACCCTTTTTCAAAAACTTTTTTTTTCATATTATTATATTTGCGCTATATGTACATTTCAGATAAGTAATTTTCAACGCTGACACTCATGGTGACACGTGAGAATACGTAACACAGTGAAAATCGGTGCTGATCCACCAAACTATATGGCGCTGCCCTAACGCAATAACTTCTGTTTGCTGTATACAGAGAAACTAGCTGGTAGATCCGGAAGAAATTCCGTGATACGAAGTACGGAATACTCGCCCGCGCACTCCCAGGACTTTCCTGGTGCTCGGGGCGCCATTCCGTGGCGAGACCCAACATCACCTTTCCACTCAGCCGCTACAGCGACTACGGCCATAGAAACTATTCTCCGTGAACACTGGACAGCCCTCTTCAACCCCGGGTTCTATCTCACGGGGGTAAGTTCATATTTAACAACATGTCGCCCCATCTCTAAACATAAGGAATATCAGCCATGGCCTACGATCGGTCTGCCTAGACTTTCCCAAATTTACCCCGTCCCTTTAATCTTAGCATATCCCGAAGTTTAATGGTAGCTTATATGAAGATGCGAATGAATTTCTAGAAAAATTTGATCAGTGGTGTGCTATAAGAAAATAAATGACAAAACAAAGTTGTATTTTGTTGTGGAAACTTTACTGAATGGACAAGCGCATCATTGGTTCGAATCTCGGAATTTCTGTTCAATAGTGGACTTTAAGAAAGAATTCATATCGCAGTTTCATAGTTATGCAGTTAAAACAAGGTTAATGAGTTTGTGGCTGGCTCGTAAATATGATTTTAAAAAAGCTACATTTCAGGCGTATTATTTTGATCACGTGAAGAAAGCTCGCTTTTTAGAATCACCTTTTTCGCAATATGCAATGTCTTATCATATTATTCAGCAGTTGCACTTATGTATCCACGAATCACTTGCATTTATTGATTGTGGGGATGAAAATACTGCGGTGCAAGTGTTAAGTCATCTTGAGAGAATTGGTCAGGACAGAAGTGCTGGTTTTCATAAAAGTCCAACTAATTTTCAGCCGCACAATAAATTACAAAATGCAGAGTTGCGTAACGTACGAATAAAGGATAATCGTTATATTAATCATGGACAGTTTGCTAGAAAGCGAAATATATCTTATGCAGTCTTGCATGATTGTCAAACTCGCAATGATCAAAATAGTTCGTTTTTTTCATTTGACGAAGGACCAACCAGCGTCTGGTTCTGCGGTAACTTATTGTTCTAATATGCTCATAAGTCAAGATTTTAGTGTTCCACCTACACCATTGGGCATGAATAGAAATCACACCCAAGAAACATTACCTTTAAACTAAAAAGCGATGCCTTGAGATATGGTCCCGCGAGGTGCTCGCCTTATGATTTTGCAGAGGACCTAGAGCACGAATTTGCTGCAAAAAATACTATATTACCATGAACGCTTAAAAAAATTTCAAATTTTCATAAAGTACTAGATAAATTTACACGTCCCTGTTTTAATAGATACTGGTAGCCAAGTCACATGCGTGTCGCAAGAAATGTTTAATTACACAGCTCCACAAAAAAATTTTTTTTTTTGCTACTCAAGCGAATTTATAATTACTGTACATTTTTGGGGTCGCTGAATCCGAATCCGGGGTCGTTTTTTATCTATTAGGTCTGGATCAAGGGCAATTCAAGGTTATAGTAGTAAAAATGATTGAATCTGCATGAACCATTGCTCTAAATTGTTTTTGAGGTTGCTGAATCCGTCTGCGGGGTTTGTTTGATCTCATAAGGTATGGATAAGATCAAGTTAAGATCATAATTAGTGAATTTCATTGAATAGGCATTAATCATTATAAAAATCACTACAAAAAAGTTTTTATGTTGCTGAATTCGAATCCGAGGACAGTTAAACCGAACCAGATCAGAATATATACAATCTCTAGGCCAACATGTAGAACACCATCGCGGCGAGGAATACATGAAATAAATATGTTCAAACAGAGTTTTGTTATAATATACACAAAAATGCCGTAGAGCAATGTTTCACGTTGATTAAATTATTTTTTCTACGTATGACTCTGAACTGACCTTGATCTCGACCTGATAGGGGAAAACTAACCTCGGATTTGGATTCAGCGACCTTTAGAACAATGGTTCATGCAGATTCAATCATTTTTGCTACGTATGACCTTGAATTGACCTTGACCTCGACCTGATGGGTTAAAACGGACCCCGGATTCGGATTCAGCGGCCCCAAAAACGTACATTAATGATTGGATAGAAAAAAAAAATTTCTTTTTGTGGAGCTGTGTTATTTATCGCGTCATTATACAATTGATATTTAGCCAGTCACTAAAGTTATCATTTTAACTGCTATAAACCAACTGCAGTAAAACTACAAATTACGCTGAAATTGTAAATTGATTTAATGCTTATTTCTTCAACTTTCTTGGCCATAACGCATCTTACTTCTCCCATGATTTTTAGGAATGATTGGTTGATAAAAATTCGTGTTACTCTGGATTGTGGAAATTTAAATTTTTATATTCATAAAAAATTAATTTCTTGAAATATTGTTAATAATGATCAGTTTTTGTTTGAAAAAGTTTTTGCAACCAATAATGAAGAGTAGTATAGCTGGGCCAGCGCATGATTCGTTTCCGGCGCCGCCACCAGGCGTAGCCACAGTCGCGGCGCTGTCGTAGCGGCGAGTGGGAGTGGGTGGTAAATTCGCGGACAAATTCGCGGACTGATTCGCGGACCAATTCGCGGACTGATTCGCGGACTGATTCCCAGACTGATTCGCAGACTGATTCGCAGACTGATTCACGGACTGATTCGTGGAATAATTCGTGGACTTAGTCGCGGACTGATTAGGGGACTGATTCGTGGATCGAAATCTGACCGTGACTAATGAGATCATTAAGATGACGCACGGACTTCGTGGACGTTCTCATTGAGTTTAATGATGTCGCGATATGTATATATCTTTCGATTTTTTAAATGTGCATTTTCTCGTTTCGTGACATCAATTCGATTTCCTTCTTGACCTACATATTTTAAATACAGATTTTCATTCATAAGGTGGAAAGTCTCGTTTTCTTCTCCCTCCTATTTAAAACCGTTACCATTACTACCATCGCAACGCCTCGACTGTATAACCCATTAATCATTATGTCGATCACCGACCCTTTCATAAATATTTAAAGAAGATGGAAGATGAAGAAAATACAGAAGATGTATTTAATAAATTTTATTTTTGACGTTCATATTCATACATTGCATTAATTTTTTTTACAATATTGTTATACATAAGAATATAAAATAGCTATCACATAACATTTTTATTTTCAGTATCGTCAACTAATGCATCGCTTTTAATTTGACAACTGACGCTGTCTTCAATAATAAGCGGCTCACCATCTATCGTATCATAGCTTGATTCGAAAAGTTTATAATATCGTGGACATTCACGTATTTCCAGATGCATTTGCATAGCAGGTGGTAAGCAAGTCCCTACTCCTTCAATTTCTCGTTCCGCAAACGTGCAGATGAAATCGATCGGTAGACATTCTATATCTTTTGTTTCCATCAATGTGATTCGTTTCACTTCGTAATCAATCCTTAAGGGGACATACGCACCAATATGGTGAAAAAAATCAATTTTCGGTTTTTTACATTTTCTTGATGCTTGAAGTCTTAAGAATATGTGGTGAAAGTTTCGAGTTAATATCTCACTAAATAACGAAGCTACAACCGAGAGAACGAAGCGTTCCGCAGACGCGCCTGTAGGCTCGTTTTACAGTCGAGCCGCGTGTCATGTATAGTGACCCTTCGCAGATATCGTGTCTAGACCTGTTTTATAATTCCATTGTATTTTCGGGCATGTTAGGGTCCACGTGTAACGGAAAAAACACACGATAGGCATTCGTTGCCCGAAAGTGGACGCGTTTTGTTAGTCATTTGCCGTTCGTGCAACTTATGCGTTACAGTGAATTTTCATTTATGAATAAATATTCGGAGGAAAATGAATAAAAATTCTAAAGGTTCTCGGGAAGCTCGTAAATCCGAATCTTTCCGCAAAAATCGAAGGAAGAGGAAAATGGCTCCGAAAAATCGACATTCTGCCAAAAAGGTAAACCTTTCTAAGGAGGATATTAGTGCCAATCCCAAAAAATTGAAAAGGGATCGTGAATCATCCGTACCAGAAGATCCAAGTATCGGGTATCGAATTTTGCATTTTCTGACAGTGTTTTCTGCCTTATCGGAATGCGTAAAATGTAAAAACTGTAATAGTGATGTTCGATTCTGAATAGAAGGCACTCGAGGACTCGGGTTTAAAATTTTTGTTTTGTGTTCATCGTGCAAGCCGACTTTCATTCCTTCGTGCCCGTACATCAAGTCAGCTTACGAAATTAATACACGATTCTTTTTTGTCATGCGTTTGTTGGGTCTTGGTTTGCGTGGAGCCATGAAATTTTGTGGCCTGATGGATTTACCTCCTCCGCTTCAACAAAGGACACATGATATGATAATTGACAACATTCTTTCCGCTGCTTCAACGATAGCTCAATTGGTGCTAAAACAAGCTGTAAAAGAGGAACAAGAAGAAATTAAAAAAGAAAATTCGAGTGCTGATAGCAAAAAACTAACCGTTTCAGGAGAAAGAACGTGGAGAAAGCGTGGTTTTACGTCATTGATTGGTGTTGCGACTCCAATCGGTCACTATAAGGAAAAGTCGTGGATTTTATTGTGAAGTCTGTTTATTGTGCCGAATGTAATTATTAGAATAAGCAGTATAATACCCAGCAATATGAAGAATGAAAATCTAACCACGAAGAAAATTACCAGGCGAATCATGTCGGATCAGATGGAAAAAAGGAAGTAGATGCCATGACGGAGTTATTTTCCAGATCTGTGGAAGAGCACGAAGTTATGTACACAAATTATGTCGGGGACGGCGAATCCAAGACCTACACGAGATTACTGAATTCGAAACCGTATGGTGATGATGATGTTATCATAAAAAAGAATGCGTGGGACACATTCAGAAGTGAATGGGCACCCGTCTTCGCGAATGCAGGAAAAAAATCCTGGAATCGGCGGCAAAAAAATTGACTCTGAAACTTATAGACAAACTGAGTGTTTATTACGGATTAGCCATTCGAAGAAACAGTGACTCGAAGGATGACATAAAAACTGCTATATGTGCAAAATTCCACCATTACGGGTCAACAGACAGCAAGCCTCAACATGATTTATGTCCCAAAGGTCCCGAACGTGGTGCAAATGGCAACAAGCCAAAGCTGAAAGAAGAATGCAGAATTTTCGTCACGATTATGTGGCATTGCCGAAAACGGTGTTAGATGCCATCAAACCTGTATATGAAGACCTCAGCACCGATAAACTATTGGAACGATGTGTTCGCGGTTACACCCAGAATAGCAATGAGAGCTTCAACCAAATTATTTGGAAAATAGCTCCAAAAAATATGCACAGTGGTGCTAAAATGGTTAATATCGCTGCACTCCTTGCAACGTGCACTTTCAATAATGGTGTGACATCATTATTGGAAATCATGAATGTGCTTGGGATCTCGATTGGATCGACAGCGCACTTGTACGCTGCGTAACAGGATGAGGTACGAATAGCTCAAGCGGAGAAGCAGGCTCAAGAAAACAGCAAACAAGGACGAATCCGGCGCGGACAACAGCATTTGGAATTTATGAACATTCCAGAAGCTGTGGAGGACTTATATTATGGGCCTGGCATCGATAATTCCATGTACGTTGACAAATTTCATGACTTATTCATTACGAAATTTTAAAACGCGTTTTTCTCGAAACCACTTTTTTCAAGTCGGTGACTAATATATCCCGTAAACTCGTGAATCGATTGACTTGAAATTTTGTGTGGTTATTCTAAACATAATTATCTAGTTTGTGTCATAGGATTTTGTTTGTTCGTTGCTTAGTTTTTTTTTTAATGGGCAAAATAATAACTAATTTTTTTGGTCGAAAATTGCAGTTTACGTTCAAACCTCCACCATTTTGTCAAAAATCGTTATTTTTAAAATCGGCTATGACAAAAAACAGACTATAGTATCTAATTTAATAATCTTTTTGTTTGTTTTTTTTGTTTCAGACGATTTTTGAAGAAATGCCGATGTTCACCGGTTTTCTGAGTTTTTGTACGGGGCTCCGAAGATTTCCGGTTAAATTTAAATAATATTAATATTTTATAAAAAAAAAATTTTGAAAATACTCTTGAATATGTATTCTTTTGATCAGAAAAACACCCGATCAAAAATATCAAATACTTTCTTTTAAAAAAATTCACAAAAATGGCCTTTTTTCGGGCTCCTGGGTGCGTATGTTCCCTTAATGAGCGTTGAAGAGATGCAGGCTGTTCAAGTAAATTTTTTAGTACCTAATTTTTAAATATTTGTACATTATCTTTAGCACAAGTTCCATTAAACGTATGACTTTTACATTTCTCCGACGATTGATATTGTTGCTGTTGTTTCAGTTTTTTTAGAGATGGGCAGTTCAAAATGTCGAGATCAATTACATTTTCAGCGTTTAATATATCCTCCAATCAATATTTTGTATCGACTCCTTTTATATAAATTTTGTTGGAACATTTAACGATATCCTCCAAAGTCTCGTTTATAGCATCAAAGGGAACGTCACCAGTTTGTCATGGTAAGCCGTGGTAATTATGCATTAACCAGTTACTCACTCTTTTATAGTGTAACGGCAACCACACCCATTGATATGATGGTTTAAACACATAAGTCTCAATTTCACCGACGAAAAAATTCATTATTGACATTTCCTTCGGGATGAAGCGATTACCAGGCCCGCGGAATCCCTGCACGTCGACAATGTATTCCATTTCATATGATACTATTTCACTAGCAATTAAAGCATAGCTATATTTTACTCATTAATTGACGCATGCGCAATAATGGCTACCACAGAGGTCAGCTATTGCTACATCACAGTCGCTTCTCGGTGACTATGTGGAAATACATCGTATGCTAGGAACCATACTGTGAAAGTGAATGTAAAATTCTAATAATTACCTTTTCCTCCTGCGTTCTACTACCATCTCTCTCGCTCTCGCATACTCTTTCTTAGATCCATTAACTTTAGTATTATACCGTTTTCACGGTCATCGTCATCGCCGATGACCCGCCGATTATTTTCACCATATATTATTTCATGTATACAGGTTCAGATGCGTTTAAAGACATTGCGCAATTTCATCAACACATATACTAAGTAACACATTTTCTCTTTCCCAAATTTAAACAACCTCCGCCGTAATAGAAAGAAGATGACCTCAGTTCCGTATTTTATCTAGGAATGACCTGGCGGGCCACCTGTACGCCAAATCACCCCTTCGTTAACAAAGGTAGCATTAATAAATAAATATATATGTGGGAATTTTGGGAAAGAAACCAAAGCTTACCAAATATAAGAAAAGATTTATTTTCAACACATAAAAGGGATGTCGTCGTTACATTCGTGCCCTGTGCGCGCGCGATACAATCTGCCGTCCTCCTCCCTATATCCCGCACGCGTACCGCTTCGTGTCGCCTCGATCGCGCACCAGCCAATCCGAATCACCCGCCAAATCATACTGAGCGCGAGAATTCAAAAACGCTCACCACATTCGGCCATCCGACACTGTATCTGCCCTCAGATACGGATACTGTATTAGTCAATGTCACTGTCACTGTTATCTGATTCATCAATCCACGGCTTCATATTATCTGCTGACGTTGAAGTTTGATGTGGCCCTTCATGCTCGCCTATCTTGCTGACTAAATAACGATCATTCCGCAGGGATTTTGTAACCTCATACGAGCCTAAGAACTTGCAACGCAGTTTCGAACCTGGTAGGAACTGCGTTCTTTTTATAGCTACATATCTCCACTTCCGTATGAGATTGCAGGTTTTCTCTTCTTATTATAATTTTTCCGATTTTCCTCTTGAACCTTCACGATATTTTCTCTGGCGATACCTCGTATGCGATTGCGATCATTTTGAAACATTTGGATCCATTCTGCATCGATTATTTCGCGAATCTGTGGATCTTCTGGAAGTCTCATGTATGTTCCAGATAAAAGATGGAATGGAGTTGTACCAATGCTTCTGCATTTCGTTGAGTTTATATATCGCTGGGCCACTCCGAGATATTTAAACCATTCTTCTGCTTTTGGTGCAGCTAACTTCGTCAGGAGAGGGATTAGCGTGCGATTGAGACGCTCTACTTGACCGTTCCCTCGAGGAACGCCTGTCGCTGTAAAGGAGTGCTGTATGTGAGCTTTTGTGCAGAATTCCTTGAATGCTCCGGACTTAAATGCTGCTCCTTTATCCGAGATTATTCTTCTAGGATAACCAAACGTCACGGGTTGTTTCTCCAAACGGTCGATGACCTCTTCTGCGTCCGTTGTCTTCGTTGCGTAGAGCCAAACAAATTTGGAGAATCCATCTATGACTGCGAAGATAAATTTGTAATTCTTTTTTGTGGAGGGTATCGGTCCCAAATGATCAATGTGGAATGTGTCAAGAGGCACTTCCCCCTTGTCGATTGCATTTAACAAACCCTCCTGTTTACCATGCTTCCGTTCGGCTAAGATGCAGGAGCCGCAATTTCGGAGAACTTCTTCTACTTTGGCTCGCATGCCTTGGAACCAATAGTCTCTTTTTATCAATGCGATCGTCTTATCGACTGCAAAGTGTCCAAGTTCATGTGCGTGCCTGATAATTTGAGATTGTAACTTCCTTGGCACGACTATCACAGTATCTCCTTACATATTATATTTCTTTTGATTATGTAAGCCTCTTCATTGCTTCCTTGTTGCTTTTTAAAAATAGCGTTGAGACCACCATCGCCTTCTTGCGCTTTTCGTATTCGGGCCAAGAGCCCCTCGTTACATTCCTTAATTACCAATGAATCCGCTACCGGATTACGGCTTAAGGCATCGACATGACTCATATTTCTGCCGGGTCGATGCTGCACTTCGTAGTTAAACTCTTCGAGAAGCAAGACCCATCGGGCTACACGAACGTATAAGTCTTTTTTACGCATAGTTGCCGCAAACGCATTACAATCAGTTACAATTATAAATTGAATCCCTAATAAGTACACACGAAATTTTTTTAACGCTTTAATAATTGCTAGCACCTCTAATTCGTAGCTACTATATTTTCGCTCAGCCTCGGTAGTTTTCCAACTCGCAAAATATACAGGGTGAAACTGCTCGTCTACGTCGTCTTTTTGGAGCAAGATCGCCCCAAAGCCCAATGCAGAAGCATCGGTATGCAATTCGGTTTCCGCGTTAATCCGATACAATTTCAAAACAGGCTTACTACTTATCGCTCGTTTAAAAGATTCAAACGCATCAATCTCTACAGAATCGAACTTAAATTCTACATCTTTGCGTAATAGGTCCGATAAGGGTTTAGCGATTGCAGAATATCCGGGGATGAATTTCCGGAAGTAACCGGTAAGACCCAAAAAACTCTGGATATTTTTAGTACTTTTGGGCTTCGGAAATTTTACAACGGCCTTTGCTTTCTGTTCGGACGGTCGTACCGTGCCATTTTCAATGATATGCCTGAGATATCCTATCTTCGTTTGCAAGAATCGGCATTTGTGCCAATTTATTATCAAACCATATTGGCTAGCTACACTTAAAACTGATTCGAGGTTTTTCAGACCCTGTTCCGCATCCCTAGCAAGCACAATCACGTCGTCCATATGCGTCAAAACGATTCCTTGATCTATCAAGTTTTTAAAAACTACGTTAATGAAACGTTGGAAAACAGCCGGTGCGTTACAGAGGCCGAAAGGCATTTTAAGGAACTCGTATTGGCCAGAAGGTGTTACAAATGACGTATATTTGCGACTAGACTCCGCCACATCAATGTGGAAAAACCCATTTTTTAAGTCAAGGACACTAAATAATTTTGAACCTTGTAGCTGATCTAACTGATCATCGATTAAAGGCAAAGGATACCTATCTCTTATGGTATTTGCGTTCAATCGACGATAGTCCACAAAAATTCTAACGCGTCCAGCCTTCTTTCTGACCAATACAATTGGACTCGCGAATTCTGAATTAGAAGGCCGGATGATACCTTCACGCAACCAGGATTTTAATTCTTGGTCTACTTCTTTTTTCTCGTTGATCGCAAGACTCCTTGGTCTATGACAGATAGGTATCTCGTCTTTCAAAATAATGTTCATTACGATATTAACTTCCCGAGTTTTCTCTGGTACGTAGTTCCGCGTAAGGTCAGTGACCTTATCTTTTATTCCGGTGTCGATTATATTCGCGACGTCGACTAATCGGTTTTCCTCAGTAACATCTATTGCATATATTTCCGCAGTTTCAACCTCAACCGCGTCTCCCCCTTCGCGGTCTAATTTCGAAATCAGCAGATTACCTTCTTTCATGCTAATTTCCACGGTGTTTAATAAATTCAAACCGATAATTAGTTCGTATAGCATTATCTTTTCCGACAACACGTGCATTCTGATCGCGAATACATTTCCGTCAATTACGATCTTTTCTTCGAATTCTCCTTGGCGCTCCTATTTTAATGTAGCTATCTGCCCGAATAAACGAAAGGTCACTTCCAGTGTCGATCAGGGCATTCATCGAAACGTTTCCGACTTTTACCGTTTTACAACATTTTTTCGTTACCTACAGAGTACCGGTACAATTATTCGCCAACGCCTCATTTTCGGTCTTACACTTCGATGCGATGTGGCCAAAACCGTTGCACTTGAAGCACTTTAATCCTTTCTTCTTCGAAGGACAATTTGCGCTGATATGGCCGTCTTCGCCACAGCTGAAACAACGTACCTCTTTCCCTTTGGTGGACGGACGTCTCTTCATTTCTCTTCGAAACGGTCTTCGCGGTATCGTTCTTCCCTTTGAACGATCTTTCCTCGGAACTAACTTTGCGCATTTTCCCGAAAACCATCAGCTTCTCCTTGAATTCGCGAAGATCCTTAATTCCATTCAAACTTGCCTTGGTGATTGCCTCACCTCCAATGCCATCTATCACATATTGCATGAGAGACTCGTTATCAATGTCACCTTGCAATGCAAGTCCTTTCATCGCAAGGAAATATTCCTGAGTCGTTTCTTCCTTTTTGATTTTACGGCATCTTAATTGCTCATGCAATTCTGCACCTGTCACTTTAGTAGTAAATTAGCTTCTTAAACTTTTTTTTAATTTGTTCCAAGAATTTATTCCACTTTCACTTTGGACAAACAGTTTCGCTATTCCAGTTATTGAGCGCTTGGCGAAAACAAATGTTTGCAGATCGTCCCACTCGAACATTATCGATGCTTCTTCAAAATCCGATATCCACCGATCTATCGGGAAATTGTCACTGCCATTAAAGGGAAGAATAGTATCTTCGACGTCTTTGAATCCGAGCGAGAATTTGTTCCTGGCTTGTGTTCTTTGAGGCGCGCGCAAAGGCCGTTCTTGGTCTTCATCGTCGCTCTTATTTCTGTTGCTTCGTTCTTCGTTTTCTTGATCGTCATCTCCTTGTTCTTCTCCTTCTGTATCGTCTTCAGTGCGAACGAGAGAATCAAGAGCCGTTAACGCATTGACGATTTTTATTCTCAATTCTTCTTTCGTTCCAGTATATCTAAGTCCGAGTAGGTCGCAGATTGTCGTCAATTCTCCAAGCGAAAAAGCTCCGCAAAAATCTAGTTTTTCTCGGTAATCATCCGATCCCTCTGCGAATTCGATACCTTTGAAATCTCGTAATCGTTGACGATTTTTTCGGTCGCCATCCTCCGCAAAAATAAGTTTGTGCAGTGCTTGGATCGTCGGCCGAGAAGCTACCTTGATCTTTGCACAAATTTCCGGAATCTGTCCCAAACTTTCCATTTTCAACTTTTGTAATCGCGATCGTAACCGCACGGCACGCTGCGTTCCACCACGATTTTGCTGCGTCGCACACTTTTGCATTTATGACGTCACTCCGTTCCGCGAGTATAGTCTCGATCAACGCGAGTATCACTATCTGTCCTTTTTCGTCGTACTATACCGTTGCGCACGCTTCGCGCGCCGATTCTCAATATGGCCGCCCGAAGTCGTTTTTTTTTTCCCGCTTCGTTGTTAAACGGCACAATGGCGATTTCCAATGATTTTTCTTTCGATTCACATTTCACCGCACTTTGACACTAGGCCACTAAATTCCCGAGACACTGCTTTCTTCTATACAATACTTACGTCGGCTTTTATTTTCTAAGCGAATCGTCCCGTAGAGCTTACTATTTTTGGCTTTTCGTCCTTTGGCGTTCGTATTTTTGGCTCGTCTTCTCGTCCTTCTTTAATCAGTCGTCAACCGATTCGTCTTATCGTCGTCCTTCGGCCGAACGTCTACCGATTCGTCTTATCGTCGTCTTTCGGCCGATCGTCTTCTGATTCCTCTTATCATCGTCTTTCTGCACCTTGAAAATTCCGTGACTTCCGCACACACGATACACGATCACACTCGTCGTCGTAGTTATCCGGTAATTTCTCGATCCCGGACGAGCCCCCAAAATTGTGGGAATTTTGGGAAAGAAACCAAAGCTTACCCCTCAACTCAGATTAAATATAAGAAAAGATTTATTTTCAACACATAAAAGGGATGTCGTCGTTACATTCGTGCCCTGTGCGCGCGCGATACAATCTGCCGTCCTCCTCCCTATATCCCGCACGCGTACCGCTCCGTGTCGCCTCGATCGCGCACCAGCCAATCCGAATCACCCGCCAAATCATACTGAGCGCGAGAATTCAAAAACGCTCACCACATATAATGTATAATAATAATATTTAAATAGTAATAAATCTCACATAATTCGAATAGCGTGTATTAAAATGTATAGTATAGAAATGATGGAAGAAGCTAGCAGCAATTAGAAAGAGAGGATGACACGCTTATTTCCTATGCATTTATCTATTCACTGTATTTACGCGTTTTCATGACGTTCGAATAGCTATACGAGTTTGGACACGTGGGTAATGTAATTAATCAGGTTTCTGATAATAGAAATTTTTTTTAATATGTGTACAATTTACCACATCTTAAACATCGCCATACAGGTTTCGACCTGTTATTTATCCGTAGACTTTACTGTATGGTAACAATGAATCTGACTTCCCATAAGTGACGAACACATACGAGTATCGACTTGCTTCTAATATAATTAATTAACCTTCATTTAATATTTCCCACTTTTAAAATTTCTGAGAATAAGTAGATCGAAATGACGGTGTAAAAATCTATGAGAAGCTTGTAAAATTCAACAGTTTCTTTCTATCTTTATCCACAGTTTTCTGCTTTTACCCTAGCAGGCCTCCTCCTAATACGATTGAAATTCAAGGTTCTGCGCGCAGCGTTTCGACGGAAAATCTTAAACCCGCTTATTTTGTTCGCGACGATTTACCAGGTTGTAACTCCGATGCAGCAAGCCAAAGGGTGGGCCAACTCCCAGCTAAAAAAACCTATTCGCGAAAAAGAGTTAGTTTTAAGTCAGTTTAGATTAAGGAATTGATTTTAATAGAAACAATATTATATAGTACCAAAGATTCGCTAAATATTCTGTACGAAAAATCATAGTTGTAAAAATATATACATTTTCCTCCCACATTGACACTGGGGGGGAGTATGTAGGCACCCTAGTAGGTCTCCGCGAATAGCAGGAGTGGGGAGAATGAGCGCGCAGGGGAATAACGCGGCATGCGAGCACGATACGGGAGTCGGGTTCGAGCCTCCTTGCATTACGGATGGAAGGATTTATATCTTTGCCAATGAAGTTTTGTTCAGTTTTACGCCTTTAAGTTGATTCCACTTACCAACCCCGATCACGATAGTAGGAATAGGGCCTACAATCTACCGAATTCCTACAAAGGAAATGACAATGCTGCCATCTTTTGGTATGTTTAAAGAGATTGCAGAATCTGTGTATCGCAGAATGAAATAAGCGGGTGCATGGATTCATCGTAGGCTGCGATCATACACTTGCTGATATGAGTGGTTATGGAGCGGTTACGATTGAATATGAGGTTATTGAAAATTGAATCTAGCTGACAATTAACCTTATTATAGCCATGCAAAAGCATATGAAAGTGAAATTGTTAAATATTACCGCGCATATACTGCAATGCGAAAGCAATCTCGCTATTTTTAAAATACCTATTGTATCGGGAACGGCGCACTATGGGGTAAAATGAAAAAGTATGAAAAATTTTGTTGACAAAATCGTAGAACTCGGGAACCAAACAACATAGGGACTTGAAATTTTCAGGTTTTTCAGCTGACAGTTCATAGAATAGCGTAAAAATAATTAGAAACCAAAAAGTTTATCAATTTAACCGTAAATTGTTGTTGAAATTGTAAGTAATTTGACAGCAAAACGGGAAAATATTTTATACTCGTGAACCAAATAGGATATAATAATGCATTTGGCGGTAAAAGATACTAAAATACTTACGGAATAATTATAAAACAAAAAAAAAGAAAGAAAATAGCATACGTGTACCTATTACTGGCCATGTGCCAATTATTGACTATAGATGCAATAAAAATTAAAATCATATACTTTTTCTTTCGGACCACTTTTTTGATTTCCAATTACTTGAAAGATTTTTGGCTGAATAAGATTGTAACATTAAATTGACAACAACATTCAAAATGGAGAATACAATATGGCGGACGAAATAATTCTAAATCGATAGAATTCGCTTGAAATATGTTTCTCGGGGTTTATGAGGTCGCTGAAGAAGAATATGCCATTAGATTTTCAAAATTCAAAATGGCGAATATAATACGGCGGACGAAATAATTCTAAATCGATAGAATTCGCTAGAAATATGTCACTCGAGGTTTATGGGGTCGCTGAATAAGAATATGCCATTAGATTTTCAAAATTCAAAATGGCGAATACAATATGGCGGACGGAATAATTTTAAATCGATAGAATTCGGTTGAAATATGTTACTCCGAGGTTTGTGGGGTCGCTGAATAAAAATATGACATTAGATTTTCAAAATTCAAAATGGCGAATATAATATGGCGGACGAAATAATTTTAAATCGACAGAATTCGCTTGAAATATAATACTCGGGGGTTTATGGGGTCGCTGCATAAGAATATGACATCAGATTTTCAAAACTAAAAATGGCGAATCCAACATATCGGACGAAATAATTTAAAATGGACAGAATTCGCTTGAAATATGTCACTCGGGGGTTTATGGGGTTGCTGAATAAGAATATGACATTAGATTTTCAAAATTCAAAATGACGAATACAATGTGGAGGAAGAAATAATTTAAAATTTACTAAATTCGTTCAAAATACTACTCGAGGGGTATGTGGAGTGTTAAATAAACTTTTCGATTTGTAACTTTGGAATAAATTGAAATTCGACAACTTATCCCTGCAGCCCCGATTAACGTAAAATTTCTCTTTGTTGGATTCTATATTTACAACATTTTAAGTTTCAAGTGACCTGATTATAGCTATATGAGATTCATCGGATGATTAAATTACTTAGTGAGGGCTACGATCAAGCTTTGAGAATATACTGAGAATTATGAAAACACCAATATAAGTATTACTCTAATTCTTTTTCAATCATCTCATTTAGTCCAAGTAATATGCTCGTTCAAATCTTAGCTCAAGATTAAGAATATATTTTCTAAAGGGCGTAAAAAGTCGTAAAAAGTTTTTATTTTTGTTTAAAATATAGGGTGACAGAAGAATTACATACAACAGGCAGGGGACGTTATATTTTACGTAATTATCGGCCATTCGTTAGGAATAAACGTCGATTTAAATCAGTTTAATTACTGTAGCTCAACCAGGCACTACATAGAACTCAAACTTACAGTTGTTCATACTTTTATAACACATACTCAAAGAGATATATCCTAGTTACATTTGCAAAATCAACATGGCGAATACAATATGGCGTACGCAACAATTTAAAATGAAATGAATTCGCTTGAAGTATGTTTGGCGACACCGAACTCAAGAGCGAATGTTAAATCGAATTTCAGATTGCGTAAAATGTTTTCTAGGTACATATAAAGTAAAAATATACTATTTACAAAATATTCGGTGATGCACTTTTTAAAGAAACACTGAAAAACTCAGGTACTAAAAGCTGGCCGAGCATCTATGGCCAAACCGACCCAAACTAATGCAAACATTTGTTGCTCAATTGTTGCTCAAAAGTTGCCCTAATCCCATATTTGTTGCTCCCATATTTAAAAAAAAAAAGCAGGTTTGGCCAGCTTGTATAAAAGCTAGCCAAACATAGCTCAAAACATGAAAACAACCTATCCTATAGCAAAAAGAAGTACACAGCTAATTGTTGCTCATTTGTTGCTAAAAGATTACTCAAAGAATATAGGGGTTCGTCAAATGGATTTCCATATTTAAAAAAAAATAAGTAAGTTTAGGTAGGGGGGACTAATGAATGACACGTTCAGAAGCTGGCAACTATTATCCAGCAATTGTTGCTCGATTCCTACTGCTTATAGGGACATAAATAAATAATTCTGTTAAGGTCCAGTCCGGTTTAGCTGGTTAAATAAAAAGTTATGCGATTTTGAATAATATAAAATTCGTAAAATCTGCTCTCTATACTAAGTGGATTAATAGCTCCATTAGAAGGTGGCAACTATTATCCAGCATTGGTTGCTCGATTCCTACTGCTTATAGGGACATAAATAAAAAATTCTGTCAAGGTCCAGTCCGGTTTAGCTGGTTAAATAAAAAGTTATGCGATTTTGAATAATATAAAATTCGTAAAATCTGCTCTCTATACTAAGTGGATTAATGGCTCCATTAGAAGGTGGCAACTATTATCCAGCAATTGTTGCTCGATTCCGACTATTTGTTGGGACATAAATAAATAATTCTGTCAAGGTCCCGTCCGGTTTGGATGGTTAAATAAAAAGTTATGCGAATTTCAAATAACATAAAATTTGTAAAATCAGCTCTCTATACTAAGTGGATTAATGGCTCCATTAGAAGGTGGCAACTATTATCCAGCAATTGTTGCTCGATTCCGACTATTTTTTGGGACATAAATAAATAATTCTGTCAAGGTCCCGTCCGGTTTGGATGGTTAAATAAAAAGTTATGCGAATTTCAAATAACATAAAATTTGTAAAATCAGCTCTCTATACTAAGTGGATTAATGGCTCCATTAGAAGGTGGCAACTATTATCCAGCAATCGTTGCTCGATTCCGACTGCTTTTAAGGACATAAATAAATAATTCTGGCAAGGTCCCGTCCGGTTTGGCTAGTTAAATAAAAAGTTATGCGAATTTCAAATAACATAAAATTTGTAAAATCAGCTCTCTATACTAAGTAGATTAATGGCTCCATTAGAAGGTGGCAACTATTATCCAGCAATTGTTGCTCGATTCCGACTGTTTTTAGGGACATAAATAAATAATTCTGTCAAGGTCCCGAAAATTCGTCAAATCAGCTCTCTAAGCAGGGTAGACTAATGGCAGGACAGGAATTATTTGGGTCAGAATGATTTATTTATATCCCTAAAAACAGCTGGAATCGAGCAACAATTGTTGGATAATAGTTGCCACATTGTAATGGAGCCATTAATCCACCCTGTATGCAGAGCTGATTTTACGAATTTTATGTTATTCAAAATCGCATAACTTGTTATGTAACTAGCCAAACCGGACGGGACCTTGACAGAATTATTTATTTATGTCCCCAAAAACAGTCGGAATCGAGCAACAATTGCTGGATAATAGTTGCCACCTTCTAACGGAGCCATTAATCCACTTAGTATAGAGAGCTGATTTTATGAATTTTATATTATTCAAAATCGCATAACTTTTTATTTAACCAGCCAAACCGGTCTAGACCTTGACAGAATTATTTATTTATGTCCCTATAAGCAGTAGGAATCGAGCAACAATTGCTGGATAATAGTTGCCACCTTCTCATGGAGCCATTAATCCACTTAGTACAGAGATCTGATTTTACAAATTTTAAGTTATTCAAAATCGCATAACTTTTTATTTAACCAGCCAAACCGGACTGGACCTTGACAGAATTATTTATTTATGTCCCTATAAGCAGTAGGGATCGAGCAACCAATGTTGGATAATAGTTGCCACCTTCTAATGGAGCTATTAATCCACTTAGTATAGAGAGCAGATTATACGAATTTTATATTATTCAAAAATTCTGAACGTGTCATTCATTAGTCCCCCCTATCTAAACTTACTTATTTTTTGTTAAATATGGGAATCCATTTGACGAAACCCTATATTCTTTGAGTAATATTTTAGCAACAAATGAGCAACAATTAGCTGTGTACTTGTTTTTGCTATAGGATAGGTTTTTTCATGTTTTTAGCTATGTTTGGCTAGCTTTTATACAAGCTGGCCAAACCTGCTTTTTTTTTTTTAAATATGGGAGCAACAAATACGGGATTAGGGCAACTTTTGAGCAACAATTGAGCAACAAATGTTTGCATTAGTTTGGGTCGGTTTGGCCATAGATGCTCGGCAAGCTTTTAGTACCTGAAAAACTCGTATTTTTGTTTAAGTACTCCGCCGAATATTCCCTAAATAATATATTTTTACTCAATATGTACCTAGAAAACACATTATGCAACAAACACACGTAGACAGCGTGAAAATGAAACTTTCATTAAAAAATTAATGAAAAATTGAGATTTTTAGTGTTTTTTTAAACAGTGCCCGGCCGAATTTTCGTAAATAGTATATTTTTACCTTATATGTACCTAAAAAACATTTTACGCAGTACAATTTTTGGTAATCTGAAATTCGATTTAACTTTCGTTCTTGAACATCGTAGCGGGAATATGAAATTTATACATTTCAAAATGGTCGATCCAATGCGAAGCTTTATGAGATGATCCTAAACAGAACTGAAAATTGTTATTCAAAACGCCTACAACTTGCAAACCAATGAAGAAATGGCAGTGCGTTTTCACGAAGTCATTAAACAGATTAATGCCTGTGGAATGAAGGAAAAGTAAGTAAATAAAAAAATATAGTAATATAATGAAATACAATATTTTATCATATATAGCAGAATCATAGTGCGGATAATATTGAGGTACAATGAAAATATTTCTTTCAAGATCTTCTAACTTCGGAAACAAAGAAGATAGAATATTGAGATTTTTGTTAATGTACATCTAAAGGCATTAAAATGCAGGAAAAATACTTAGGTTTATTTATGAAATAAATATCTTACAAATTTGTCCGTATATATCGATTAAACTTGAAATTATCTAGGGTAGTCGGAACAATTGTTGTCCACCATACAATGATTGGCCACTTGACTTAAATCTGATTATATTAAGCCATATACTGAAACACATGAACTAAAAAAATTAAATGTATTTCCGGGAACAATGTTGCATCGTGTTACCTAAATGAAATGTAGCAATTAATTATAAAATAAATTACATATATCATATTGGGAAGTCAAATTAACCTATACGGTACATTGTGACAGCTCACACAAATTTATAATTTTTAATAGATGTGGTGTTTTTTATACGGATTTTTCATTAGATTTCATATTATGAGTCACAAATGAATGAAAATGGTACAATTAATAGGCGAATAATACAACAATTAGCCTGTACTGATCACCGGCCAATCACTATAGGTTTTGATATCAGTTTTATTTTCCATAAAATTGAATAATTTAACCTTAAATGAATTGAGGGTCATACGTCCTTATGAAGTGTTTCAATTTTCTCCGTGTCTTTAAAACAATTGAAAATGTGAATTGTCTCCGAGGCCGGTCATTGTATCGACTACGCTACTACAAAAGTTCAAAACAAAAGACGTAAGGTGACCTCTTATCCCGTTTCCTTGAAAAAATTCATGTAGTGATTTTCTCGTATATTTTGAAGAATATCTGCGAATACATCTTCTTACACATTTTTTCTTGAAGGTATAATAATCGATAATTGGTATATAATAAAGTCACAAAGACATTAGAGCATTCGCGCAAGTAAAACTTCGGAGTCGTCGTAATACATCTAATCGCTGTTTCATAAATACACGAAACACTATTATCTAACGAACAGGTAAGTAATTACATATTTTTAGTTTAAGGGTGTTCTCTCCGAGCACCGGAACGCCACGGTGGCGGCTTTGGAACTTCTAGACCGGAAGTAATCGTAGATGCAAAAATTCTCCTTCAATTTTTATGGAATCGTGCTGGAAACGCATTAATCATGAGCCCTTTTCATCCAAGAATGGACGCAAAGGCCCCTTTTTGGCAAAAAAAAATTTGTAAGCCCGTAAAAAAATGATTTCCGACGACCCTTTTTGAAGGCACACGTACACAGGCTTTACGTGTGTTAGTGAGCACCACAAAAACGGTTAATTACTCATTATTCATAGCATTTTTGCCAAAAAGGGGCCTTTGCGTCCATTCTTGACATCGGCCGGCTTCTATTCCAAATAATTGCATGTCGTTTTATTTCGAATTGAAGCAAAATTTTTGCATCTACGATTCGAAGCGGGCAATGGCGGACACAAGGTGAAAAATGACAGGAAATAGTTCCGCGATTCTACGAGGTGTGTCGCTTCGGGCGTATACCAGTACCGTATGTTTTTACGGGTGCTTAGCGGGGCCCGCTTCCCTTATGACACTCACACAAGCAAACTAGCGTGTAAGAGGGACGCACACATGCGTATACATAAGAAATAACTTCGCGGATCGTGCCAGCCTTCTTTCGATGCGGATTATACTATATATAGCCGCCGAGGTTCGGGTTTCTTGGGTCATAGAACACCATTTCATTTTGTTGAATTTCGGATACGCGTTTACTATATTTTTTAAAGATCATGTAGAAAGGCTGTATATATTATCGACATTTTATTCATAGAATAATATCACACTTTACCTATATTATGTTTTCAACCAAATGTTCGTTTTTTATTTTATTGCAACCGATTTTTATGTGGTCGATTCTCAAAATTAATTTTTTAGTATATCTGCACTCACTGTCCATTTTGTGTTTAGGATATAGTGCATATCCCAGTAAACGGAAATGAATTTAAAGGGATCGAAATTTTGAATGCATTTTTATTCATTTATATTCTGGTTTTTATTCATTTTATTTTGGTTTTAATGCAACAAATTTTCTATTGCTTTTAACTGAGGTTTGGGATTTCGGATTCGCATTTACTACTTTATTAAAATTAAAAGCAGAACGCAGAAAATGTAGATCTTTTAAAAAAATCTAATTTGAAAATTAATATAATTAATATTACACTACAAATTTCATAATGTTCAATCCGTTATGCTCATTGCTAGGACAGCAGCGGTACTTGGCAATTTTTTTGTGTTTAAAAATTTGTTAGAAATAATTGCATTATAGCCTACTAAAGGGGGCCGATATTTTTCGATTTGTATTTAAAAATTAGTAGTTGGCTGAAAATTTTGGAAACAGGCCTATCTTGTACTTTTTACTCTCTCAAAAGTCCTCATCCGTACAAGCTGCTATGTGTCCAAAAAATAGGTTTTTCTGAAATAACTCGAAAAATATTACTTTAAACGAAAAAAAAAGAAAGATACAAAAATTGTAGCTAGGTAAATTCCGCACAATTTCATTTTTTAAAAAACTTTTTTAAACTACGATTAATAGAAGCTGAGAGATTTTTTTCAAATATTAGCAGTTTTGCGGATCAACTGTAATGAGCGCGAGGATTGCGCATTTTTCGCTTATAAATAAAAAATAACCATTCGGATCGCAAAATGCTTCCAATAAAAGTTGTAGAGGATGATGAAATTACGAATAATTTTCCTTTTCTTTATGTAATGCTGTACGTTTAATATTTACGGAGATATGAAGGTTTAATAAACAAATACGCACAATCGGAACTTTTTTTGCGATAATCAATAATTACTCTAAAACCGTGCTTCGTGTGCGAAAAGTGCATAATGAAAGGTGTAGATAATGAAATTTTTAATGTTTGTGTTTAATAAAAAAATCATTTTGATCATAAATCCACGACGGTACAAAAGAAAAATATTAAAATTTGCTATTTTCATGTACTTTTTTGTAAATAAGTATTTTTTGGCTACATTTACACAGTAATAGTACAGTAATGTGTTTTGAAGAGGATGCGAATATCTGTAAAATGAGCACAGGTTGGAGTTTTTACGATGAACTGGTAAAGTTATAGCCGTTTGAAGTTTCAAACAAAAAAATCAAAATTATTAACAATTACGATTTTTGTTGAAAAACAAGCGTAAAATTTTTGTTTAAAAATCGGTTTTCAACCGAATTTACTAGTTTATATATATAGGGGAAGACGTGGCGAAGCGGTGAACGGGGCGAAGTGACGAATCTCAAATATTTCCATTATGATCATACTGATTGTAAAATATCATGTGTGGTTTCTTTGTTTACACAATTTTTCACATTTTGAGGCATGATATTTCATTTTTGTTCTCTTAGTTACCTTTGGGAGCGAGAAATGTAATTTTTAAACAAAATTTTCAATCATTTTCCTATACTTTGTTCTTAGATTGGTCAATATCTTCATTTTGACAGTTTAATAATCGCTATTTATACATTTATTCTAAAAGTATATTTTTTGGACATATTTATAAAACATGAATTGTTCCTTTTTTGTGTGTTTATAATGAGATATCGTCTCTGCAAGTCCAAATGATACTTTGGGGTGAAGAGGCGAAATTTTTTCCTGGATGTCTCTATTCCGTGATTATTTTTTAATTTAGAATTCCCTTTTGACGAATGCATTGAGTAACTCAAGACGAAGTTAAAATATGTGATCCTGATATAATACCAGTATTCAAAGATTCCGAATATGCAATATCTTTTTTTACTGTTGTTGGAAATTTTGATATATACATATGAAGATGTTCATTCTAACAACGTGGAAATTTTATTTTTATTAAAACAAACAATAATAACTTAACAAATTATGACTTGCACTTAATTTTATGATAGTCGTCTCAGAGACCTCTAAAAATAAGGGTTCGCCACTTTACCCCGATATCGCCGCTTCACCCCGTGTTTTTTTATGTTTTTTAAATTGGCCATATCTTGTCATCTATAAAACATATACCGAAAGTAACACGTATCTAAATATTGACTATGAATTATCTATCAAATGATACTTTGCATTATCCTAAATACGAAATTCAAGTAGACATACGATACACGGAAAAAATCATAATATATATATGTATAAAGGAAATGCGAGACATTAAATCGTTACTGAATGATTTGCTCAAAAGTTGTCAATTTTGAAAAAAAGTGAGTACAAAATTTGTTTCCATTCCTTTTTTTGCAAATATCTTTGTTGGTATTGATTTTACGACAAAATTTCATACGAACAAAGTGAGAGCTTACAAAGTGTCTTACAAGAATGATTTTATCGACATTTTTTTAAAATTAATAGCAATGATAAACTGTTAATTGAAAACGTGGACAATTGAGCACCTGGATGCTAAAACTGGGCGCGCTCTGAAGGGGAAAAGTCCGGGCGCGTGAGACAAATCGGCCGAATTTATTCAATGAATTCCGTTGACTTCAACTCGCGATGTTTCGGAGAAAAATGCATTAAAAAATCTGAAATTTTCAGGGTATATTCACAATGCATTACCGAAACTGGTAGACAAATATAAAGTAATAAAATGTTAACCAAATTGTTAATAATAATTTATAAAGTTTACGTTAATATTTAATGCGAAAAAGTGTGTTAATGGACAAAAAGTGTCTAGGGAAGTTTAGAGTTGAATAAACTTCCAGTGAGACATTTGTTCCTTAGTGTTTCAAGAAGTTCTGTAGAAAATTTCAGACCAATCGGTTGTAAATTGGTTAAAATACAGATTATTTAATAAAGCGCACGTCGCCGTCAACGGCTGGTTTCCGTCAACTAAATTACATAGCGGCTCCTCCTTACCCCTTCTACTTCCTCAGAGATAATTTTGTGAATATTTTTATTTTATTTCATTACCACTTTAATGATAAATCATATTAATAATATCTAACAAAATTTAACTTGTAAAATGTGTTTATATAAAAAGTAAAATAATAAATTTTTTCATTTTATGTAACTTTTTTATTTTAGTAGTTAAATGTTTTGAACACTATTAATATGATTTATTTTTAGTGTGGTAATGGAATAAAACAAAAGAACAAATATTGCGTAAACGTCTATAAAATAAACCCGAAATCCTTCTGTTTGATATAAATAACGACAACTTCTTATGATATTTATTATTATAATAATTTTTATATATTATATACAATGTTAAATGACAGGATACAATTCTTATTCATGATACATTTTCTAAAGTAACGATATTTCGATAAATTACAAATAATTAATAAATACTTTTTGCGTTTATCTATTCTTTTCTTTTTGTTCTCTTTGGTATTACACGTGACTGTGTTCGCTGCGGTTTTTGATTTTTTAGATTTCAGGATTTTTTCATCCTCAGGACTTTTTTTGGACAGTTGCTTTTTTGACTATTTTTTACATTGTTTAAGCGTACTTTTCTCTATAAACGCGTCAAAAAATGTCTTGCCTTTAGGGCTCAAGAAACGAAGAAGGATTTTTACATCATTTAATTTTTCAACGCTAACTCCTATCGCTTTAGCTGGAGGTGTTTGCAATAAACTTTCAAAATCAATTTTAATTTCAAGAATACTCTCAGTATATTTATCATCATAATTATGGTAGAATCTAACTTGACCGTTTCCGAAGTAAACTATCTTTACAGCAGTACTAATGCGAATATCTTTTTGAAGTACGGTTTGTTTCGGAATAAGTACTTCGTAGTCTAGAACAGTACAGTCTGTTTCTTTAATAATAACGAAAGGAGGATTTTTCGAAATTCTAATCATTTCATAATATTTTTCATCCGTTTCAATTGTTTCCGTGTTTTTCTTTTTTTGCCGTACATTCCAAAGTTTCGATCACAGGAACAGTAAGAGTGACCTCGAACGGGATACACGTGGTGTATTTCGATTTGCAAATATCGAGATAGAAGCGATACAAACGATAGTATTAAATAATTTTTATTCTGACCTCCACATCCGTCAGAAAATAAATAAATTCGATTTGGAACATTGAGTTTTAGTTCTCGCTTGATAGCATCGAAAAGAAAATTGCAAACTACGTTTGCACCTTTCTTATATGTACCCTCCATGAAAAAGTACATGTAGCTGTTGTCGCTGCCCAAAACATTAACGTTAAAAACATGCAACCAAATTAATCTGCGATAAAACTGTTCAGAAACTGGGAGTTTCGGCAATGGTAAATTTTGACCGAAGTCAAATTCGAGGCACAGCGCTTCTTTATCAGCTAGCATGCTACCTTTCAAAGATTTATAATCAGATACATTTTGTTTGTACTCTATATATTCCGTACTACATGTATTTTCCCTATTTTCAAAGCAGAAGTTACAAACATCGGTTCGTGGTTTTGAAAAAGCGAAATTAAGATTATGCTCGAAATATTTTATATACGTAGACTCGCTAAGAGGTGGTTTCGGATTTCCAGTTTTTTCGGTGTAATAAGCAATGAATAATTTGTACAATAACGTAACATTCAAATTAGGATTGTCAAAATAATGCAACGAAGATTTTTCTCGACTGTAATGAGAGTCACTATGCGGTATATTCAAACAATGTTCAAGAATCATGTTTTTAATATCATCTGTTAGACGCATTAAATGGTTCTGGTGAACACCGCGCATATCACTCAAGTTCTCATCCGCCTTCAGTTTATTTTGAACAGTTTCGAATCTACTTTTTCCAATTTGCAATAAATTACATAAAAAAACTCTGCAAACTGATTCACGTTTTACATGATTGTGAAAAACATATTCCCAATAAGTAATGTGTTTACTTTTACTGGTTGATTCAGTAGATTGTTGTGGTTTCATTAACATGAGTCCGCTCAGCATTACATTTTGTGAGTCGTAATTGCCGGACTTCCAGAATTTTTCAAACAAATTCTTCTGATTCCCAACGTCGATTTTTTTGAAGCAAGATTTGAGACAACAGGAAGTTACTGCTTTGAATTCTTTTGCTTGCACCGTCTTCTCTGAGGGAGAAACGTATTGCTTTCCCTACAGATTAAATAATTAAATATATATAGCAATGAATAATGATATAATGCAATATAATCATGCATTATGCATTATACTATGTGCCTCGCGTTCTCGAGATTACAAAGAAAACAACGCGGGCAGCAATGTGAGGTTATGATATACTTATCCATACATAACGCAGTTGTTAATGATTAAAGTAATGAATAGACAATAATAGTACATTATGCTACTAGTATGAAAGTGTTTTATCTGAGGATGTGAGGTTTGCCGCGACGAGCCGAAGGCGAGTTCGGCAATCACATCCGAAGAGAATACACTTTCCGACGTGTGGCATACGATATTTTACATAACGAAGGAGAAAAAACCGCACGAAAGTGCGGTTTATTGTACGGAGTTACATAAACAAACTAAATAAATTGGTAAAATAGATGACAGTAAATATTTAGTGAGAATGTGTACGTTCTCTTTTAATTTCGTTGACAGATTAACCTCAAATCGCATTCACACGGTGATGTACTGGAGTTTTATGATAGCAGTTATCCACGCGTTTGTTTAAAGTAATTTTTGACTTTTTTAAGATGAAAATTTGCAACTACTATTAAGAGATGAAACACAGGGAAAACAGGCAGGAATACTGCTTATAAGTTACATAAAACATATGACATATGAACTTACCGCATTTTTTGACTTTTTAATTTTGTTTCTTTTCCAAGCGCTTTCATTCCTCACTTTCTTTTTCCCGGCTTTTGTATATTCTTCTTTATTCCTCATTATTAACAGATAAAAAGTACTATTACGCAGTTAAACAACTTTTCACAGCAACTATTTAAAACTTTTCGGTTAACTTAACCAAAACCCTTCTGTAATCTCGAACGATCACGCGCGGTGTACTTTTTTTTTTAACAAATGAAGGTCGACAGATTCTTAACCCCCTGACTGCCAATGACGAAGATCCTTGTCATTTTGGACTTTTCCCAGACTGCCAGAAAAAGGCAAATCTTTGTCGTGATATAAAGTAGACTAAAAACTTCTGGAATTTATGTAAAATAAAACCAAATCTACTGAATATGATGGAGTTGACCATTTTCATAATCGCTGTGTCAAAAAAAATATATAAATCCACAAAGATGGTAGTTTTCACAATTTTTGCATAATCTTAGTCATGAAGTATGACATTGTGTTAGCTAAATTACATAGGGGTTCCATATTCTATTTTCTCAGAGTTAATTTTATGAATATATTTGTTTTATTTCATCACCACATCAATAATAAATCATATTAATAGTATTTAAAAAATGGAAGTACTAAAAACGTTACATAAAATGAAAAAATTCATTATTTTACTTTTTATATAAACACATTTTACAAGTTAAATTTTGTTAGATATTATTAATATGATTTATCATTAAAGTGGTAATGAAATAAAATAAAAATATTCATAAAATTATCTCTGAGGAAGTAGAAGGGGTAAGGAGGAGCCGCTATGTAATTTAGTTGACGGAAACCAGCCGTTGACGGCGCCGTGCGCTTTATTAAATAATCTGTATTTTAACCAATTTACAACCGATTGGTCTGAAATTTTCTACAGAACTTCTTGAAACACTAAGGAACAAATGTCTCACTGGAAGTTTATTCAACTCTAAACTTCCCTCGACACTTTTTGTCCATTAACACACTTTTTCGCATTAAATATTAACGTAAACTTTATAAATTATTATTAACAATTTGGTTAACATTTTATTACTTTATATTTGTCTACCAGTTTCGGTAATGCATTGTGAATATACCCTGAAAATTTCAGATTTTTTAATGCATTTTTCTCCGAAACATCGCGAGTTGAAGTCAACGAAAAGTTTTATTATTAATAAATGCTAAATTTCAACAGTTGATATTTGATTTGTACTTCCTTGCCTAGAATATGTTCAATTGAAATATTATTTTGGAAGTAATGTTTAAATAATCAATAATGCGCATTTACATTGTATATAATTTTTTTCTGTAAATGGACTTCTTATAATTCTCTGGCAGGTTTCTGACTGTTCATTCTTTATTTGCCCATCAACATTCATTTAAAATTTGTTGCGTGACTTCATCAATAGAAAGAAAAACTCAAATTTTTCTAAATATTTATCGACAGTTGACAGTGAAAAATAATAGAAATTGACAATATTACAACAAAATTTTTAATTTCTGTATATTCTTTACCAATAAATATAAAATACTTTAGCCATATGCACAGGTATATTAAACAGTGCATAAGAAGTGTCTTCATTACTTCCACATTTTGAAGAATACGTTTATGATTTTATCTATCTTCAAAATCCGTTCTTTTAGAAATAATAATTATGAATTTACGTAATTTTTTTCGTCAAACTTTCGATTAATATTTAGAAACTGAAGAGCATCACGATTCAGGGCCCAAAATACAAAATTTAAAAAAAATTGTCTTATCGCAATTTTTTTAAGTTACATCTGGGTATTCGTCATAATTTTGTAAGATTTTTTAATTCTCCACCTTCAATATTCGTTTTCTAAATCTTTATATATTTATGATGTTATGAAATATATTCTCCATATTAATTACATTAGAAAGTGCGTTAATTAAGGCCCATCAGATAGCATCAAACCAACTATTGGAAATAGGGTATATGACAAAAATAAAATACCCGTTTTTTTGTGTTTAAAAACACTTGTTTATAACAATTTGTTATTAAGAAATTCATTAAAAGTGGTTTCAGGGAAAATCTGACTTCGCGAATCGATTCTACGAGAAAAATTACATGCAAAACAGGCATAATGTTTTGTAAAAAATCGTCAATTAGTTGTGAAAAATAATAAGTAAACAATACAAACGAAAAACCCGCTTCTTCTCATGTCTAGCATATCGCAGTTAGCGACAAACTAAGCATTGAAAGTACGATATATATTAAAAATAAATTACCCGTTTTATTTTGTTTATGAACAATAACTGTTTATAACAATTTATTGGTAAAGAATATACAAAAATTCAATAGTTTTCTGTATATTGTTATTAAACATGAAATTTACATGTTTTCATTATCAACTATCGATAAATATTTAGAAAAATTACAGTCTTTTATTGATAAAGTCACGCAATTTATTAATAAAAAGTCTTTTAAGATGGTTCAAACTCTGTTTAGTGTAAAAAATGTAAAATTGGACTATTATAAATGCATTTTATCTTATAATTTTTAATATTTTTCAGCGATGATTTTTTTCCTGTGCATATTTTGTCATTTTAAACTTCTGACATGGATTTGAAAAAAGTGGTAAAGAATGGAAAATTATGAAGTGATAAAAAATTACAATTTGTACATTGGTACCACCCTGTATGTTTTTAGGTCGAAAATGATGAGAAAACAAATAAAATCATAGTTGAGAATTAAAATATAAAGATGTAGAAATAATGGTGGTAACACCCTTCAATGAGAAAAACGGCAGAAAATAAATTGAATCTGTGTAAAACATGTCCTATACAACAAAACATTAAAATTAATATCTTAAAAATATATAAATATAAAATATTTTCAACGCGATTGTCGAGTTTTCAGGATTAAAATCTACAAGAAAAAAAAATGTGGCGTTGAACGTACAATTAGGATGTAATCTAATGTTATTTTGACAAATTCGTTTTTGCCATCTATTCTATGCGATAACTTCGTATGATTTTCCGACGGGAGACGTATATGTACGAGTGACCTGTCCGAATCCGTCGGATTGCGCTGCCGGGAAAAATTCTATCGCATGAGAGACAATGAGCTTCGCCGTCGAAACATTCAGACGATCGCGGTAAATGCATGCTATAGCACCGAATTTCGGATGGACTCTTGGCGATCCCGGCCATCTTCGGCCTTCCCCGACTAACATGTATGAATATCGTCGCTCCTATACATGTGTATTCATATACACATGCAAACAAAATTTTGGTGCCCCGCTAAGAACCCCTCGAGAAAATTTTTGGTACGATACTGACGAGAGGACGAAAGTAGAACTTCGTAATATCGTCAGCAGATGTCATTCCAATCAGTACACTTAAAAGTTGTAGGTGCCGCCACAGTCAAATCTGACTTCCGACTTTTGGAGAGAACACCCTTAATACATTTGACACTATACCGTCCAGTAGAATTAGATTAATGTTTCAAAATATGTACATAACGACGCTGTTCATTTATAACCTAAAAACTACAAACTGACAAGAATCTAAACATGTAGGACTGAACTTGTTAAGTTTTCACAAAACATTTAGGGTCAACGCGGGTAATTGTGATTTGAGAAATCTAACATAAAAATTGTACTTTGTAAGTTTAAGATAACTTCTTATTTATTATTCCTAGTTTAAAAGAAAATGTAAGTAAAGTGAATTTAAATACTCTGTAAACATAGTGTCAAGTTTTAGAGGTTATTTTATGGTTATAAAAATATATTTTTTCGAATCGAATTAGCTCTTGACTTATTATTATTGAAAGACGCATGCCTAAGTCAACAGAGGCATATGTTTTAAAGAAATTTTCATTTTTTGGCCCAACACATTGCATTTTATTAAAAAATTAGGCATTATCATACTTACCTCAATCAAGTATTACATTAACACCATTATTGCGAATAATTGTCACGTTAAAAAGCAATATTTAAAAAGTGTACAGAGATAAGGTTTTATCATCCATTGAGCGGATTTTTTCACGTTCTTCAAGGCGAAAGTTCAAACTTTCATTATCTACAAAAGTAAATAAAAGAGTGATAAAAATTAATTCACGTTTCTTACGTCAAAGTTCAACTTTGCAATTGTCTGTTACACTTACCCCCATTGACCCTATGAAAAGTGGGTTTGGTGGAATTTTAAGCAAGAATGTTGATTCGAGAGCTATCAGGAAAAAAAATGGAAAAATCCACTTTTTAGTTAAAAGTTAAAATTTCAAGTGACTTGCGGGCCGGGTTAATGTTAAAAAAACACGCAAAAGAAATGTATATTATTTTTTTTTCGATATTCCACAAGAATGTACTCAAAAGTAAGACAACAAAAGATAAAATAAAATTTTAATGTTATTTAGTATATAAATTGAAGGATTTGTCCTCTACTTGCACGGAAATTCTATTCGGCCTGCAACCCTCACATTCATACAAAAAAACGTTTGCACAAGTGGCGAACGATATTTTATTTTTAAACGATGATATGTAATGCGGAGAAAAGTATAAAGTGCGTAAAGGAATAATTTTAAGCACAGTGCATCGCAAAACTTTTTTCATTTGGACGTGTTTTTTGTATGGAAGTGAATTTCACTCACAACATCAGCTTGATCAAAAATGTTCAGATTCATATGAAAAAACTTTTTACATAAAATATAACGATACAATAATAAGATATTAGAATAGAAACCAGGACTTTGTGGAACATGGACGAGTCGACAAATTTAAATTTAAATAAGCTGAATAAATTACGTCAAATTATACAAGTTACACTGGTCAAC
Source organism: Trichopria drosophilae (assembly GCA_030407085.1). Taxonomy (NCBI): domain Eukaryota; kingdom Metazoa; phylum Arthropoda; class Insecta; order Hymenoptera; family Diapriidae; genus Trichopria; species Trichopria drosophilae. The sequence continues at coordinate 130,124,082 of CM059582.1, read as the reverse complement.
AATATTTAACTTTGTGAAATCGTCAGAGATGCGACCATACTTTTCTAGCATATTTTTTGCGCTGAATCCAAATCCGTTCGCAGAATTTTTTCATCACCCTCCATTTTCGAGATATCCACGATTTTGCATTTTTTCAAAATTCGTCTCTTTCAGTGATTTTTGCAGTGCAACGGAACATTGTAATTAAAGACATGGCTTCTCATTTTATACATAATTACTTAAAGAATACGTGTGAATCTTTCCAGAGCGAGAAAGAGAAAATTGTAAGTTTTATCAATGGAAAACTTCAATGATTTCACCAAAAATGATTGAAATTTAGACATTTTTCGAATACAAAAAGGGGAATAATTTAACAAAAAAAAAGTTTAAATACCGCAACTAATAGGACTATAGTAGGATAATGATGTGTTTGAAGATGTGAAGTTTTATTTGATAAGATTAAAATAATGGTAAATTTAGTGCAGGAACCAAAAAAATTGATAATTTAACCTGCAAGCATTTGACCTAACATAACTAAACCTTGGAAGGAAGGCAGTCTTGAAAAAAGTTTAGTTCAACCTAAAAGCATTTAACCTAACATAATCAAACCAGGAGAAAGGCAGGTTCCAGAAACGTTGACAACTTAACCAACAAGCACTTGACCTAATATAACCAAACCGGGAAGAAGGCAGCCTTGAAAAAGGATTAGTTAAGCCTACAAGCATTTAACTTAAAATAACCAAACCTGGAGGAAGGCAGTTTTGAAAAAAATATGCCTTAAATCTTATAACCAGCAAGCATATTACCTAACATTATGGCTATGTTAGGACAATTGGTTTTAGGTGCAACTATGAACATTATTGGATCCTGCTTTCCTCCATGTTTGCTTATTTTAAGTTAAATGCTTGTAGGTTAAATTATCAGCATTATTGGACCCTGCCTTCCTCCAGATTTAGTTATTTTAGTCTAAATGCCTGCAGGTTTAACTAATATTTTTCTCAATATTGCCTTCCTACAGGTTTGGTTATTTTAGGTTAAATGCTTGCAAGTTTAACTAATATTTTTTTTAAGGCTGACTTCCTCCATGCATGTTATGTTAAATACTTGGAGGCTAAATTATCAACTTTTTTGGACCCTGCACTAAATTTACCATTACTTTAATGTTATCGGAAAAAAATTAACATCTTCAAACACGGTTAACATAAATTGACGTACCACCCCGGAAAATAACGTGGGATTACCCCACTGCAGCCCTATTTATGTTACAGTATTAAAATTTTTGTTTCTAATTATTCCCGTTTCTTTATTTGAAAAATTACATATTGGTACTCCACTGGAAGGGAAGAGAAGGCAGAAAGGGAGGAGAACTTTACTCGAAGTTTTAGGTGTTAATAATGATTTTTCCCCCAATTATTTTATAAGAAAATATTCGTTAATATTATGGCCAGCGAATTAATGACTTTGGACTGATTCTATCGTAAAAAATAATATACAATACAAATTCCAATTTTTAATTTTACGTCAGGTCAGGGACCCGTGGCATGTGTGAAATGGCAGGTTGCGTTAACCTGACGCAAAATTCAAAACTAGAGCCTTCGACCCGGGTGCCTACCAACTGAGTGCCTATAACATGAGTTAGGCTTAGTGTTCCTTAAATGTGCAAAAAGTGAAAATGAGTATTTTCAAAACCTCGACCCTCGCCATACGTCAGTCGAAATATTAATACATAACAACTGTTTCAGTGTGGACATAGTTACTCCCCCCTCCCCTCCTCCCACCTCACTCCCGCTTCTTTGATCTGCAACGTCGACATATGATGAAAAGATACAAGGTAATTTTTTTGCCAAGGTGACCAAATTCAATACTTCGTCAGACTATAGTTATACGCAATTTAAAACAGTTTTTATGGCATTATCGTTGACTTTAGGAAGAAAATGCATAGAACCTGTTTTTGTAAAGAATTTAATGAACTTTTTGTCTGAATCTAATGCATCTTTTTTGTCTGAAACATTTTTCAATCAAATGTGTATTTTTACAAAATAAGTGCAAACAAACTATGAAGAAACGTAATTGTGGCTAACGTTTTTTAGTAACGGACAGATGGATCGGCACCAAATTTTTTTATTGTTGTTTTGGGTACTTTAGGGTCTGAAACATCGACATTTGATGAAAAACTATAGGGTAATTTTTTTCCGGGAACTGACCAATTTCAATACTTCCGCCAGACCTATGGTCTGGGTCGAAGTAATTTAAATCTTTATTTTTTTATTATTTCCTAGCTAGAGGATCACTCCAAACTCATTAATTTACTACCCATGACATTAACAAATATATTCTAACAAATATATTCTAACAAATATATTCTAACAAATATATTCTAACAAATATATTCTAACAAAATAATTGCGGGAAAAATCATTATTAAAACATAGAACTTGTAGCGAAGTTTTTCTCGCTTTGATATCGGCCCCTCTCCTTGTTTGTCGCACTGGGGGGCCCTTAACGTTGCAAAACCTGTTGTATTTTAATGTGGCCTGAGAAACTTGTTCTATTGATATTATTATTGTAGATGATTCCGTGTACTTATACCATTTGTTATTGGGTCGGTTATGTCATGAATGCGAGAAGATTTGTATACAAAAAACAATAACGTTCATAAAAGTCGAGAAGGAAAAAGTGTGGCACTTAGTCCCGGTTCCTCTCTTCCAGTATTATTAATTTAAGCTCCCTGTGAAGATTACAAAAATAATCTGATTATATTCATATAAGTATAGCATGGGACGAAGATCGAATGGAGTGAGTAAACCGCGTGGTCGCCCACGCAAACAGTCGAAACCGTCAATAAATTCAGGGAGAAAACGGCTTCGTACATTGGAAGGAGCAAGTAGACGAACTATTTACAGACGAGCGTGTGATATTATAAATGCGAATGAGAACGACCACGAGGCGATAATTATGGCTGCTGAAATATTGCAACGGAGAAGGGCAAAGCAACTTGAACCAAGTGGACGTGGAAATGAAAACGATGAAGCTGATTCTGATTACGAGTACGAGAGTGACAGTCCTGCAGAACAAAATGAAAACGGATTACAAAGGCACACTACTGAATCTGCGTTGGCGTTTTACTTAGAAAACGATTATTCTAAAAAATCCTACGAGGCTTTAGTAAAAGATACACGGTTCAGAAAGGCGAAAATTTATCCGTGTTACAAATATCTACAATTGGAAATGAAGAAGTGTGAACCATTGAACTATGCAATCTCTGAATCAGAAATCCGGGTGCCTCTTCAAAGCATGTTAGACAAAACTGCTCAAAGATTGTGTGCTGCTGTCGCTGAAAGTTGGACTGAGAATGAGTTTTCCGATATACAACTTTCCGTTACTCTCGGGTTTGACAGCAGTTCGGGGCACACGAACCCACAGCAAAAGTATTTCGATTCTGATGCCGAAACAACGAATCCGCACTATTCATTAATGGTAACTAGCATGATAGTTGTCGAATTGAAAAGTTTATCCGGAAATTGTGCGTGGATTTATCCACATCCGCAAAGTGTTCGTTTTTGCCGTCCTCTTCGAATTGCTACTGAAACAGAAAATGATGAAACCATCAAAAAGGAATACGAACGATTAAAAAAAGAAATTGATTCTTTATAAGCAGTGCAATTTGAAGTGAACGGAAAAAAGGCGAAAATAACTTTTGATATTAGAGAAATACTTTTCGATGGAAAATGCGTAAACTGCATTGTGGATAATAAAGCGACAATCAGATGTCCAATTTGTTCACGGACTTCGTATCAATTTTGTAATCTCCTTGATGAATTCACGCCGAATGAAGAAGCTATGAAATTAGGATTAGGGCTTCTCCATGCGGAAATTAAATCATTCGAATTTTTAATTCACTTATCCTATCGGAAGAATATTCAAGTTTGGAATGTTGGACCAGATTTCAAAGGTATTATTAAACAAAATAAAAAAAAAACAAGTTCTTAATATATGCGACAGAATACATTTAGCAAATACGGGCAGAGTTGTTATAAACATTGTTCGCTTTAATTGTTCAAAATCAATTGCACACTGAAAAAAATTCCTTGCACCCGTATGCAAGGATTCAACAAGGATGCCTTATTGAATTCGACGCCAACTATACCAATCCTTGTTAAAGTAGTAAGGAAAAACTTAATGTAATAATAGGGAAATTTATTATTTTAGTTAGTTTTACGGCAATTAATAAGGAATCCTTGTTAAATTAGCAAGGACTCCTTATTATTTCAACAAATATTTAAGTTCTGGAGTGATAAAAATTCATATTACTATAGTAGCTAGGTGTCCAAGTAGTTCTAGCCAGGAATCCTTGTTATTTTAGTAAGGATTGAGTTAGCAAGGGGAAATAGTTATCCCCCTACCTTTTATTTTTTTCAGCGCATATCCGCATTTTTTACTTCCCAATTTCTAAGAAAGTTTATATCTGTGATTGTCAGGAATAATTAGGTAACTACATTTTTTGAAAAATATGAAAAAAACCACCGAAAACGGGATGTATTTTGGATTTGCCATTGCTCTGTCAGATCGATATTTGAATTCAATATCAATTCAATATAAAGACGTCTATTTTTATTATTATTATTATTATTATTATTATTATTATTATTTTCAGAACAATTTCGTGAAGAAATAACTAAACTACAAAGAGAAGTATATGAAGCAATGCATATTCGAATCGATCAAATTATTCAAGGGCATGGCACGACGAATACTGGGAATGTTGCTCGTAGATGTTTCGATGATCCCCAGAAATTCGCAAGTGTTTTAATGATAGATGAAACATTCGTTGTAAATATTGCTACTATTATCGCAGCATTCAAATGCAAAAGGAACCTCAATCTTGATAATGTACACAATTTATGTCGGGAGACTTATCGACAATTTTTTCAATTATACCCGTGGGCAAGGATGAGCCCAACGGTTCATAAATTGTTAATCCATTCGGCAGATATAACACGACGTTTTCCATTACCAATGCTGTATTATTCTGAAGATGCCAACGAAAGTTGGCATAAATTATACAGAAAAAAATGTAAAAATTCATGCACGACAAAATCGTCGTGAAAATCGATTGTTGGATACCTATAATCGGGCAGTTTACCTTAGCGACCCAAAACTATCTTTATATTACGCCGAGGATCGTTCAAAAGCTCATAAAGAAAGGGAAGTTTCACCCGCTGTTGAACGTTTAATTCTCAGGGAATAGTTTATTCCGTGCAACTGTTAAAATGTAAACATTTTCAATTAATTGTAAGGTCGCAAAAATCTTAACTTTTCATCTTATTTAGTTCACGAATCATCGCTTTATAATAAAATAAGTTCATTCTATCTCATACAAAATTACTGGTTTAACCTTATATTATATATTATCACATGACCTTTAACCGGTTAACTGGTGCAGCATTTTCGCCTTTTCGTGCCAATTCTGGTAGAAGCAAATCATCCACTAAAATACGTGAAATATATTTCTATGAGTTTTTTTTGTGCTACTGATTCCACTGCCAAGCTCAGTTTCCATTTTGCAACATCCTAAAGGGTCGAAAAATAAGGGTTGAGGGTGAAATTTTCATTTTTTCTAGAAACTTAGATCTAGGGGTTTTTGATATTACTGATTCCATTTCTAAGCTCGCTTGTCATTCTCGATTTAGATCTTTAATCGAGGTTCTAGTGTACTATATATGTTATTTTAGGTCCGTTATAAGAAATTATGCGAAACTGACAGTAAATTCGCAATCAGCGACCCCGAAAACCTCAGTGTCGAAATTTATGCTATATAGATTGTATATATGCTATATGCTATATAGATAGGTTGTCATTTTGAGGTTCAGAAATTAAAAAAAAAGCAACCAACTATTCAGATAGAGCTTGCCGAAAAACGGTTGTATACCAATTTTGGTTTAAATCGGTTGAAATCTTCATAAGTTATTCAAATATGTGATACAGTACCAGTTAACCGGTAAATGGATATATTGATAACTTTACGTGTAATACGGGTTTATAATTAGTTTATATGGAGAAAAAGCTTCAGCTATGCGGATTTACTCGAGAAATACCTCTTATTTTATATCGGATTACAATTTTATAATGTAATGCTGAATCGCTTTTTGAGGAAGTAGTAGTAGTAGTTATAGTACTAGTAGTATTAATAGTACACTGAAAGAACAAATTGTCTGTGGTACCCAATAGTTGGTAATCAATTATTGGTTACCACATCCAATTCTTTTTTCCGCGTAGTAATCTTTATTTTATCCCGTGTTACCCTTGGCCAATGAAATATCTATTTATACAAGGTAAAATTAAAAAAAGATAACCTTCTGATCGCAATTGAGGTTTAAGTACCAAAGTTCATCTACACAGGGAATTTCATCTGCAGTATGGAGACGATATTACAATTTATCTTATAACAATCTTAATTGGGTGATTTTCAAAAATAGTTACAATGTTGTGTAACCAGGATATATCTCTTTGAGTATGTGTTATAAAAGTATGAACAACTGTAAGTTTGAGTTCTATGTAGTGCCTGGTTAAGCTACAGTAATAAAACTGATTTAAATCGACGTTTATTCTTAACGAACGGTCGATTACTACGTATAATAAAACGTCCCCTGCCTGTTGTATGTAATTCTTCTGTCACCCTATATTTTAAACAAAAATAATATTTTTTTTAAGACTTGCGTGACTACTTATTCAGTTGACTAAGACAATGTTATGGGACAGTATAAACAATTTTTTCATATTTTTTTATTACTCAAAATCATGTAAAAATATATGTAACGTCCTCTGGCAAATTGCAACTATTTTTGAAAATCACCCAGTTACAAATATTTTAAAACATAAACCAAAGTATTGATAATCTAATCATAATCAAGTACAATCTCATATACTATAAAGTCCTAATAAAAAATTTAGTCAATTATCTGAATATAGCCCTTTACAAAATATATTCTTAATCTTGAACTAAGATTTGAACGAGCATATTACTTGGCCTAAATGAGATGCTTGAAAAAGAATTAGAGTAATACTTAGATTGGTGTTTTCATAATTCTCAGTATATTCTCAAAGCTTGATCGTAGCCCCCACTAAGTAAGTTACTCATCCGATGAATCTCATATAGCTATAATCAGGTCACTTGAAACTTAAAATGTTGTAAATATACAATCCAACAAAGAGAAATTTTACATTAATGAAGACAGCCAGTTTACAGTCAGCCCGTATTTTGTGGTGAGCTGGTTATATCGGGGCTACAGGGATAATTGTCGAATTTCAATTTATTCTAAAGTTACAAATCGAAAAGTTTATTTAACACTCCACATACCCCTCGCCATTTTGAATTTTGAAAATCTAATGGCATATTCTTATTCAGCGACCTCATAAACCCCGAGAAACATATTTCAAGCGAATTCTATCGATTTAGAATTATTTCGTCCGCCATATTGTATTCTCCATTTTGAATTTTGTTGTCAATTTAATGTTACAATCTTATTCAGCCAAAAATCTTTCAAGTAATTGGAAATCAAAAAAGTGGTCCGAAAGAAAAAGTATATGATTTTAATTTTTATTGCATCCATAGTCAATAATTGGCACAAGGCCAGTAATAGGTACACGTATGCTATTTTCTTTCTTTTTTTTTGTTTTATAATTATTCCGTAAGTATTTTAATATCTTTGACCGCCAAATGCATTATTATATCCTATTTGGTTCACGAGTATAAAATATTTTCCCGTTTTGCTGTCAAATTAATTACAATTTCAACAACAATTTACGGTTAAATTTATAAACTTTTTGGTTTCTAATTATTTTAACGCTATTCTATGAACTGTCAGCTGAAAAACCTAAAAATTTCAAGTCCCTATGTTGTTTGGTTCCCGAGTTCTACGATTTTGTCAACAAAATTTTTCATACTTTTTCATTTTACCCCATAGTGCGGCGCCGCGGCCGCGCAGGATGGAGAGTGGGCAACAACGGACCGAGTTCCAAGCTCGAAGCTGCATGTGTCGCCGCGATGGCGCGCATGCGCTCCAAATTCAAATGAGGGGCGGGTTGTCAAACTCAAGTCGATCAAATGACATTTGAATGTTTGACAGTTCCGGTCCCGATTCTTAGTAAAAAAGGAACTCGGCGACATTATTTGACATAGGGATACTTACCGAGGTATTATAAGACCTGGCATCGGTAAGTATCCCTCCTCTCTTCTTCTGGACTTTCTTGTGACGACTTCTGGTGGACGTCTCGCTGCCTCAACTACTGTCCGGAGACCCCGGCTGCTCCGGATTCAAGGTGGGCCCACATTGTTTAACAGCCAGTAACAACCTCACCAGTAATTCAATGGAGGCGGCGAGGATTCATTTTTGACAGGAGGAATACACCACGAATTGACGACGGCACTCCGTTCGTCCCAGTACTAAAATGAGGCTGCTGGTCCTCTCCTTCGTGGTCGCGAAGGAGTGCGACATCAACATTTTATTCATGAGGTGATCGCAGCCGAAACCAAGAAAATCGCGATACGGATGGAGAACCCGAACGAAAGACAAGAGGGACGACAAGAGGAACGACGCTGAGAAGAAAGAAGAAGACACGTAAGCCTCTTTCTCTTCCGTTCGTTAATAAGTGAAATAATATTGTGTATATGATGATTGTTCCGTAATTTCACCAAATGTCTATTTATGTTAATTTATGTATGTGTGGATGAGTGTAATATGAATGTGTGTCCGTGGTAAAGTATTTATTTCCGTGTTAATTTATTTTATCCGCGTAAATTATTCCGTGACGATAAATAATGTAATTTTATATCACAATGATGACTCTACACCACTTACCATAGACTCGATGATATTATTTTATATAGTTATGACTGTTATTGTTTTTATCCGCGATTATGACTTCGAGTATATTGGTATATGTGTGGTAATTATTGATTCTTGACGACTTCAATTATTTGTAAAATTCAGAATATGAAAATACATTTTTAAATGAATGACAAAAAAATAGTGACCTTTATTATTTCAGCACCAACGATTCCGATCTATAATTATATTTATGATATTGACTATAATTGACTTGTAAATTTGTATGTTAGTACGATTCCTAATGACTTATTAAACCATGACTCTGAAACGTTACATGTTTTCACATCATGGACTAAAATTTGATATTATTATTATTAATATTCAGGCCCAACTAAAGGGGCGTGGGGGGGGGGGGGGTGGCAGGAGAAAATTCCCCAGGGCACGGAGTCTAGGGGGCCCGGCCGCAAGCCAAATAATAAAGTATGAAATATTTCTTTAAAAAAAATCGGAAAAGTTGTTTGCAAGTCTTAAAAATCCACTAGAATCGCGAAATTTTTCCACTTTACCCGCTTCCTATCATGCTTTAGGACGCATAAAAGCGCATTCTTTTTTTTTTATAGTACACGAAAATCGCCAATCTTTGTGACTCCATGGTTTGTATTTCGCGCTAAAATTCGACAATATTCGTTGGTGAAAAAATATTAGGCTATAGCACACTTTATTACTTCCATCACGATCCGACCTGGCTTGCTGTCATTCTAGTAGCGGCATCGCCTGCTTTTAATGTCATACCTGTAGTAATGTTGTTAAATGTTCATAAAAAGTAGTACAGTGTTATATGTTGGTTGCATGTAGTACAAGAGGCAATGAAAACAAATCGATCAATTAGTGTTCTGGTGATGAAACAACAAGAAATAATTAATCTTCCTTTTGTACACAGAAAATTGTGTACTAGAATAATTTCCTATTTAACGTATTTAATGATTGAAACTTAGAAGAATTAAAAAGTAGATTAGAAGAAGAAAGTTGTTTATTAGGGTTTGTTAATGTTTTCTGAAAAATTTCATGTTAATCCAAGTACTAGTGTTTAACTTGTGCCGGTTTCAAGTTGCTACCCCTAAGCGCGTCGTAACTAGTTCCATAAGTTGTGAGTCTGTGTATACATATATATACGGCGCTCTCGGTCGCATATACATAAATGTGCATTTAGAAGCGCTTGCCGGTAGCAAGTTAAAACCGACACAACGTATTAAATACTACTTGGATTAACATGAAAATTTTTTCACCCCGTTATTGCATCCAAACCCTCAATTTTTTTATTTTTAGGTGCCTTTCTTTATATCGCTTCACATATGACAGACTGGGAGTAAAAGTAAGTTAAATCCTATGCTTATATATAAGGGTTTAATTCATTTTTGCTCTCAACCTGACATATGTTAATAATATAAATATATTTAAACTGAAAAGCCCTTTTTGAAGTTGAATCATTATAATTTAATTATAAACTATTTCAATTGGCAAAGTACTATTTAAGTAGAAACATGATCATTGTGGTTAGAGATTAATTTTCTTTTTTTCAAAAGCAGATTTTCCAATTTTCCGCGATATTAGCATGAAAGTTTCCTTATAAAATTACAGTTTTAGAGGGTGCACAACTTAAATTTGATTTATCTGTAATATTGTTTTATATTTGTTTCTATTGAAAACTCAAGTAAAAGGTGAGTTTTTACAAAATAAATTTTTCAATTGAGAGTTTGGTAAACGTTTTAATGTACATAACATATATTCTAATATTTGAGTCTAGAGATTGTGTTTAGAGATTAATTTTCTTTTTTTTTCAAAAGCAGATTTTCGAATTTTCCGCGATATTGGCGTGAAAGTTTCCTTATAAAATTACAATTTTAGAGGGTGCACAACTTAAATTTGAATTATCCGTAATTGTGGTTTTATATTTGTTTCTATTGAAAACTCAAGTAAAAGGTGAGTTTTTACAAAATAAATTTTTCAATTGAGAGTTTGGTAAACGTTTTAATGTACATAACATATATTATAATATTTGAGTCTAACATTTGAGTCTTTAGGATTTTTTATAAATGTAAATGAGGAAGGTAGTAAGGAAGTATTACATGAAAAAGTGACAGGTGAATTGCTTGTGGAAGATGAGTTGATTAATTCGACTGACAAAAATTATTCTATTCCATCCACTTCAAATCAAAATAGACCAGATATTGTTCGAGTGAAGTCTCCAATTGAAACCCACTTTGACGCAGCAACCAATTTTGTCTCAATTCCATCAATTTCATGTCCGAACAGATAACATGTTGTTGAAGATAACGTACTAAAAGAGACTAATGAAATAAATCATTCTGTTTTAACCAATTTATCTCAAAATAAAGCAGATAATTTAGAAGTATGTGACATTGGATTGATAACAAAATTATTTTGTTCTACTGACGAAATTGAAAATTTTATTCGTTATGGACACATACCTCGTCCTTTAATTTTTCCAAAAGACGTATTATATCAAAAATTCCCGGAGTCTTTATTTCATATCACAATGGCAAATGAGGAAAAAATATCGCGAGATTGGCTAGTATGGAGTGAGGCAAACGATTCGCTCTACTGTTTACCCCGCCGACTTTTTGCTAAACTACCAGATGCCCACCGGTCTTCATTGCCTACTGGATATTCTAAAGAAAATTGCCTACTGGATATTCTAAAGAAAATAACTGGAGGAAACTGTATGACAAATTACCTCAACATGAATCTAGCAGCAGTCATAAAATGCGTTATATATCATGGAAAGAATTAGAAGTATCTCTTAAAAATGAAACTTCGATTAATTTGCTTCTAGAAAAAAACATCAAGACTGAAATACATACGTGACGACAAATGCTTAAAAGAATATTAGATGTGATTTTATTTTTGGGTGAGCGAGGTTTACTATTCCGGGGTGAAACCCATCTTATTGGTGACCCAAGAAATGGCAATTTTTTGGGAATTTTGGAATTCATTAGTCACTATGATCCAGTTCTAAAAAATCATCTTAAAAAAGTAAAAGTTTCAGAAGAAAATCATACGCGAATGCAAGCGCACTATTTATCAAATGATATTCAAAATGAATTTATTCAATGTTGTGCAAACAAAGTTATAGAAGTCATATTAGGTGAGCGCAAAGATTGTAAATATTTCTCAATAATTGTTGACGCAACACCCGATGTCACACACATTGAACAAAACGTTTTTATTTTACGATATGTCTTGTTGGATAAAGTTAATGAAAATGGGATATAAAGGCAACGACAATGAAAGTAATATGAAAGGCTCAACCAAGGGAGCCCATGCGCGAATTTTAAATGAGTTTCCACTTGCCACTTATTCGCCATGTGCATGTCACAGTTTGAACTTATGCGGTGAAGAAGCAGCGGCATGCTGTCCTTAAGTTTCAACTTTTTTTGGAGTAGTGCAGAAACTTTATCATTTATTTAGTAGTAGTCAGCAAAGATGGGAAGTTTTAAAGCAAAATATCGGTGATCTCTTAATAGCATGTCTCAAACACGTTGGTCAGCTAGAGTAGATTGTGTTAAACCATTCGCCAAAAATCTTGCTGGTATCGCCAACGCAATAGACACTATAAAATACTTTAATTTAACTGAGATCAACAATGACGCAAATAAGATTATCTGGATTAGGTACATTGGCAATGGAATGCGATTTGGCTAGTCAAATAAATTTTGATGATGTAATTGATAATTTTGCTAGCATCAAAGCCAGGAAAGTATTACTCTAACTAAAATATATATTGTAACGTGACAACACGTTACAGCTGTAGATCTGCGCGAGAATCAATCCGAAGGGGTGCTGCAGTGCCTATAATGGGGTGGGGGGGGGGGGACTGCCGATCGGGGCGCTAATTTTTTCTTGGCACTGTTGCTCGGGGGGGTCATATCAAGGGGTAAATGGGGGGACTGCTGTAGTGGCGCTGGTTTTTTGGATTTGGCTCCAAACCACGGGTTGGTATAGTTCCATAATAGGGAGGACTGTCGTTCGTGGCGCTAGTTTTTGTAAGGGACTACACTGACCCGTGGCGAGGGATTACCGCTCCGTACCGAAACGGGCTTTGTTTTCCTGGGAGGCTTTATCTGGGGAACGATAACGATCACTATAAGGGGGGGACTGCTGTTCGAAGCGCTAATTTTACGGTGACATTTCGTATGGTTTTTTTTAGTTTTGGTTTTGTGATTTTGAGCAATGGCGGCCGGAGTGCCGTAGAAATTATAGACTTTGTCTTGCCGGGAGGCTTTATCCGGGGAATAAGGATATTCTCTGATATAAAGGGGGGACTGCTGTGAAGGCGCTAATTTTTTAGATATCCTACATTGCGTTGTGAGTGTTGACATTCCGGAGATCGCAAAAAGTAAATTAAATTAAGTAAAGTTAAGCTAAATTAAGTTAGGGTAAATTAGAGTAAGTTAAATTAAGTTAAGTTAAGTTAGGATAAATTAGAGTAAGTTAAATTAAGTTAAATTAAGTTATGGTAAATTAAAGTAAGTTAAATTAAGTTAAAGTAAGTAAAAGTAAGTTAAATTAAGTAAACATATTCTTAGGAAAATGGGGGGGAGATTACGTCATGCATCGTATAAGTTCCTCTTGGGTTTCATCCGAAACTGAAAAGAAAATTTTATGGTTTAAATTCTTTTCCTTTGCATTGTTTAAGATTTTTTTTTGGATATCGTGCAGTAGCGGGTTTGAGCCATTATAAAAATTAGTACGCATAGTTGGACATTTTTCACATCATTTTGGAATATTAATTTCTTTAGCAGGTTTTCGGTATTTTAGTAATTTCGTAAACAGATTATATTTTGCATCGCGGATAATATTATATCGTTTATTGTTTTGAAATTCTCGTTAATATTTGAACATAAAGAGCCCGATTAGAAAGGTTCTCGTCGCTTTGTTATGATGGTTACGGGATAAACAAAGGCATCTGTTGTTTTGATCAGAGGGAATAATGTTACTTAATTAAATATAAACTTAATGGTTCACGTCCTTGAAACTTCTTCAAGGAAAATAATAAATAATTTAAACAAAAGTAACATTGCTATCGCCTTTGATTCGCTCAGAGGGAATAATGTTACTTAACTAAATATAAACTTAACGGTTCACGTCCTTGAAACTTCTTCAAGGAGAATAATAAATAATTTAAACAAAAGTAACATTGCTATCGCCTTTGATTCGCTCAGAGGGAATAATGTTACTTAATTAAAAAGACACTTAATGGTTTACGGCCTTGAAACTTCTTCAAAGAGATTAATAAATAATTTAAACAAAAGTAACATTGCTATCGCCTTTAATTCGCTGAGAGGGAATAATGTTACTTAATTAAAAAGACACTTAATGGTTTACGGCCTTGAAACTTCTTCAAGGAGATTAATAAACAATATAAACAAAAGTAATGTTGCTATCGCCTTTGATTCGCTCAGAGGGAATAATGTTACTTAATTAAAAGGATTAAGCTAAATAATATCAATTCGGAGGGTGGCGCTGAATTTGTGAGACAAAGGATCACCCACGGCTAAGTTTATGTGCGGGCGAGCGCGGTTTCCGTGGAGGCATGTCCAAGCAGCGCGTTCGAAAAACTAATCGAGATGGCCCGAGACGTACATAAAAGGACAGACGGGGAGCGTTGGGTCGACTAGTCGGTACCGAGAGGACGCGTTACGTCTCTTTCGCAGTTGTTCCGGAATGATAGGATCGGGTAGGAATCTGGGTTACCGACACCCGTGAGGGTGCACCGAACTATGAAATATTATTTTTCTTATATTTGGGGTTATCGGCCATGGCGGCTAAGACACCCATTGTCGAGGTGTGGCGCGCTTTTTGTATCTTTTATTTCGAAGGCTCTCGGCCCCTACGGGGCAACCAAAAATTTTGTCGTTTCATCGTTTCTTTTTCGTCTGCCAGTTTCGGTTACGTCGCACATTTACCCGTATGTGATAATTGTGGTTACGGGCGTCTCCTTGGTGCAAACGCGTAAAACTCGTGAATCTTATTTCTGTTTCATAAAGGTATTCTCGGCCAGTACTTGGCGTGTGTTACGGGCACCCGCTGTGGAGGTGCGTCCCGTGTTTTTTTTTGCATTCTTTTAATTCGAAGGCTCTAGCCCCTTAAGGGGCAACCCACATTTTGCTTAATGCTTCGTCAGAATAGTGCGCGTTTTCTAGGGTTAATATCGCTCCGCAGTATTCAAGATATCCGTAGGGTTTATGGGTGGTTCAGTTCCGTTTGTTTTTTTGCGCGTTATTACCGTGGAATCGTGGGGTTTGAATATTGAGTTTTAGCTAGACGGTGGACCAGTCGTCTCTTGGCAGGGTTTCGCGGGGCACAGCGTATAAAGTCCCGCTCGAGTCCGTCACGAGGCAGTGTGTCTTGGAAGTTCTCGCTGAGTTCGTCGACGGGCAAGGCCTCTTAGAAAGTCCCGGGGAGGTCGTCCCCGGGCACCGTATTTGCGAAAAGTCCTTGTCGAGTTCGTCGCCAGGCGCCGCGTCCGAAAAGTCCTGTTTGAGTCCGTCGCAAGGCACCGCGATTAGGAAGTCCCTGCAGTACCCCTGCCGAGGGACAACGTGTGGGACCTTGATTTACGTAGTCGTCGTTTTGAACCCCGTCCTCGTTGGTCGTGGCCGCCATCTTACATCGCCGAGTTTTAGCTTCTGTTTTGACTGCGCACGAATACCGCCCTCTCCCGTGACGAGGGGATCTCGGGGCTGAGCATAGCGGGCACACCATCGCCTTGCGGCGCGCCTATAAATTCGGCATGCTTCGGCATGCCTGGCGCCCTTAATAACATCTTCCGCGTCGTAAGGTCCTGTGACCCCCGGGATGTGGTTGGTTGAGGTTTTATTGGTTGACGTTGCGGTTGCGGGCGGTTGCGAACGACGACGGCGGTTTGGGCATTTTCTGGGTCGGTTCGAATTTAGTTTTGTTTAGGAATTTTGGGGTTCGGTTTTTTGGGAGGTCACAATATTTATTAATTAATTGTTAAAGTTGTTTGGTATAGGTTTAGCAAAGGATTAGTTTTGTTAATTAAAATATCCGAATAAAAGAGTTATATTGAAAATGTAATGCCTGAAATAATTCAAATAAAAACCTTTATTAAAATAGAATAAATTAAGTTTTTATAATCCTACTAGGGCGCCCGCCCATGTTAATTTTCCCAGGGCCCGTGCCAGTTCTCCACGACCCAGTTAATATTGAATCGTTTATACAATTGATGTTTTCATACATTATCACTCAAAAAGACTGCTACCGTATAAGAAATAAAAGCCAAAACAAAAAATTCAACATGAAGACATGCATAGATTAATTCTATTTAAAAGTGTGCTTGTGATTCCGTAAAACATTAGTCATGTTGAGAAGAAAAGTGAAAAATTCTTAATGACCTGACTTATAAAGCTTATATAGTTCTATCTTACTTCATGTTTCTTTTCGACAGTCCAAAAACATCGGTACAGAAATATGCTTTCAATAATCATTGAATATTTTCTTATGTATGGCAGTAAATGTTCAACATTTTTTTCGTAATTAATGAAACAATTTAATATATACGATCATTATACAATTTAACTAAAACAAGCTCAATTGCAGTGTTTTGGAAATGTTGGTGATAAAAGTATGAATATGCAATTAAGTGAATCATTTAGCACACGTATCTCTATCATTAATTTCAATTATATAATTTTTGAATATTATAACACGTACATTTTACAATATTTGCAGACTATATGTCAGCAGTTTCATCATCACGTTTAGACTAAAATGTGCGTCAAAATTGACGGGCAAAACCGTCATTAATTATAGGCATCTAGTATATCGGAGCTTTGAAACGGCTTGAAAATATATTGCATATTTTCTTAAATCTGAATGCATTTACGTTGCTGATATAGATAATAATGCTTCTTTAATTTCATCATGATCAGAGGTGCGAACGCAACAAATTGAGATCAGTACCTTTGCCAGTGTCTAAAATTTCTTACCCACGCCTATCAGGGAGATTTCGTAAATTATAGGCAAAAGCATTCACAGTTATTAATATGATTCTTTAATACAATTACAATTACAATATTCAATATGTACCCTTCAAAGCGTCGTGTTTTATGTTTGCTTATTGCATCTTGTAATATATCAGCTCGCACTGATTGTAGGACATTTTTCCTAATCCATATTTCCTACTCCATGTTTCCTACTCCATATTTACTAACGGCTGATTTTCCTATGAGTGATAACTCCTAACTGAAATTTCCTAACCTATAAATAAAATACGCATATTTTACAATGTTATAAATTTATTTTTGACGCTTTTGAATTAAACATTAGTAGAATAGGTTGCCTTCTGGCCAGACACCCCCTCCCCCCTCCCCCTCCCTCCTGGCGCCAAACATTGAGGTAGGTCATGGTTTGTTATGAGGTCATTGACTCCGTCTGTTCGCCGTCTGTACCTGGCAAGGTTTGACCTTGAGGTAGGTCATGGTCTCCCCTCTATCCCCCCCTGACGCCAGCCGTTGAGGTAGGTCATGGTTAGTTATGAGGTCATTGACCCCTTAAGTTCGTCAACTGTTCCTGGCAAGGTCCAACCTTGAGGTAGGTCATGGTCTTCTGGCCAGACACCCCCTGAGAGGTTATTGACCCCATCTGCAGACTAGGTAAGTTCGTTCTTGGTGACCTTGATGTAGATCGTGTTTTGTTTTTGTGACCTCGACCTAGGTCATTGTTTTTATTTTTACCTACCTTCTCTTCCTTCAGCCATACCCGTGCCCCTTGATTTGAAGACCTTGAGATAGGTCGATCGATTATACAATACTAACCAAAAAACGAAAACAGACATACAGTACATAAAAACAACAAGTGTTCCATACATCAAAGGACTAAGTGAAACTTTAGCTAAAAATTTGAGAAAACACAAAATCAGAGTAGTTCACAAACCAAGTAACACCAACGAAGGACAAATTAAACCATTCAAAGACATCTTAGAATTTGGAAAAAGAAGTAATGTTGTTAATTTAATCCAATGCAAACACTGTGACATGGTTTACATAGGTTAGACTGGTCGATTATTAGAAACCAGGATTAAAGAGCACAAGAAAAATATATTAGAACCACCTAATAAACACAGCAGATTAACCAAACATAGAATTGAAACATCACATGATTTTGACTACAAAAAGGTTAAAATTTTGGCAAATGAAAGAAACTACAAAAAAAGAACACAATTAGAAAACTTTTTCATAACACAGAATGAAAAAGCTGTTAACATCAGATTCGAGTGCTCTACTTAACATCGGAGTATTTTCCATTATTGAAAATTGCCTAAAGTAATTTGAAATAATGTTCTAGAAAATAAATTAATTGCAGACAATTATTTTATAATTTTAAAATATTTATTGTAAAAATTGCTTTAATTTTTCAATATCATGAAATGATTCTCACTTTTGTCATTTGTAATCCTCGGGCTCACATTACGCAACACCAAGTTGTCGCTGCTGTTTATCATATACTAGCAAATTCGAAATCCACAGTTATTGTCAAACGCACATGTCACTTTTGGATTACTAGTGAAAAGATGCATTGTGTTTAGCAAGTGGTTTTTTCAATAATTATGTAAGTAACGTGCTCAATATTAACGTCTTCGAAATTACAAAAAATTTTTGTCATTTAGTCTTTAATTAATATCTAAAATAATTAACTCTATAAGTTTATTTTGATTCAATTGTAAAATGCAAACATATTCTTCTTACAAACATTTTTATACATTTAAAATAATTATCATTCTTTCAATTATTATAAAAAATTTTTTTACAGAATACTAACCATGTAATCCAAAAAACACAAGTCGCGTAAACGTCAAAATATGTAATACCGATCAGTTCAATTGACAGTGGAACGGTGAGATTAAGATTTTATATTTTTGTATTTTTAATTTGTATACCTTAATGTATTAAGTGACTCATTTTATTTTAATAAAGGAGTTCTGAGGATGGCCCATATCAGTGGCCGAAACGTAATTTGGTGACATCTTTATTTTAAATGCCTTCTGTTGGCATCACTTTTACTAGACCGTCAATTCCAAGAAATTATATTATATATTTATTATCTAATTTAACAAGCGGTCAAGAAGAAATTTTAGAATATTAATTTAGCCACTCAATATCTATGACAAACTCTATATTTTCTCGAACCACTTGTTACTAGGTTAAATTCGTATACTCGACTGTAAGAGAAGTGCTCGTTACACCAACATACGAAGTATTTATTTACGTCAACGCCCCTCCCTACCTACCGAATGATCGAAACAATGATAGTGTTTCTGGCAATCCTGCATCGGTAAAATATCCTGTATTTACGATAAACTTTCAAAGAACGTTAATGATTCATGAAAACGTCGCAGTGCAAATGACCAATAAGATCTACTATCTGTGAATTTTCCGTATATTTTTTACGCTTAACGAGGCCAACATTATCATTTCGTGTCGGTAATCCATCCATATGATTTCCCGTGTCCTTGTACCATAGTGTCGATGTCAAGTGGGACGATTTTGCAGCGGGTCCGTAGTTTAGCAACGTCTCTATATACGACCGGTACGCATAGGTATTACTGGGTGGTGATACTAACTTTTGATTAAAGAAAACATCGACATGATTGAACATTGAATGTAAGAAATTATTCACCGGGGCAACTTTACTATTATCCTCTGCGTGACTACGTTAAATTCTTGTTTTGAGACTAATCATTGTATGCGCAAGATCAATGTACTCTTCACCATGATCGGGCACGACAAATTCAATCGGTGAGTCATCCGTCAACGATGATACGGGCTTATAATGTACCCAATGCGAGCTCTCGATGGTTGTCTGGGTAAGTGGAAGCGTGAAGATGTCGAGCTCCGATTTCATGCACTCGCACGAGTGTAAATGAAGGAAAGACATTATTACTTTTTAATTATCTCCAAATATATCCCTCGTTAAGTTATTACGTTTTAGTATTCTAGGCGTCTGCTTTACACTACTTTTTCTCTTGGATGCCTTCTTTTTCTTCCTTGCCGTCTTCGTCTTTTTACCTTTCTGTACCTTTCGTTTCGAAATACGATCAGATTTTGTCTTTCGTAACTTATTATTCTTACGACGACGACGTTTCGCGATACGCGTTGACATATTACCAATCGAATACTGAGCAGACTGATTATGGAGCATACTGTTATAACCCGAACCAGACATCACTTTGGAAAACTTATCTTTTGCTTTATTTGCAAGCATTCTACCAGACTCTTCTGATCGATTTCTCAATGATTCTTTCAAAGTCACGTTGTGTTCACGAACATCTTCGAGTACATTTATTCCTGTACGCAAGGCTTCTTTTCCAACTGCTGTCGCACACCTCCTGAGCAAAGGAAGAATACGTCTGAATAATCCTCCAAGAAAACTACCTATTCTATGACCCTGTTGATCCATAGATCCGACATAAACGTTGCGAATTCCTCGAACTCCACCACCACCAGTTTGATCTTCGTAGTACGATATATAATGATCGATTATTTCGTTGCTCAATGCGAATTTTTATCGTTCTTTAATACTGTCGCTTAAAAGGTAGAGTGACTGTCAACGTCCCGTACTCGAATGGTATTGGTGCACCTGCGTGATCTCTTATATCGATTGTAATCTCTCGAAAATATTTCGCGAGGAGAGGAACATAATTTGGTGGTGAAAAATGCTTCACAATAGTTTCGCAGTAATTATAATTTTTACCACCAACGTTAACTATACGTACTAATGACACTTGAGAATCACCGACCACGTTGGGCTCGCAAATGTCTGTATACACGAATAGTTGATCGGGTATGGCTCGGGACAAACTAGCTGGATAGTAATGTTTCCTTATGAGAATTTCTTTATCGCGCTCAGTATTTAGTAAATGGTATGTATTTGTAACAGGAAATCCGAGAATCTTATTTGCAGAATTATGAAACATAAAAAAG
The DNA here is from genome assembly GCA_030407085.1 of Trichopria drosophilae. Taxonomy (NCBI): domain Eukaryota; kingdom Metazoa; phylum Arthropoda; class Insecta; order Hymenoptera; family Diapriidae; genus Trichopria; species Trichopria drosophilae. Next base: position 130,103,249 of record CM059582.1, on the reverse strand, counting down.
TGAACTTTTTTGCAATCTTTTTGTGCGCAATGGGCGGTAACAAAGCTATCTCGTGATTTTGCATAGTTAAATTGTAAGCGAACAGACTCCGACCCATACACCGATTTCAAATTCTCATTAATCGCGTCGACAAAATTATATACGTCTCTGTAAAAACCTTCGGGTATATTTACAGACGATTTGTCAATAACGTGCGCTCCATCCGTGTACATATCTACGGTTCCCAATTCAAAAGCACAATTATCTCGTTTCATATGAACAACACTGTAAGGAACATGAATTTCCGATAAACCTACTAACCATGCACCGGTCAATTGAATTTCTTTGAGAAGTACTGTTGTAAATCTCGTCGTAGTGTTGTCGGGAAAGTACTTCATACTGCTGTTGCTCGGTAAAATGATAAAAAATTCGTCTGCTTATGACTGATGCTTTTTTGCTGCTGGTATCCACGAATTAAATTGTTCAGGATAGCCTACCCAGCTTACAAAGACTTCCTTTTTCGAGCCTCGACCTCTAGTCCGGATGACACTATCGATTTTAAATTATTGTTCTGTTCTATTTTTTGAGACTGCGCCCAGCTCTTGTGAATAAAAATAACCCTCGATATCTTCACCACTCAAGTCTTCTATCTCGTACACAAAGAGGTTTTGACGTTTTCAGACACTCTTTATACGAAAAATTTCCTTGCTCTACCTTCATTCGTATCCTTTCTTAAAGGTATTTTTGCACTACTGATTCGAACGTTATCGCCTACCTGATACTTATACGTTTGTGTGTACTTTACAGGATATCGCGACTCAATATTTCGCCGGGCAATATGTGCATTGAATAATGTAACTGAAGCAGGGGTCATACGTATCGTCTGGTATTGTTACGTGTAAAATAGCGCCATATACGCTCTTAAAGCGTTCGGTTGAAGCGTTCTACAATCGCTGCTTTTACATCAGGGTGGCTGCGTGTTACTCGAAACCGAATGTTACCCTCTCGTAGATAATTCTGTACTTGTTTATCAACAAATTCTTTACCACGATCTGTTTGAAGAGTGACAGGGATTCGCTTATTGTTTCGTTCCAGAATTCTATTAAAACCTGCGAGAACCTCGTGAGAACTTTTATCGCGTAACGATTCGACCCATGCGTATTTGCTTAACACGTCTATGATAACGAGAATGTAACATTTGTTATCGTTGTCCGTTTTAAACGATCTCAGATCATCAAGGTCTGCTTCCCAGAGGTCATCGACATTTGTGACGTCATATCTTAAACGTTGAAAATGGCGTCGTATGGGTCTATGCAGAGTATACGCATCTTGTGCGTTTAGCCACTCTTGAACATCATCCGGCGACACGCCATGCTTCATAAAAAATTGCCTAACATTTCGAGCACCCGAGTAGCTAACAGGAGGTGAAAGGTCGTAATAAACACTTTCGATCTTATCTACGATTACATTTCGAGACCCAGCCATTCCATCTGGCTCTTGTTAGCTTCTTCTCGTTTTTCGGTGTCGTCGTCGTCGTCGACGTCGTTGTTGTCAATATTATTGGCCAAAGTTTTCTTTCCAAATCTCGTTGCGTTTATAATCTCTTGAGATTTTTTACCAAATCGCGGGGTAGAAGTAAGTTTCCAAAAGTTTTTTCTACCGATGGAACGTGTGGGAATACGATCTGCCCAAAGTGCACGAATAAAGTCTTCGCGACCAACTGGATTTACAGATTTTCGCGAGCGTGTTGTATCGTTGACGAGTTCGACGATATCGGATCCTATAATATCATAACCGTCGATATTAACGACACCTTCGTTATCCCAGGATATAAGTTTCGAGCATTGCAGATGATTCATCAATTTCAAGGCTTTCAATCTGTACGAAACTGGAACACTTAACTATTTCAGGGATAGAAATAGAAGGTGGGATATCTTTACGATTTTTGTTTGATTCCGCTTTCGATGAGTCGTTCTCACGCCAAGTATGATATCGTTGATATTGTTCCTCTCGTTTCATACTTGCAGCATCTTCGCTGTTACTAGTATTATTATTCGTAGACTTATTGTTTATTTCTTTTGCTTCGTACAGATTTTTGGAAAAAAAATGTAAGTAACGTTGAAGTGTTTGTATATATCTTGCGAGTTTTCTACCTTCATCGAAGATCCTAGCAGCTCCTCTGTCTTTGATTTTTATTTTACAATTACGATCGTTGAAAGATCCGTTATTTTCATCGTGGTGAATATTTGACAGTTCCTCGTCCAATCTTGAAAACACCATTCCGGGCGTTTTCACAGTTTTCTTTTCACTATTTTTAGATACTTCATTTTCAGGTACAAGGATCATTTTCTTTGCGTGCCCCATACCAGACCTTATTCCTGACCAGAACTAAATAATTTTGAGAAAACAGCACCGACTATTGTAGCCAATAAAATTGTTAACAAATTTCCACCTTTCTGCAAAAGGAGAGTTTTTTTTCGTTTCCAAGTGGTAATGTTGCTACGGGTGCGATCACGTGTTTTTCTGATAGCCCTACTTCTTGTCGACAATGGGAGATTACGTAGTATGTTTTCATATTTTCCAAGTAATGTTTTCTCACGCAGTTTTAATGAAATGACGCCATACAATACATTAAGTGCACATTCGCAGATATGTTTCATAAGTTTTCGATCAGCCGTCTTTACTGAAGCCGCTCTCTGTCTTTTGTCAGCATGACAAAGTGCATGTAACAATGCGAGATACTTTTTTTCGAAAGTGAAACACGACGTTTTCGCAGCACGAGTACTTGCTCTTTCTTCAAAAACTACTTTACTTGAATGCTTTCCAAGGTTTTGTCCGTTCGCCAATGTATTGTGTTTACGCATGCGACTCGATACGTTCATCTTCGAGGTTTATAACGTACTGAAAGCCATATATGATGATGATGATGATTAGATATGTTTACCTACGTTTCGGTACGTACGCAATTTGCGGTTTATCATTAGAAAATATACAAGTACGAAATCTGAAATCATCCGGTGTCGATTGCTTGAGGTCCAAAAGAAGATAACCGTGTGGATGAGAAGTTGCATCTCGATATGCTTCCTGCAGAAATGTTGAATTTTCAGATTTTCCGAGCTCGCAACCATTCACCATATCTCGACAAAATTATATTGTCGGAAAAAACAACAGAACCGTGTATGCGTTAATCTTAATCACGGTGGGCAATATAGTACAAAATGTAATCAAATATGTACATTTAAGACTTTTTATTTTTAAAATAAAATTTAAATTGATTAAATGTGAGTTTTTATTTCATTCCTTTCAATAAGCTTTTCCCTTAACGCCGGGGCGACGGGCGGTGCGGTCTGCGGCTTCGCGAGCTCATTTTCGCGACTTCGTAAGCTAGTGGGAGCGACTTTGCGACCTTATCTCCGCGGCTTCGCAAGCTGACCGTCGCAGGCCGCGGCTACGTAAGATTACTTGCGCAGACCGCGGCTAACCAAGCTCATTTCCCGCGGTTTTACAAAGCTTACCTTCAATGCTACATAATTAAAGATGTAGTATAACAACTTTTTTTTATTTATTAAAATTTCATATGTTTTAACTGAGTATTTTTTGGATAAATAATTTTGAAGCTGGGAAAGATCTAAGCTATCTTATTTGTTCCTTCCTTCCAAATACACTTGAAAGTCACGTCTGTGGGAAGCCAAAATTCAACCCAGTCACCCAGAGGATAATACCAAAGTTGCAACGGTGAATAATTTCTTACATTCAATGTTCAATCAAGTCGATGTTTTCTTTAATCAAAAGTTAGTATCACCACCCAGTAATACCTATGCGTACCAGTCGTTGAGACGTTGCTAAACTACGGACCCGCTGCAAAATCGTCCCAATTGTCATCGACACTGTGGTATAAGGACACGGGAATCATATGGATGAATTACCGACACGAAATGATAATGTCGGCCTCGTTAAGCGTGAAAAATATACGAAAAATTCACAGATAGTGGATCTTATTGGTCATTTGCACTGCGACGTTTTCAATCAAGAGAAATTTATGTTAAAGGGTGTCGAAATACGATTACGCCTTTTTCGTTCTAAAGATGCTTTCTCGCTCGTGGATGAATCCGTCGATGGAAAATTTTTAGTCAACATTAGCGATATTATGTTACTCGTAAGAAGAGCCAAAATAAATCCTGGAATTCTTCTCGCACATGCAAAAACTCTTGCAAATACGACGGCAAAGTATCCACTCACCAGAGTCGAGGTGAAATCATTCGTATTGCATAACGGGATACTCGGCGATACACTCGACAACGTTATACTAGGTTAATTGCCGTAAAGAGTAGTTATCGGTTTCGTTGATAATAAAGCTTTCAATGGAGATCGTCGTCTTAATTCTTTCAATTTTCAAAATTACGGTATCAACGTTTTATCACTTTACGTTGACGGCAAACAAATTCCTAGTAAGCCTCTGCAGCCAAACATTAAAGAAACATCTCAACTTTTCGTAGAAGCATACCACACTTTATTTTCTGGCACTGGCATTCATTTTATGAATGAAGGAAATTAAATATCGAGAGAAGAATTCGCCAACGGCTATGGTCTGTTTGTTTTTTATTTAACTTTGGTTCTTTTCGCAAGTTGTGTTACTCATTGGAACCTCGTAAAGAGTGGTTGTCTGCGAATAGAAGTACGATTCGACGCTGCTCTTGAAAACGCAGTAAATTGTATAGTTTACGCTGAATATGACAACGTTTCGGAAATCGACTCTTCCCGTCAAATTATTACAGATTACAATGCTTAAAGTTGTAACAAGAGAGGGGTACTTATGATTTAGTCCAAAATACTATCTTGCTACGAACTTTGATGTCAGTTTTCGTTTCATGTTGCACCACAAACATCGACTATGCGTTTTGTAATAGACATTCAAGGTTTCTAGAATAAAAAGCATGATTTTACACTAAAAGAAATTGCGATTGTTTGTATCGAGAAAAATTATATCGGTCATTGGGTTCTCAGATCTACTGATAATTTTGTGAAACTAAGGTGGAATTAGTGTCATTGTTTAATTACAATCAATAATATCAGAGAAAAAATCGCTACGGTGGAGTCACTATGTCTACGTTTAAGGGGGTAAGCGAGAAGTAAGAATGGAGGGAGAGAAAGATTTCAATGAAACGTGTGCATATGTGTGTGAGGGAGAGAGAGAGATAACATATGTGAAAGAAATTTTTAACGTTGAATCTCTCAAGAGGCTGCAAGCAGGGACCTGATCTATGTTTACATGAATTCGTCACGATTTAGAAAATTCTACTGTGTGTAAGAGTGAGAATGAAGAGTGTGCGTATGCGTGTATGGTCTTGCGTGCGCAGCGCGCGTGCGCGCGCGCGTGTGTGTGTGTGTGTGTGGGTGTGTGTGTGTGTTTTTTACGGAAGCGACGATTGAAAGCTCTACCAGCCATCCCTGCCGGCCGGTGCCAGCAGGAGTGCGGGGCTCCCACCCGCTAAAACCACCTCCGCTCAGACTGTGATTCCCTCCTCGGAAACCGTCGAAAGGCATTACTTAGAGGGGGCAGTCTATGCCTCAGTAGGCTCTCCGCCGATGTTTTGGCTCTTCAAGTCTGGGCGATGTTGTTGCCTCTTCCTTCTTCTTCTCTTCTGATGGCATTCAGCCTATCGATAATGGAGGTGGCGATGATTACCACCGCGTCCCATCCCTCCTGTGAGGCGAGCAGACATTCCCCAATGCCCTCAGGTGTTTGTGGTCCTCCTTCCGAGATCCGGAACTGTTCCTGTTCCGCTGCAAATCTCGGACAGTGGAAGAGGACATGGGCTACGTCTTCGTCGACACCAGAGAATGCCGGGCACTTCGCGCTTTGATAAATGCGGAAACGATATAAGTAGCTGCGAAAGCAGCCGGCCCGGTGAGCACCTGGGTGAAATAAAAGGTGGTATATCCGTGTTGTCTGCCCGTCCACTTTGCTACATCTGGGATGACGCAGTGGGTTCACCGCCCCGAATCCGCTGAATCCCATCTTTTTTGCCACTCTTCTATGGTCCTCATGGACCATTTGTCGTGGTTCGGCTCCTGGTCGGCGATGTCCTGCCTTATACACCTGCCTTCGCGGTGTACTGCTGCCCTCTCCATAGCAAGAAGGTCTATGGGAGGGAGTCCCGCGACCACCGAGAGAGCGATGTCCGATACAGAACGGTAGGCACGGGCCACTCTTAGGGCGGCTGTTCTATAAGCCCGCCGACAGGTGGCCAGGAGAGCGTATGAGCCACTTTGAAAGCCTTTGCGCCTGCATTCATCAGGTGTTTGAACGACAGCCGCGCATCTAGAGTGACTCCAAGATATCTAATAGTGTCCACCGTCCTGATCTGCGTATCTTCCACCGTGAAGGTGGCGTATACCCGTTTCTTTTTTCGAGAGATGAGCACCGCCTCCGTCTTCTCAGCCCCCAGATCTAACCCATCGTTACTCAACCACCTAGCTACTACCTCGATAGCTTCATCAACGCTAAATTGCACCTCATCGATGGTCTTCGCGACGACGATTAGTGCAAGGTCGTCTATGAAAGCTACCATGGACACCCCGTCTGGAAGGGATTGCCTGAGCAGTCCGTCATATAAGACGTTCCAGAGCAAAGGTCCCAGAACCGAACCCTGTGGCACGCCTCCCGTGATGTTGTAGGAGTGCCTGCCGTCATCGGTGTCATGATACAGGGTTAGGTCTGTTAGGTAGCTTGAGATGGCTTCTCTGAGGTAGAGAGGCACCGTCAGATCTTCGAGTGCCTGCATGATGCAATCCCACCTGGCCGAATTGAATGCGTTCCGAATATCCAGAGCAATGATGGCACACATGCACCTGGTGTTTCGGCTGCCACTGACGGCACCCGTGGCTATTGCTTTCACTCGGCCGATTGCATCGATATTTGAGCGCCCCTTCCGAAATCCGAACTGGTTTTCGGAAAGACCTCCGGCATTTTCGATGGCTGCTTCCAGTCTGGCACAGATAACCCTCTCATATAGCTTCCCGGAGATGTCAAGCATGCAGAGCGGTCGGAATGAGGATGGGTCGTCCGGGGGTTTGTTTCCCTTAGACAGCAGCACCAACCTCTGTTCCTTCCACTGCGCCGGGAAGCATCCTTCCTTCAGGCAAGCACTGAATGTCAATGTGAAGATGGTTGGTACATTCAGCGCTGCGATCTTCACTGCCATTCCAGGTACCACATCCATTCCTGGGACCTTAGGGGTGGAGATCTTCTTAGCAGCCATCATTACTTCGGCTTCGGTAACATCTGGCGGCTCGGCTGCACCAGCAATTGCCATCAGGCCAGTGCCAATCGGCCGTTCCCGTTGTTCTGGGAATAAATGGCCGACGACTTTGCCAAGGAAGGATGGACAAGATGGTGCGATGGGTCCCCTGGGCTTGATCTTGTTCATGACCGTTTTATACGGTCGCCCCCAGGGATCGCGGTCCACCTCCTCACAAAAGTCCTGCCAGCACTTTCTTTTCGCGGCTTTGATGGCAATCTTGAGCCTCTTTCTCTTTCTTTCATAGTCCGCGGCCAGTTGGTAGTACTGGGGCTTATGGATTGCTCTCTGGTGCAGCCTTCGAGCCCGAAGGCACTCTCGACGGATATCTGCGATTTCCTCGTTCCACCAGTAAACTGGGGGTCGGCCGCGAGGATTTGACTTCACGGCCATAGAGGCATCGCAAGCCGCTGTTATCGCTCGGGCTCTCTCCTCTGCTGTTCCCTCCAACTCCGTCTGTTCCAAGCTGTAGAGGAACATTTCCCGATCGAAGGTGGCCGGTGCCCATCTCTCTTTGCTTGCGCTCTGCACCTTTCCTACTGCTCTGCCGGTCAGTTGGAGCTGGTACACCAAGGCTTGATGGTCATTGCCCGTGTATCGGTCGCTAACTTTCCAGCCGAACCCTTCCCCCATCAATTTTGGGTCAACGAAGGTCAGGTCGACTACGGAGGACTTGCCGGCCTTGGAGTAGGTCGGCTTTCCCCCCGTGTTAGCAATCTCCAACTCCAGTAACGAGAAGGCTTCAATGAGGGCATATCCTCGATGGTTGGTCTTCGCGCTACCCCATTCCGTCGCCCATGCATTGAAGCCCCCCCGATCACTAATGGGAGTCGGGAGGTTCTTGCACTGGCGACGATGGCCTCCAGGGATCCTTGGAACTCGTCGATGGTAAGACTGGGAGGAAGGTAGCAACTGTATAGTCTTATACCAGCCACCTCCACCCACGTGAAGCTGGGCAGGGGATCGGACATCTTATTGGATATGTGGAGATTCCCACACACCCAGATAGCCGCCCTGCTGGCGGAATCCTTCACCCAGCTCGGTTTACAAAGGTCCCGGTAAGCCTAGCTGATGACGGCGATATCGGCCTTCTCCTCCTTGACCAGTTGAAACATCAGGTCCTGGGCCACCGCACAGTGATTGAGGTTTATTTGGAGCACCTTAGCCATTGTTGGTCTGTGCTCCAACCTCCTGCGTTGCACGATGTTTGGCTACGCAGTCCTCAATCTTGTGGCCCTCTTTACCACACCGGAAGCACTGCGCCGTGTGATCGACGGCGCTCTTACAACCCCTTGCCAGATGTCCACTCTCGTGGCACCTGTAACAGCGTGGGGGTCCCTCGCGCAGTCGAACCCGGCAATTAACCCAGCCAATTTTAAGCTTCCCCTTTTGCAGCAGTGTGTTTGCTACTGCGACGGGAAGCAAGATATTGGCCGCCTGGGTTCCGCTATATGCTCCCCTGAGCTTGATATTCTCAGGGGTCGCTGCTTCCGGTGAAGTCATCTCAATGATGGCCTGTGCCACCTCCTCCCGAGTTGTGGCCTCGTCCATGTCCTTGATGGTGATAGCTTCCTTATGGGACAGTGCCTGTACGACAGCTGTCCCTTTTAGGATGAACGTGGACGCTGCTTGGAGGTCTTGGGTGCACACGCCAGGCGTTGCAAGCTCTATGAACAGTTCGCCTGCTTTCGTCCGCCTGATGGCGGTTACCCTTGCTCCTAACTTTCGCAGTTCTGGCGCAGCTTTTATGGTCTTCAAGATGTCGACATATGACGCACCGTCTGCTGCCTTGATCTTGATGGCATCGGGGCGGAAGTGGTCGGAGGCCGGCTTTTGATTCCGGCTTTCCCCTGTGTCGCTTGCCGACATCCGTTTCCTGCTGCTGCTGATGTTGTTGCTGCTACTGCTGCTGCCGTCGTTGTTGTGTTGATGCTGCTGCGGATGTTGTTGCTGCTGATGCTGGTGCAGTTGTTGTTGCTGCTGCTTCGCCTTCTTCTATAGGCCGTTTCTGACCACTGTAACCCAGTCCTGGACTTCCGACTGGGGTTGCCGCCGTTGTTTTGCAGCTGGTGGTACGGGGCGTTCCTCTTTCTCCTTTTCTTTCCTGACCCTTTTTGTCGCTGGCAACCAGGGTCCTTTACGCTCTGGACGTTCGGGGAGCTTACGGAATTGGGGCAACGTTTGACTCGCACCGTCCTGGCAGGTGACCGACGCCTGCGAAGCCCCCGAACTTTCTCGTGCCTTGGCATAATGGCTAAAGGCACGCAGTGTGCCTTTGGCCATATTCTTGAGCTCCTAGTGGAGATTTTTCTTTTCCTGGATAAATTCCAAACAAGCTGAAGTTTCTCTTCCAGGCGCTCGAAACTTACAGTCTCGTGCGCCTTTCCTGACAGAGTATCACTTGTAACATTTAATGCTGTTGGGGCCGAGTGACCAACCCCAACAATACTTCGGTTGCCTGATAACGACGCCGGAGAGCCCGCTTGCTCACTCGTACCCGACGCCGGTACTGGGGATCCGACCCCTGTACCGTAAGCTTTTATCTGCAGCTGATCTTCCATACTTGGTTTATGGTTCGGGGTTCCTTCCCCTAGCGAGTTCTTTGGTCCGCGTCGGGTATTTTATTTCTCCGATACCTTTTACCAGCATTCCCCGATCCGCCACCTGGGGACGCGCCCGTTAGAAGGAACCAGCAAGACTCCGGCGGGTGTGTGTGTGTGTGTGTGTGTGTGTGTGTGTGTGTGTTTTTTCCGACGCGACGATGGAAAGCTCTACCAGCCTTCTCTGCCGGCCGGTGCCAGCAGAAGTGCGGAGCTCTCATCCGCTAAAACCACCGCCGCATAAGGCTGTTTTGTCCATTCCCGAGAACCGCCTTAAGGCATTACTTCCAGGAGGGCAGTCTAAGCCCCGAGAGGCTCTTCACCGATATCATGGCGCATGACGGATAGGTGATGGTATTTCTATCCGTCCCTCCTCGTTTTTGCGGATAGCACTCAGCTGCTCCACGATGGACGTGGCGAGTTGGACCACTGCGTCCCATCCTTCCTGTGAGAGGAGCAGGACCCTACCCAATCGCTCGGGTGTTATTGGGTCTTCTCCAAATTTGTGCAGCGGTTTCCGCTCCTCTGCGAACCATGGACAGTGGAAGATGGCGTGTTCCACATCCTCGTCCACGCCAGGGCACACCGGGCACTCCGCATTTTCGTACACGCGGATTCGATGGAGGTAGCTGCGGAAACAGCCGTGCCCAGTAAGTACCTGGGTCAGATGGAATGTGACGAATCCGTGGTCTCTGCCTGTCCACTTCGCCACATTCGGGATGAGACGGTGGGTCCAGCGCCCTTTGGCTGCTGAGTCCCATCGTTGCTGCCACTCGGCAAGTAGTCTTTCGGACCATTTGCTTTGGCCTCCCGAGACATTTGCCAATTCTTGGCCTACACTCCTAACTTCACGGTACTTTTCAGCCCTCTCAGCTGCCATTAGATCTAAGGGGGGGAATCCCGAGATTACTGAGAGGGCAATGTCGGACACGGTACGATACGCTCGGGCCACTCTTAGCGCTACTGTCCTGCAGGCCCGTCGGCAAGTGGCTTCATAGCTTTTCTTGCTTGCAATGGCGTTCGCCCAGACGGGGGCTCCGTAAAGAATTACAGAGCTCACCACTGAAGCAAGGAGGGATCGACGGTATTGTTTTGGTCCCCCTATATTGGGCATAATATACCCCAGCACGCGAACCACTTTTAGCGCTTTTGTGCCTGCATACTGCAGATGGTCTTTGAACGACAATCGCGCGTTTTCTCAGCCGCCAGGCAGAGTCCGTGGTTTCTCAACCAGCTAGCTACCACCTCAATAGCGTCATCTCCGAGGTATTGGACCTCCTCTATGGTTTTTGTGACGACGATAAGTGCAACGTCGTCGGCATAGGCTACCATAGTCACCCCTTCTGGAAGTGATTGTTTGAGCAATCCGTCATACATGACGTTCCAGAGCAAGGGACCTAGGACCGAACCCTGCGGCACGCCTCCTATGATGTTGTGGGAGCGCCTGCCGTCATCGGTGTCATAAAACAGGGTCCGGGCTGACAGGTAGCTAGAGATGACCCTTCTAAGGTAAATTGGTACCTTGAGTTCTTCTAAGGCTAGCATGATGCAATCCCATCGGGCCGAGTTAAAGGCGTTCTTGATATCAAGCGTGATGATGGCACACATTCGCTTGGTATTCCGACTGCCACTGATGGCGTTAGCGGCCAACGTCTTCAGCCGGTCGACTGCATCAATGGTTGAGCGACCCTTCCTGAAGCCGAACTGATTGTCGGAAAGACCTCCAACTTTATCGATGGCTGCTTCGAGCCTGGCACATATTATCCGCTCGTACAGCTTCCCGATTATGTCCAGCATACAAAGTGGTCGGTGTGCAGATGGTTCGTCCAAGGGTTTAGAACCCTTGTACAGCAGTACCAACCTTTGTTGCTTCCATTGCACCGGGAAGCATCCATCTTTTAGACATGCGGTAAATGTTTCAGGAAGATACCTGGGACATCCAGCGCTGCGCTCTTAACCGCCAGACCCGGGATTCCATCTATTCCCGGAGCTTTGCGTGCAGATATCCTCTTAGCAGCCATCCTCAATTCGGTTTCAGTGACGGCTGGTGGCTCGACTGCACCAGGTTCTGCCAGCAGACCAGTACCAGTGGATCGTTCCTGTTGTTCTGGGAACAGATGGTGGATTACTCTGTGGAGGAAGTGTGGGCAAGATGGAGCATTCATTCCCTCGGGCTTGATTTTCCTCATGACCGTTTTATACGGACGGCCCCAAGGGTCCCGATCTACCTCCTCGCAGAATTCCTGCCAGCACTTTTTTTTCGCGATCTTAATGGCAGCTTTAAGCTGCTTCCTCTTTTCTTCGTAGGCCGCCGTTAGTTGTTGGTACTGCGGTTTATGATGAGCTCTCTGGTGCAGTCTCCTGGCTCTAAGGCACTCTCGCCGGATAGTTGCGATGTCCTCGTTCCATCAGTATACTGGCGGTCTGCCGCGAGGATTTGATTTTGCGGCCATTGAAACATCGCAAGCTGATGATATGGCCTGAGAGAGGCTTTGAGCCCTTTCTTCCGATGTTCCCTCCAACACTGTATTCTCGAGTGAGCAGATAAACATCTCAGGATCTAATGTAGACGGTGACCATCTCTCTTTTTCCCCTTCTCTGCTGTTCCGCGCTGGCCTTTTGGTTAGCTGGAGTTGAAACACCACAGCATGATGGTCGCTGCCCGTGTATCGGTCGCTAACTTTCCATTCGTGACCCTCCCTCATCAATTTAGGGTCGATGAAGGTAATATCAACCACGGATGCCTTATCGCCTTTGGTGTAGGTTGGCTTGGCTCCGACGTTAGTGATCTCGAGCTCCAGCGTGGCAAAGGCCTCGAGTAGGGCGCGGCCGCGTTGGTTAGTCTTCGCGCTGCCCCACTCTATTGACCAAGCGTTAAAATCTCCCCCGATTACTACTGGTAGTCGGGAGGACTTAGCACTTTCAACAATGTCGTCCAGGGACCCAAGAAATTCTTCGTAGGTGTCGCTGGGTGGAAGGTAGCAGCTGTATAATCTTATACCAGCCACCTCCACCCATGTGAATTTCGGTAAGGGGGTGACCTTCCTGTTGGATATGTGAAAATTTCCACAGACCCAGATGGCCGCTTTGCTGGTAGTGTCCCTTACCCACTTTGAATCCTCTAGGTCCCTGTACTGCTCACTAATGATGGCAATATCGGCCTTTTCCTCTCTGACCAGCTGGAACAGCAGATTCTGGGCCACGGCACAGTGGTTGAGGTTAAGCTGGAGCACCTTAGCCATTGTTGTTCGGTGCTTCGTCCTATTGTGCAGGCTGATATTTAGCCGCACAGTCCACTATTTTGTGGCCCTCTTTACCACATCGGAAGCACTGAGCTGACCGGTCGACTGAGCTCTTGCAGTTCGTTGCCATATGCCCGATCTCATGGCATCTGTAACACCGAAGAGGTATTTCTAGGAGCCGTACTCTGCAGTTCACCCAACCAACTCTCAGCCGTCCCGTCTCTAGTAGCTTCTATGCCACTGTGGCGGGGAGTCTGACTATGGCCGCCTGAGTGTCGCAGTACGCGCCCCTAAGTTTGATTGACTCTGGGGTCACACTTTCCAGACCGGTGGCCGAGGCGAGTGCGAGTGCCACGTCGTTCGTGGTTGTGGCCTCGTCCAAGTCCGTGATCTTTATGCCTTCTATTTGGGTCAACATCTGGATGAGAGCTGACCAGTTTAGGAGAGACGCGGCCTCGGATCGGAGCTCCTCCGTTGGTACTCCGTCCTTGCCCAGTTCCAGGAGGAGGTCTCCTGCCTTCGTGCGCCGAATCCTCGTTACCCTTTCGCCCAATTTCTTGAGTCCGGGTGCAGTTTTCACCTTTCGTAGGATGTCGACATACGAGACTCCTCCTGTCGCTTTGATCTTGATAGCATCAGGACGGTGTTGTCTCGGCCCAGTTTTATGCTCTTGATTGGGTCGCACGCCGACATTCTGTTTTGTCGCTTTTTTCCCATCTTTCCTTCCCCTTTTCACCACCGTTGCCCAGGCCTTGTCGTGCGTTCGGGCTTGGTGTTGGCGATTTTTCACGGGTGAGGAGGAAAGGTCCTTGTCCTCTGCCCCCTTTCTCAACTTTTTCTTCGCCGACGTTGTTATCGGCGAAGGCTCTCTTCTCCCCGTGTACTCTTCTTTACGGGGCCTGCGAAAGAGAGGGGAGGTCTGGCTCGCCCCATATTTGCAGTCGCACGCCGTTTTCGAAGGCCATGGGTTATGCCTCACCTCGGCATAATCCCTGGTTGCCTTTAAGGTAGCTCTCGCCATATCCTTAAGCTCCTTGTGGAGATTCTTTTTGTCAAGAATGAAGTCCACAAGGCCCTTAATTCTCTCCTCCTGGACCCGGAATTTTGCCGCCTCTGGGTCCTCCCCTGCTCGTGGGTCCACCGATATGCTGCTGGAAACCTTCTGGAAGAAGGCCGCCAGACAGCCCACTCCGGTTTCCATCACCATACTGTCACTTGTAGCATCTGATACTACAGGGACCGAGTGACCAACCCCTGCAGCACTGCGGTTGCCTGAAATCGACGCCGGAGAGCCCGCTTGCGCACTCGTGCCCGACGCCGGTACTGGGGATCCGACCCCTGTACCGTAAACTTCTTTCTACCGCTGTTCTGCCATATTTGGTTTATTAATCGGGGTTCCTTCCCCTAGCTAGTTCTTTGGTCCGCGTCGGATATTTTATTTCTCCGATACCTTTTACCAGCATTCCCCGATCCGCCACCTGGGGACGCGCCCATTAGAAGGAACCAGCAAGACTTCGGCGGGTGTGTGTGTGTGTGTGTGTGTGTGTGTGTGTGTGTGTGTGTGTGTGTGTGTGTGTGTGTGTGTGTGTGTGTGAGTGAGATATATATATATATAGAGAGAGAGAATCATGTTACACTCGTCTAAATAGGATAAATCCATTTCTCGAAACTACAAAACCATGACCTAGGTCAAGGTCACAAAAACAAAACACGACCTACATCAAGGTCACCAAGAACGAACTTACCGAGTCTACAGACGGGGTCCATAACCTCTCAGGGGGTGACTGGTTAGAAGACCATGACCTACCTCAGGGCGGACCTTGCCAGGAACACTTGAGTGTTGTTTATTTAAGGTGTCTTCCCTCCCTTTCGGGTTTAAGGCACCCCCCCCCCCCCCCCGGGGGAATAGGGCCAAATTTTAGTGATGCGCCAGCACCGCTGGTTGTGCACACTTGAAAAAGAAATACAACAAGTCAGCTACCACATTATTAGCAACAAGCTGCCTGCTTTGATGCTTCTGTTGGTTCAGAGAACCTTTCTAACGTTGCCACGGCCCGCTAGAGGCCAACCCTTTCTGCGGTTACTGCCTAAACGGACACGGCACGCCGTAGCGCTCCCCCGTGTGGAACCCGCCGGCAGGGGCTTGACACCGCACCCTAGCTCCCCAGTACGGTGGGTCTCTCGAGTCGTTTCACGATCAGGCATTCGTCGGCACAGACCAGCCGAACGATCGGGTCCGTGAGGTCGTCAATTCTCAAAACTTGCTAAGAGAAGCGGATCTTTCAAAAGCATTGCTCCTCTTCGAGCTCGGGCACTTCGACCCCTCACTCTTCCACAAAAATTGTGGACGGAGATAACCCGCTCCGCTCTCTTCCACAAGTCCCCTGCGGGGCCTTGCCAGGAACAGTAGACGAACTTAAGGGGCAATGACCTCATAACTAACCATGACCTACCTCAAGGGCTGGCGTCAGGGGGGAGGAGGGAGGGAAGACCATGACCGACCTCAAGGTCAAACCTTGCCAGGTACAGACGGTGAACAGACGGGGTCAATGACCTCATAATAAACCATGACCTACATCAATGTCTGGCGCCATGGGGGAGGGGTAGAGGGGAGGGGATGTCTGGCCAGAAGGCAACCTATTCTACTAACATTTATTTCAGAAATATGTATATGTTCAAATACAAATGTACAAATATATATGTCCGAGTTAAAAGTTGACGTAGTGACCAACAGCTCTCAAGTAAATCAACATTTAATCATTTTCAACGTAAGTGGCATACCTCTGAACTATCGAAAAAATGTTTTGTTCTGTTTTTATTCGAGAGTGACTTGTACTTTTTTTAATTTTCTGCCCCAATTCCAATTGCCTGAGCATCGCCTCCGTGCCGGCCTGTTCCTTTTGGAGCTCAGTTAGGAACGCTAATACACTAGGGTGGTTTCTTCCGACCACAATGTGAAACCTATCGTGCCATCCTTCTGCCAAGTTATTGGTACGAGCAAATTTGTGTAGCACCGGCTCGTGCATGTTCCAGAAGGAAGGATTATATCGAGTTTGAACGACACGCCTTCTGCCCCAAGCTGGTCTACCTCTAATATAATAGATCTCAAAATACTCAGCAATTGCTAAAAATTATTCTGGGAGGTCATCCATCAGCAAATCAAAAGTACTTGCTACATCGTCAATAGGAATGAAAGCCAACGCACATAACATCTGCGCTGCAGTTTTAATAGTTCGATCTTCCGGATTCATTTAAGTCTGTTGCAGCCCTTCTGCTTGGATGTGCTGCAACTGTTGGATACCTTGCCGTTCACATTCAGATTTGATAATGGAAAACATTTTGTTGTACGTAACCTCGTTTTTGTTCTGCATAAGGCAGTAGACGAGAGGAAGGGCAATAAGATGTACAGCGCCATTCACTGTTTGTGTAAACGATGCCAAAATAGTAAACAGTTGTAAATATAAAATCGGTACAACCTTAAAGGTGCGTCTACAAACCATTGATGGCTTCTCATCAGCTTTCGGAGGTTATCTTTTGTAGCAAATATTAATATTCGGCCAGATTCTTCATCTATGTCGTCTAGGAAATTGTATAACCAGAATTTCTCACAGGCAAATGTACTTTGAAATTGTTGCGGTAAATCCTCTATTTCAGTCAAAGAAGTCGGATTTATACAAATAAATGAAAATATACAAATTTCACGCATACAATATTAGTTAATTAACGTTTCCAATATAAGGTTAGTAAGATGCAGAACGTAGTAAACTTGTAAGAGAAGTTTAGACTGAGAGAAATATTTCAAGTATAATAATAAATTTGAAGTGAAAATATTATCTCGATTATTTGCTAGATGTTTCTGGTATTGGTAGAATATTAGTGTGGGTATAAGGTGGATGGTCAAATAATCAGTGTATACCAAATTACGTCTTTTGATTTTCAGTCTTAATTATTAGTAAGGTGTTCGCTAATATCTGGAATGGCTACAATTTATCTTTAAAATATGAATGCAATATAGAGAGTGCCAGCAGATATATTACAAGATGCAATAAGCAGGAATAAAACACGACGCTTTGTAGGGTATATATTGAATATTGTGAGGAATTAAATGTAAGATAAGGAATTAGATACTTACCGATCTACATTAAACAATATGTTTATTATGAATATAGTCGACAGCAAATTTATGAACTATAAAGAATCATATTAATAACTGTGAATGTTTTTGCCTATAATTTACTAAATCTTCCTGATAGGCGTGGGTAAGAAATTTCAGACGCTGGTAATGGTAAAGATCTCATTTTGTTGCGTTCGCACCTTTGGTCAAAATGAAATTAAAGAAGTATTATTGTCTGTATCAGTTACGTGAATGCATTCAGATTTAAGAAAATAATCAATATATTGTAAAGGTGTTTCAAAGCTCCGATGTACTAGATGCCTATAATTAATGACGGTTTTGCCCGTCAATTTTGACGCACATTTTAGTCTAAACGTGATAATGAAAATACTGACATACAGTCTGTACATATTGTAGAATGTACGTGTTATAATAAGCAAAAATTATATAATTGAAATTAATGCTAGAGATACGTGTGCTACATGATTCATTTAATTGCATATACATACTTTTATCACCAACATTTCCAAACCACTGCAATAAACCTTTTCTTAGTTAAATTGTATACTGATCATATATATTAAATTATTTCATTATTTACGAAAAAATTGTTGAAGATTTACGCCCTTACATAAGAAAATATTCAATGATTATTGAAAGTATGTTTGTGTATCGATATGTTTGTACTGTTGAAAAGAAAATTGAAGTAAGATAGAACTATATAAGCTTTACAGACAGGTCATTGAGAATTTATCACTTTTCTTTTCAAAATGACTAATGTTTTACGGAATCACAAGCACACTTTTAAATAGAATTAATCTATGCATGTCTTCATGTCGAATTTTTTGTTTGGTCTTTTATTTCATATACGGTAGCAGTCTTTTTGAGTGATAATGTATGAAAACATCAATTCTATAAACGATTCAATATTAATAATACTAATATTAAATTTTAGTCCATGATATGAAAACATAAGAAATTTTTAAAGCTTAATTTATTACCATGAGAATTATTTATTCATATAAGGACTAGTGCCTTTTTCTATTATACTAGGTGTGATGGATAGGAGTACAGTCTCCTCTTGCTGCTAGCTTCTTCCATCATTTCTATACTATGCATTTTAATACACGCTATTCGAATTATGTGAGATTTATTACTATCTAAATATTATTATTATAAATTATATATTTATTTATTAATGCTACCTTTGTTAACGAAGGGGTGAGTTGGCGTACAGGTGGCCCGCCAGGTCATTCCTAGATAAAATACGGAACTGAGGTCATCTTCTTTCTATTTTGGCGGAGGTTGTTTAAATTTGGGAAAGAGAAAATGTGTCACTTAGTATATGTGTTGATAAAATTGCGCAATGGCTTTAAACACGTCTGAACCTGTATACATGGAATAATATATGGTGAAAATAATCGGCGGGTCATTGGCGATGACGATGACCGTGAAAACGGTATAATACTAAAGTTAATGGATCTAAGAAAGAGTATGCGAGAGCGAGAGAGATGGTAGTAGAACGCAGGAGGAAAAGGTCATTATTAGAATTTTACGTTCACTTTCACAGTATGGTTCCTATGATGTATTTCCACATAGTCACCGATAAGCGACTATGATATAGCCATTGTGGTAGCCATTATTGTGCATGCGTCAATTAATGAGTAAAATATAGCTATGCTTTAATTGCTAGTGAAATAGTATCATACGAAATGAAATATATTTTCGACGTGCAAGGATTCCGCGGGCCTGGTAATCGCTTCATACCGAAGGAAATGTCAAGAATGAATACTAATAAAATGAAAAAAGGAGGGCTTTAAACCTACAAAGTGCAAGTAACATCCGAATGCAGGACAAAATCCTGTAAGCACGTGTTACTTGCGAAGGAATATATATAAAAAAAAGGTGTTAGTAGTATAGGGCCCCCGATAGCCAGACGTAAACACCCCCCACTCCTCCACCTTGAGGTAGGTCTGGCGCCAGACGGCACGCGCGCCTTGAGATCGGTCGGGGGTTAATGACCTCATAAAGTGGTGATAATGGTTATTAATGGCCAATTAATGTCAAAACAAGCAATAAAAATGTCAATAAATAATGTTAATAGGGTAATTAATGTCAAATAAATATTAATTTATGACCGTAAATAATACCATGGCCGCCATGTGAGGTAGGCCAGTCGTCTGACGTAAACAAAAACGTACGGACAACCTTTGGCACGACGGTGAGGTAGGTCATGGTTCAGCGACCTGAAACACGAGAGCTTCGTGGTTAATTGTTATATAAACAAATAATAAAGACGATAATAAATATCGATAATTGGGTAATTAAAATCAGATGAGTGTTGATAATGATGATTAAATGATAGTTTGTGTATAAACAAATAATGAAGATAAAATTAATAAATAACGATAATGACCTTGCGATAAACATATAAGTACGTGGGTCTCTTTGGCGAAGAGTTGAGGTAGATCGGGGTTCAACTACCTCTCAGCATTTTTGTTTTGATGAATAGAGTCCACTTCCCACTTTCTCCTTATTGTGTAATAATATTTACCTACACAACGCTCCACTGACCTTTATATGTGTACATGTTGCACACGTGTCACTCCACTTGCAGGTCGAAACGAGAAACTGAAATTTCCTACGTCGTTGGAACGCACATATGTGACTTATATTCGAGGCACTCGGTTTTCGAGGAAAATCTTGAAGACGAGGGGGAGATAAGGTTCAGATGTAAGCTAGAATAAGTTACGAATAAAAAAATAATATAGACTGTGCTAATCCCCCCTGATTGCGTAATTAGTGTCAGACAGGTATTAATAATGATTCATTAAAGTCAATGTACGTATAAACAAATAATAATAATAAATGATAACGCCGTTGTGAGGTCACTAGCCGTACATAAACGAATCTGTACGAGGTCCCTTTGGCGAGAATTTGAGGTAGGTCATGATTCAACGACCACTCACAGATTGCGTATTAGTTGTCATATTTTTTTTGTATGATGTCTATTAATATTTACCTACACAACACATAGATGACCTTTATATATACATGTTGCGCGCGTGTCACTTCTCTTGCAGGTCGAAACGAGAGCCTGTAATTTCCTACGGGTTTGAGACACACATGTGGCGCATGTTCGAGTGACGCAGTTTTCTAGGAAAATCTTAAAGACGAGGGGAGATAAGATTCAAGAAGTAAGTTAGAAATTATACTATACAAAATAATATAAAATTACAAACTAGAATAATGAATGTCGAAAATGTATTATGTCTTTTAAATTAGTAAATATACGAAGTACAAGGATAAAATAAAAAAACATTGTATTTTATTCAAACATAGTATATTTTAAGCGTATACGATTAGTTAAATTTGTTATTATATTGACCGCCATAATGAAACGAGTAATTGATACATGCATCATTTTTTTATTTCTAGAATATCTATATTTTCTTAAAAACTGTTCGTACCATTTGCTCACAACGTAATCGTATTTTCTAGTGTCAGTAGAGAATTTCTGATGAAAATCATATAAGCTATAACCGTTAGACACATTATATAAAAACATAAGGCAATATTGACCGCACACAGAAGAAGTAAAGCTCTGAAGACATTTGTCGCTCCAACGGATTGTCTTACAATTGCGTCGGAGGCGAAGAATGTGATGCGTGATAAATGGTGGTGATCCATAGCTGTCAAAGAAGATCCCATAGGAAAATTCGTCAACGTAGAATGCTACCCAGTGCGAACCTGGTTTTGTTTTATCGTCCGTGTTAGCGATTAGTACCGCAGGTTTCGTCCACACCAGAGGAATCAGATCTGCCGGACACACGCCTTTCGTATGCCCTTGGATGTATTGAAGGGATCGTAACAGTTGTTTCGAATTCATTGGCGATTTTGTTAGGCGCCTCCGAACTGCAATCTTCGGCGATGAAACTGAAACTAGTTTCTGTAGAAACGCACAATAACGATGACGACGACGAGGTCGAATGCGGCAAACTACAATCTTGACTTTTATTGTTGTCTATGTTGCTGTCGTTGTTGTTGTTCCTGTTGTCGTCAGAAGCGGATTTTTGCGAAATCAGCCACTCTCGCAAATATACAGCATTATTCAGGGCGCACGTGTATTTGTCAGAGACTCTGAGTCCATGATAGATACAGAACGTTTCATTCGATCGAACTTCGGCGAACTTTGGAGCGTCTTGGTTTTCTTCTAAATTTGTGAATGGTCTCATAATAATTTTCTCCACAAATCTTTTTTTTTATATCCACGTACATAAATATGACTCGCATGTCGCGTATTTTCTCGAAGTGAGTGAAATACTTTACACGTGTCTGATTCACCGTCGAATCACTCGATCCCGTGATGGTGCTCGGAGAGATACGAATTCGTCTTTCGCGAATTGTCAGGGAATTCCGAGAAATTATCGTTCGATCGTAGAATCCAGTGACCAATATAGTTTTTCTCGATGCAAACAACAGCAATCTCTTTTTGAATGAAATTGTGCTTTTTGTTTAAAAAACCTTGAACGTCGACGATAAACTCCATACTTGTACCGTTATACTCAACTGGGATCGTGTAACTAATGTCAGATTTCTTTCGATTTCTTTTAAACGATACAGTGTCCCCTCTCTTTACAAATTTAGGCAGTGTAATCAGTAATAATCTGACGTGAAGAGTCGATTTCTAAAACATTATCGTATTCAGCGTAGACTATACAATTTACGGTATTTTCAAGAGCGGCATCGAAGCGTACCTCTATACGTAAGCCCGACCAGACCGTTTGAAAGGGTTCACATAGATTTTGCAGGGCCATTTATGAATGTTATTCTATTCATACTAGTTGATGCTTATTTGAAATGGCCGGAAATTAGAATCATTAAAAATACGTTAGCTACCACTACCATCAACATGTGCTTTGACATTTTTTCTCAATTCGGTTTTCCAGAAACACTTGTTTCTGATAACGGCAGAACTTTCATTTCAGAACAATTTGAATCATTTCTAAGTAAACATGGTATTGAGCATAAATTTTCCGCACCTTACGACCCAGCTTCAAACGGTCAAGCCGAAAGGTTCGTCCAAATTATAAAAAAATCTCTAAAGAAAATTAGCAATAATTGTACTGATCTTGATTTAGAAATAAAAAAAATTCTTGTGCAATATAGAAATATGCCGCACAAAACTACTTGTAAATCGCCAGCCGAATTATTTTTAGGGCGAAAGATGAGAGGTAGTTTAGACTTACTTAAGCCTAAAATAGATATAGATTTCGATGCAAATAATTCGCTTCAAAGTAAATTCAAAATTAATCAAAGAATTCTAGCGCGAAACTATTCAGGTACTGTTAAATGGTTTTTCGGCAAAATCATCAAACATAAAGGCAATTTCATGTATGAAAAACGGCTGGATGACGGCAGGACAATATTAGACGTGCTAATCAGATCTCAGCGATAGATAAGGATGCAGGCCCTATAAATAGATTCTATGCTTATCATGTACCAGAATCAGAGTGCGAACCAGTTGTTAATCAGCCAGTCATTGATGTGCCTGCTAACCTCACTCTAGCTCAAACTAGACCTAGACGAGAACCAAAAAAACCATTTTGTTATCCGGAACCTGAAAACTTCATAAAACTCGTAAAGTTTTTCCCTTTTTTTTTCTTCTCTTTCTTTTCTTACGGGGGGAAGTGTTGGGTATGTATAGCGAGTGTTTAGTATAAGTAAGTGCGTCTATGCGTGGATGTGTGTGTGTGTGTGTGTGTGCGATACTGCGACCACGCCGGCACCGAGCACGCGTGGTCCGGGAGTTAGTTATTAAACGGCTAAATACCGAACAACACGTTCTTATGTAAATTTACAATTTATTATATAAACCGAGCATCTAGCCATTGAAAGGAATACAAGTGTAATTTATTATTACTCTTCACTCCCTACGGGTTCCAACATACACAACAATGTGATTATTTGTAATGTTAACATATTCATTCCGAGATATCTTCTAATAGTGTTAGGATAGCTATATTCAGGAAATATTTGCTTTAAGAAATGAGATATTTTCTTGCAACGTGTATTAACATCTTAATATTCGTTGATTTAAAGATGGACAATTGGGTAATGGTAATTCAGAATTATTGAGCTTATCATATAAATCTACCCTCGGAGTGAATAAGTGCGCTTTCTATGATTAGATGTGATGTTAACATATTGATTCCGAGAAATTTTCCAATAGTGTTACGATAGATATATTCTGGAAATATTCGTACTAATACATGAGATGTGATCTATAAACGTGATTCGATATCTTAGTATTAGTTGTTGTAAATGTGGACAATTGGGTTAAGGTTGTAACGAGCCGTTTAACCCGACCGCGCGGAAGAGAAAGAGTGGCGGAAAGAAAGAGCACCGTTACGATATTTGTGTATGGACGTGTTTAATAAAGGAAATAACGAAGATACCAAGGACGCGATGCTCGCTTTTTCCGGTCGGTCGGCCATTTTGGATCCCAAGCCCACGTGGGATCCGAGCGCGCATCAGGGGACATGCGCGCGCAATGACAAGGCGCTGGCGCTGGTGCGCCTCTACATGCGCAGAAGAGGGGCAATGGCGCCCTGGCCGCGCAGCCTGAAAAGTGGGCAACAACGGGCCGAGTTCCACACTCGGAGCGCATGTGTCGCCGCAATGGGGCGCTTGCGCTCCAAATTCAAATGCGGGGCGGGCTGTCAAAATAAAGTCTAGCAAAGGACATTCAAATGTTTGACAGTTACCGTCCCGATTCTTAAGAAAAAAGAAACGCGGCGACATGAATGGACATAAGGATACTTACCGAGGTATTATCAGACCTGGTAAGTATCCCTCAAACTCTCTCTTGCATTTTGGACTCTCTACATTGGACTTCCTGGTGGACGACTCGCTGCCTCAACAACGGCCCGGAGGTTCTGGCTGCTCCGGGAATAAAAAGTGGGCCCACACCAAATTCAACAGCCAGCATCACATCGAATAATTCATGGAGGTGGCGAGAACACAAAACTAGAAGGATGCATCGTCGGATTGACAAGGGTACTCCGTTCGTCTCAGATCACTCAAGGCTGCTGGTCCTCTCCCTCGTGGTCGCGAGGGAGTAAGACACTTATCTCGGGTTCACGAGGTGACAGCAGCCGCAATCGTTAAATTCAAGTAAGACGGATGGAGGACCCAAAAACTAAAGAAGAGGAACGACGCCAAGAAGAAGGAAGACATGAAAAGTAAGCCTCTTTCTCTTCCGTCCGTTATATATATAATTATTCTTAAGTAACTTCGCCATAATATATATGTGCATTTTAGTTTATTAATGTATGTATGTATGTGGCAGTGTGTGCATTGAATGTGTGTCCGCGTTAAATGTCTAATTTATTCACCCGCGTTACTTATTCCGTCGTTGACGAAATGACAGTTTTATACCTATTGACACACACGACTTCCCGACGACTCGATAATGTTTTATGATTATGACTCTTATTTTATTTATATTTGCAATTGACTTCAAGTATGGTTGGTATGTGTGTGTAAATGATTATTTTTATAACGAGTTCAATTAATTATAAAATTCAAAGTATTAAATACATTTTAATTGAACAATGACAAATAATATAGACTTTTCATTTCAGCACCCAGCGATTCCAATCTATAATTGTAATTTATTTATTAATAATATTAATGACTATGATTGACTTTTAATTTTATGTTTGGACGATTCGTTAATGTTTTTTATCCACACGACTCCGAATCGTTTCAGTTGTATATATGGACAATTTGGTTAAGTTATTTCGGATTTATTAAGCTTGTCTTATAAATTTACCCTGGGACTGAATGAGTGCACTTTCTGTGATTAGATGTAATATTCACATATTCATTCCGAGATATCTTCCAATAGTGTTACGATAGGTATATTCTGGAAATATTCGTAATAATACAGGACGTATATTGTTAAAACATTTATTAATATCTTAATATTCGTTGATATAAAGATGTACAATTGGGTTAAGGTATTTCGGGATTAATAACCTTGTCATATAAATTAACCCTCGGAGTGGATGAGTGCGCTTTCTGTGATTAGATGTAATGTTAACATATTCATTCCGAGATATCTTCCAATAGTGTTACGATAGACATATTCTGGAAATATTGGTACTGTTACATGAGATATGTTGTTAAAACATTTATTCGTATCTTAATATTCGTTGATATAAATATAGACAATTGAGTTAAGGTATTTCGGGATTATTAAGCTTGTCATATAAATTTACCATCGGAGTGAATGAGTGCGTTTTCTGTAATTATTTGCTATTTTAATGGGATTCATTGGAGATACCCTGCTATAATGTTACGATACATATATTCTGGAAATATTCGTACTAATACATGAGATATGATCTATAAACGTGAATCGACATCTTAATATTCGTTGTTGTATATGTGGACAATTGGGTTAAGGTATTTCGTCATTATTAAGCTTGTCATATAAATTAACCCTCGGAGTGAATGGGTGCGCTTTCTCTGATTTGGATGTAATGTTAACATATAGATTCCGAGATATCTTCCATTAGTGTTTCGATAGATATATTCTGGAAATATTCGTACTAATACAGGAGGCATGTTGTTAAAACATTTATTAATATCTTAATATTCGTTGAAATAAAGATGGACAATTGGGTTAAGGTATTTCGCGATTAATAAGCTTGTCACATACATTTACCCTCGGAGTGAATAAGTGCGCTTTCTGTGATTAGATGTAATGTTAAAATATTCATTTCGAAATATCTTTCAATAGTGTTACGATTGATATATCCTGGAAATATTCGAAATAATACATGAGGTATCTTCTTAAACAGTTTATCAATATCTTAATATTCGTTGGTGTAAATATGGACAATTTCGTTAAGGTATTTCGGGATTATTAAGCTTGTCATATAAATTTACCCTCGGAGTGAATGAGTGCGCTTTTGGTGATTCGATGTAATGTTAACATATTCATTCCGAGATACCTTCCAATAGTATTATGATAGACATATTCAGGAAATATTCGCTTTAATAAGTGGGATATTTTCTTGCAACGTGTATTAACGTCTTAATATTCGTTGTTGTAAGCATGGACAATTGGGTTAAGGCATTTCAGGATTGTTAAGCTTGTCATATAAAGGACCTCGCAGGAAATCATAGGAAAATGGCTCTCAGTCGAATGTCTTGAAACTGGGGGCAAATAATTGTTCATATCATGTAAATCAAAAGTGTCCTTAGGCCCGAAGTCCCTAGATGGCTAGTTTATGAGTTACAGCCACTTGAAACTGCCAATTTTCGCAAATTGAAGAATGGTGATCCTTGAATCGTCGGTCGAGCGCACCTTATTCTAAGTAAAGTACGGTCAAGGAAATAGATATATAATCTGTCATTTATTGCAATCTATATACAACTGTTTTAAGTTATATATAGTTATATACATTCGATATATATACAGGGTGATCCAAAAGTCCCGGAACAGCAAAATATCTCAGCGGGAGTGCATTTTCGGGGAAAATGTTTTAGACAAAAGTTTAAGGATTTTTCCCTGGCTATTTAATGGCGATATTGAATTTGACCTTGAAGGTTATTTCAAGGTCAAGTTAATTTTTTTAAATGGGAACCCCTATTTTTTTTCACGGATTCGGAAAGAGCACAAAATTTTACGTCCGAATATGCTATGGCCGTTTTTTTCGGCAAGGTCATTTCAAGGTAAAACTTAAAACTCCCGTGACGGCGAAATATCTCAGAGGGTGTGCATTTCTTTGGAAATTGTTTCAGACAAAAGTTTAAGGATTTTTCCCGGGCTATTTAATGGTAGCACAGAATTTGACCTTGAACATAACCTTCAAGGTTATTTCAAGGTCAAGTTTGTTTTTTTTAATGGAAACTGCTATTTTTTTTCACGGATTCGGAGAGAGCACAAAATTTTACGTCCAAATATGCTATGGCCGTTTTTTTCGGCAATGTCATTTCAAGGCCAAACTTAAAACTCCCGGAACAGCGAATTAACTCAGTAAGAGGTCATTTTCGGGTAAAATGTTTCAGACAAAAGTTTCAGGATTTTTTCCGGGATATTTAATGCTAGCATAAAATTTGACCTTGAAAATTACCTTGAAGATTATTCTCAGGTCAAGATTATTTTTTTTTTTTAATTGGAACCCCGTTTCATTTTCTTAACGAAGTTATGAGGATCTTCCGGTATTGAGAGTGGTTAAATTCATTTTGTTCAGTCGATGCTATTACTGGACGATCTGCTCTAGGGAGATCCTTTACAGTGCCGTAAACTTCGAAACAATTTATTGTTCTGCCAAAAGTCGATTTAGGAATCAGTTCCTGTCCCTCGCTTGTCCTCTAATTTTGTAAATAGAATAATAAACTGTTTAAAAAAAGTGTATACATACATCTTACGCAACACTTGTGCAAAGTGAACTTGGGCGCGATAACAGCGACAGAGAGCACGAGTCACCAGCGAAGTAAATAAACAACATACATTCACATTGAATTTATACATACGTGTACAGTCTTATAAGGTTACATTTTGGTCTTAACTTTATCGTTTTGTGAGATACATGGATTTCCTATCTAAACGCCTTTCCTATCTAAACGTATTAAGCATCATTTCAGTAACAAAATACATACGTATATTTCGTACAAAGAGCAATGGCTGCGCTAAGTGAACGAGAAAGAATAACCATTCTCATGATGAGAGGCTGGGGTGATAACCAGCGATCTTTAGAGAATGTGCGAACCTTATTTAACGCATCATTTAGAGAGGGACGAGAGCCGATTTCTAAATCTACTGTTAGCAGAACAATAAATCGTTTTGAAGTTCACGGTACTGTGAAGGATCTCCCAAGAGCAGGTCGTCCAGTAACAGCATCAACTGAAGAAAATGAGTTGAATGTCGCGCTGTCAATAACGGAAGATCCTCATACTTCCATCAGGAAAGTTAAACAGCAGCACGACTTATGTTACGGTACAGTACAACGGATCTTAACTAAAAACTTAAAATTTCATTATTTCATTATTTTCTGTTACGTTAAAGTAATAAAAATTAGAGTCAACAATTTTTTGGTCGGAAATCAATAAACAAGAACATGAAAACTGTTATCGTGTTCAAAATTACTAAATTTTGTTAATTGTAATTCATTTTCAGTTCAGAATTAGACATGCGTAATGACTTTCCTTACTGATTTTATATTTATACTCGTTACAGCTTATATTTTGTAAAAATATTCGTTAGCGTTATAGCTAATAGTAGTAAAACTGAGAATTAACACATTTGTATGGTTGAGGTCATATTTATAGGTAGCGAAAGTGTTACTCCAGTGAAATTGATTAATTGGAACCTATAATGTGATCTGTATATAAACTGTTGAATCCACAGTTTGATTATACATCCTCTGAAGTAGAATAAGGTTTTGGTGCAGCAACATTCGACTAAAAAATATTTAATGGAAGTATTTTTTCATGCAAATATATGTATAAAGTCAGATGATAATGTCTTTATGCGTATAAAATTTTAGATGAATATTTGTTCATAGTGACTGAATTTCATATTCTATACTAGGTTAGGATATCGTTGCGTCATTTTTCGCCATTCTTTTTAAATTTCACTAGCCTCAAATTAAAATATAATACAGGATAGATGCTTATTTTATTTATATACATAACAGTTTATACATTTATCATTCGCTATTCTGTCTTTGTGTGATATATATTACGCATACATTCGACGATTGCTGGATGCCAGTGGTGGGAGACAGCGGCACGGCATGTAGTGCAGCGGTAGAACGGCGATTTCGGCAAACAGCCCTCCGTAGATTTTCGGACAGCTGCTCGACGAAATTTCAGGCGACTGCTGAACGTGGGTCGTGGGGGAGCAGCGGGACGGCGCGTAGTGCAGCAGCAGTGGCTACGGTCTTTCCGTGTAATTTTCCCCAACTTACGTTTTGCTTCGACAATAAAATTTCGAACGTCGACAGATTTAAGGCGTATTTTCAAGGAGAAATACTGTTTAGGAGTTGTCGAACTGGTAGCAGCAGAATAGGAGGTCGATGGTCGATTATGTTCGATTTTTTCGATTTTTAAAATGTCGCTCAATAAACCTGGCAATTTTAAATGGGTAAGCACGCGAAGCATAATGTCATTACATGACAGAGAGCACCGATTTGGTATACCGTTTACTATTAGGTATGTAGTTGGTCGTGCAAGGGCATTGCTCTTTTTTATGTATTCAACATCCGATTTTAGAGCATTGCATACAGCGGTGTTCTGTTGTACGGCAGATGCTAAATTCGAAAGATCGGTTCGAATAGCATTAGTATCGGCTCTAACGGCCGTAAGTTCCTGTAGCACACCGTTAATCGCATTAAGGATTTGCGAAAATTGTTGAGTCGTATCCATAGTTGACTGCGTTGGGGGCAAGGTAGGCGAAACAGATAATACTTGCGGGGGAGGGAACTAGCCGAAAATAGCCGACGGTGTTAATAGCGGCTGCAGTTGATGAAGAAGTGAGGATGGAGTAGGGAGCGCGAGGAGAGATACGTCACGCGCGACAGCAGTAGTTGCGACGGTAGGCGGCGGAAGAAGTAAGTGCGACAAGTAGCGCACACAACACACGGATTCCGATTTACCGCGTATGTAGAGCCGTCCGTAAGACTCGTGAAAGCACTTTTCTCAAACAGGACACTTGACGAAATCGATTACAGACTTGTAGCACTTCGCACAAATTACGCGAACAGCTACGTTATGGTCCGATTTGCTGTTGCTTCGAGTTTTCGGCATCGGTTTTCGTACCTTGTCATATGTCACTCGTCTTCAATTCAGTGTCGATGACAGTTGTTACTTGAAACAGGCGGCTGACATATTACACCACGTGACTGGAGTGGACTTGCGCAGTTGACGTTGGCTCCGCGATCGCCGTTGACACGTGCCCAGTGAAAACCGTGGAAAAGATTTTATGATTTTCCAAAAAGGCACACCGTGGACCCACTAGATATTGTCACTCGGAAAAAACTTTACTAATCAGGTCCACAACTGGTGCACACCTTCTAGAATAACTTCTCGCTCCGGAGAATGAAGATATTCGTGAATAATAATTAAATAAGGTAGAGCAAGAATTTGCACGTGTGACGTGTTTACTCACCAGAAACAGACAGAGAGAGAGAGAGATAGAGAGAGAGAGAGAGAGAGGGGTTGCTAGTATCGTGGGTGAGTCCAGAGTACTTGTTTGCTAGTCTAGGTTGTAGCACCAATAATAATTATAGACGCGCCGGATCGTCCACCTGGCGTTACCCAGGTAACTCACTCATCAAGCAAGTACTCTGGTTCTTTCTCATACTACACACTTAAATTATTAATTTCACTACCTTTAGTAACCCGAAAATCGATTTTTTCGACGGACCAATTTATTTGCATGTTGAGTGAGTACCATCATAAGAAGCGTCAATCATAGATTTGTAAATCATCCATCTTATTCGTTTCTATTATCGTTTACTCTAATGTATCATTCAAATACTTATTCTTAGTTGTTTAATTACGTTTTGCTTTGCTCATATTTACGATGCATTGTTATATATTCTTATCTTATTTGTTTCTTATTTTATATATTACTGTTAATTTGTACTTTTATTTGCATTAGTCTGTCTGCAACACAGTATTGTCGCTATGGCTCGACATTTGTATTAAAGGGAATGTATTATACCTCTCTTTGATGTCAATAAAGTCAAAATAATAATAATAATAATAATAATAATAATAATAATAATATTTATTCTCATCGATTGTTTCACCAAAAATTCTTTTTATATGAAAAAATATAGGTCTTCAACCAAGTTTTTCTGCGTAGGCCGTGCTCAGTCTCATTCCTGAATGTGCATAATAAATAGAATGATTTTTTAAAAAATATTAGGGAAGGGTTCTTATCGCGTTCAGAAAACCTGTGCAACTTATATTGATTTGGTATTGATTAGGAAACAAGCTTATAACGAGACTAGATATTGCAAACAGTTTCATAACAATATGTAAATACACAAGTCATAAAATACGGGTGATATACTACCGGAGCTACTGTATCACAGGTTCCTCTTTTGTATCTTGAAAACGAACAAAAAAGAACGGTCCAAAATTTAGCATACTGATAGAAAGTATCCTCAGCTTTCATTTGAAATTGCTAATTTAAACAAGAAAATTCGTTTTTTTTTACAAAATAGTATATTTATTTTAATTTTGAAAAATCCAGGTCAAATTTTGTGAATTTTGAAAAATTAATTTCACCATTCGAATGGGAAAAAACATCAGAATCGCTTCAACTAAAGTTTCTTGCACTACATGCCTTAGGTTAGTACATTAAGTTTTATTTTGATCTCAAATATATATTTTTGACTAAGAACATTTCACGTAGAATGTCCCATATGTAACAGGATGAGATTACATACTTAATATATTAATATTAATTTAAAACGCAGAGAAACACTTATATTTTAGTATTCGGAATATGTCTTCCACTTACGGATGCTAAAGGATTTTACAAGAATTTCGTCGCTAATTTTTCGTTCAAAATCACAGAAGTCTTATGTTATTCAAGCTATTCAGTAGCTCTTAAATTTACTTCATCATTTATTGTTTCGTCGCAAAAGTGAGCAAAGTATAAAAACAAAAAATGTCAGGAATTATATGTAATTGTAAGGCTATGTCATTATTGAAAAATAGCACTGAAGTTGGGTAATAATGCCAAATTCTGCCTTACGAAAGAAACCCTAATTTAACGTAATATGCAAATTGGGAATAAGAATTTGATATCAACTCATAATACTCTTCAGCCTTTTCGAAAACTTATTTAATAAATAATTTAAACTTAAGTACTGTCATAAATAAAAGTTATTGGTAAGAAAAGGATAATAAGTACAAAGCAGGGAATGAAAATGTAATGTCTGATGCACACTTGCCCCAGGGCCGGGGTATTGATTCGGAGGAGGTAGCAACACCGGTCATCCAGTTACTAATTAAATGCCAATCCTCAACCCCTTTCTATTCGTGAATTATCGTCTACTTTTTTTACTAATGTGGTTTTGAATGATCCTCCTATTATTTGACCTGTATTCCGACGTCATAATAGAATTGAATATTTTTTTAGTAAATGCAAAAAAATCCATTCGATAATATTGAATGATACAACTGTTGCGATAGATAATAGGCTATAATTAATAGATAATATTGCATCACTATTAACTAACATTTTATATGTACATGCCCCCGCGCGCGCGCATACGCGTACACAAACCCACACGTACGAAAATCGACTCGGTTATCATCTGTGATTAAATTACAGTAACAACTCCTTAGTTATCGCAGATTATCAAAATAATTTATATGCAAATAAATTAATTTGGTTATTATAAAAAATGTCTATTTTGATCACTGGAACTGATTAAATAATAATAATTAGGTAAGACTGAAATCATTTAATTCAACAGTAAATGAAGATAAACGATGCAAACAAGTACTTGGTTTTTATCTGTGTTACGCATTGTACATGGACACGGATAAATCCCCCGTTAGACATTTGATAAAGGGTACGGTACGTTTTGATAATAGACACCGTTGCTATTTTGAAGTACCCTTGACACTTGATTTCAAAATTACAGAGATGAGCTACGGTTAAACAGATTTATTACAGAATCATCGATTGTGGATCAACTTAATTTGCATCCTGCCGTTTCATACTCATCGGACAGGATGCGACCTTAGGAGTGCAGTACACAATAATATTCTCTCTGTTATTATAGCAAACGCAAACGTATTTAATTTACTGGAATAAATACAAAAGAAAAGCAAAAGACTTAAATGATAACGCGATGTAGTACAATGATTAAATATTGTATATAGCCATAGGATATATTAAGTAATAATTTGTGTATTTCTTAATTTCTAAGTAATTAAAGAATACCTCAAGAGGTAAATAACGCACGATTAATTTTACGCAACTTCATTCTACAAGTATAATGATTGTTCCAGTAGATCTAACTGTGGTCAGTCCTGAACAGGTAGGTGAGGATGTTAGCGCGAGAAGAAGTTATGAATGAGAGGGTTTACAGATGGTGTACGTGCCTGAAGTTCCGAACTTTCAATGTTTAATGTGAGCGCCAAGGGGACTACTCACGTTGAACCAACACCCCGATGGTTCCCTGCTACGTCCAAGTCGTAGATGCTGGGTGAAGCCGACAGTAGAGAACACGCATATCTTTAATCCACTGAAAATTATGGCAGCGCTCTTTATGCGATGTATTTTGTATTCGTCTCGAAAAGACTTTTAAAATGAGCCCCGCTGGGCCTATGTTGCCCCCACCCCCTCGTGCCCCACGTTCCCCAGTGGCACGGTGGGTCCTAACCGCTCTTAAAAGACCCCTCTTTTTGAAAAATTGGATTGGGAAAAATCCTTAAACTTTTGTCTGAAACATTTTCCCCCAAAATTTGCTCTTATAAGAGAATATCACTGCTAAGCAACTACTGAGAGAATAGGGGAGAGAAAAAAGAAGAAAGGGAAGAAAAAAGAGAAAGAGAGAAAAAGTATATACATTATGAAAAGTTGATTTAAATACGGTGTCGGCCACGTGCGGAGTTCACATTTTTTCGTACATAAGAGTAAATTGTGGGAAGAAAATTTTTTCAGGCGTTTTTTTGGCGAATTTCGATGATCTTTTTCTGATAGCACGTTTTACTATCAGTCTGAACACGAAATATTTCCCAAATTTGAGTACTATCACTTCACCAATTATAGCGTGCCATTTTTCAATTTATCTGCTGTTATTAAGGATTTCTCCTGTAGGAGCTTTCTCATCTCCCTATCCAGGAGACAATCACTTGTTTTCTAACACCTCTCCATATATATGCTTTTTGAAAAATCGCTTCACCAGTTCCGGTGAATATCGAAACACTACCTCTTTTTAATATTTTTTAGTGAAAATCTTCAAAATTGAAATTTCCCGCCAAAAAAGTAAGCAGCCCCTTGAATTCGTCTCGAAAAGACCTTCGAATGAGACCCCACTCAGCCTATGTTTCTATTTAAGATTTCCGATCCCCCCATCGTGCCCCACGTGCCCGTCGAAGTTGAGTGATCGCAGCCCCCCTGAAAAATCGTTTTACGTGTTTCGGCGGTTTAAACAAAAATTTTATATATATATATATGGCTCTTCCCAAAATTTAAATAGCTCAAAATTAAAATGCCGAATTATGTGTATTTAAATGTAAGGAAAAGTTAACAAAAAAATTTTTTTAATTAAGATAAAAATTCTCAAAATCGTCCACCTCCTCGCGGTGAGACTCGGGAAACTTTGAAATAGTCAATAAGTAAGTATCGTCTATAAGTCTGCAACTAACGAATTGCATTCAAATCCGAGTACATTTCAGAAAACTGATCCGACATTTTATTTCAGCCATTTTAAATTAATGAAATGTATGTATACATGGGACATTCCACGTCAACCGAACACTACTCTGCCCACAATTAAAAACAACCAAAAAAATAGGAATGGGGGCCCATTTTACAGCTTAAGGTCTATACTTTCGAATGCCGAGTGCCCATTTGCAAAATCCAAAATGGCCGCTCCAATATGATGTCCGGAAGCTCTTAATATGTTGGAAAAAATTTTAAAACTTGCCTAAAATAAAAATTCGGTGCATGTTTATAGTGCTTTTTATGATATCCGATGTATTTTGAGCTCCCAAACACGAATCCACTCATCACCATACATTTTTTCTAACTTCAAAAACAGGTAAAAATAGATATTTCTGAAAAATGGTTTCACTTAATTCGGCAATTGTCAAAACCTCCATTTGTTCAAAAGTTACTAGATTAAAAGATGTAAAAGTCGATTATGACCGCTAAAAATTGATCGCGGCGCCATCTATGCCTAGTGTTTTGAATTCATCTTGAAAATACCTTTCAAATGAGACCCCACTCGACTGATGTTGCAAATTAAGATATTCATCCCCCCTCGTGCCCCACGCTCCCGTTGGAGCGGGGGGGTTGGAACCCCGCAGAAAAAATAGATTTTTTGAAAAATCGTTTCACTTGTTTTAACGATTTTCGAAATATCTTTCTCTTTCAAAAGTTACAGGAACGTTTCCATACTTTTCGGGCACCATTGTATAATTTTTAAGTGGATGTTGTGCGATGTACTAATAGTGAAACAAATCTTTCAAAAATTTGTTAACTAATTGTTCATTTAAAAAAAGTATTTTGTAGATCGAATGGCCGTTGCAAACGCGAGAATAAAAGTATGTTAAAAGTGAGTCATTCTTCGTCAAATCGATCACGATCTGACATTACATCTCCGATTTTGTTAAAAATTGCAGAAAAGTTAGTAATTGGCATACATATAAATGTGGTTAAGAAATATTTCGTAATTCCGAATATTTGCAAAATGTCGTCCGTATGAAATTTTTTTCGAAAAATTATAGCTCTGCGGCATTTTATCGGAATTAGATAAAATTTGCTGCGCTATAGTAAAAAGATCTGAACTTTTTCAAAAAAATGTTTATAATTAAATATAATAGTAATAAACGCAGTTATTTTAAACTAAAATTTTTTGTTTTTTTTAACTATTTTGAACCACTGTGCACCCTTTTTATTGTTTTAAAATATTTTTATGCTATGGCAAATTTTATCCAAAATTTTATTCAGATTTTTAATTCGTGGTATGTCGTTGAGTTTTCGAGTTATGAAATCTTTATGTTGAACACCCCAGAAACTCGGACGTGCACTTATCAGAAATGTAACTGCTGCGACCTTTTTCGGCTCGCTATTCTGTTTTTAGTAGTTTTATTCTTTGTAATTTATGTTTCAGAAATACTTATTTTAAGTTTGAAGCAGGAAATTGATCTTATAAATATATCATCTGGTTATCAACGTACATCATTTGCGACCCACGGCAGTAAGCTTAATATAATGTAATTTAAGTCGAATGAAACTGTAAAAGATGTCTACATCTAGCGGCGATAAAATGAACAACATTGCATACCCCAATTGTCGGGCACCCGGTAAATAGCAAAATTGCAATGAAAAATTGTGTTGTGATAATTTTTTGCGTAGTATATATTATTGGTTGCCTTTATATATGAATTTTGAAATCATAGTTCCACAAAATTCATGGTTGAAACTTAAAAAAATATTGTTTCTTATAAATAAATTACCAAGAATAAAATAAATCGAAACCGAATAGCTCTAGAGTTTCCGGGGCAATCAACTTAAAAAATTCATAACTCGAAATCTAAAAGACATACCACGAATTAAAAATTTGAATAAAATTTTGGATCAATTTAGCAATAAAATGAAAATAATAAAAAAAAAGGAAAAAGGATGCACACAATGGTTCAAAACTGTTAAGGAACCAACAAATTGTTTTGTTGTGCATTTTTTTTACGGAGGGGGGAAATGCGATAGGCACCATAGGGGGTTGAAGATGTTGGTTAATTCCCCGTATGTCGGACTGCTTTGTTTATGGTGTTACCGGCGAAAACCCTAACCTCCCTTGGCCCTCCATAATCCACTTGTGCAGTCTGCAGCAGAAAAGTGGCTCCTGATATTTCATCCGTTTTTCATCCTCTTTGCTAACTACGTTTGTCTCGGCTGGTGCCGAAAACTTCATGACGAAGATGGATTTATCATCGAAGTCAACAAGTACGATGTCAGTCTTATTGGCTGATATTTGTCTGCTCGTCGGAAATGAGTAATTCCAGTATATTCGGCACGATTCATTTCCAACTACGGATTCAATATCAGTCGGGACGTGCGGCAAAACTGGGGTCGTGTCAATACCGCAGGTGCTGCGGAGATGATAATACAGCACTCGGAGATCCGCATTGTGACGTTAGATGTATGATAAGACTGCATACCTTAGACAAGATGGCAAGAAATGCATTAGTGTCTCAACATGACACCCGCAAGATCTACAAACCGTACTCTGCACCGCCTGGCGTAAGATGGTGTGGTGGTACGCTTAGGTATTGCCGACCCCATCCTGGCATGCGAAAATAAAACCCTCGGTCTCGGATTTCAAGCCGACTGATCTTAAGAACGAGAAGGTCATCTCTACCGGCAAGCCAAGTTGCTGGGTATTTCGAAAGAATTTTCCATGCAATGGCTTGTCGATATGCCTTCCCTCCAACATACGGAGTTGTTCCTTCCGTATGTTAGCCCTGAGACGCACTGGGCATATATTGATGACTGATTCAGCTTTCTGTGCACTACTACGTCACACGTTCAAAACCAGACCGAGGTTTCACGCCACTCGTTCCGCAGCGTTGTACAAAAACGCACCCTTCCCCTGAATGTTATGCTGATGAACTAGCATCATCAGGGGAT
This sequence comes from Trichopria drosophilae, assembly GCA_030407085.1. Classification (NCBI taxonomy): domain Eukaryota; kingdom Metazoa; phylum Arthropoda; class Insecta; order Hymenoptera; family Diapriidae; genus Trichopria; species Trichopria drosophilae. The sequence continues at coordinate 130,065,609 of CM059582.1, read as the reverse complement.
CCTCCGTACGATTAATCACGTCGCAGGCCATTTCGAGAACTAATCTGTCATGCACTCCACACACTCCACACACTCCAGATTCAAAAGGCCACGACCTCCCAATTTTCGGGGCAAATACAGTCGTTCCACGGAAGAACTTGGATGCAAACTACGTTGCATACAAATCATCTTCCGCGTGCATCGGTCAAGACCCCTTATGTGGCTTTCCTACAACATACGGAGTTGTTCTTTCCGTATGCCAGCCCTGAGACGCACTGGGCATACATTGATGACTGATTCAGCCTCCTGTGCACCACTACGTCCCACGTTGAAAACCAGACCGAGGTTTCGCGCCGCTCGTTCCCCCGCGTTGTATAAAGGCGTCCCTTCCCCTGAATTTCATGCTGATGAACTAGCATCATCAGGGGATCCTCCGTTCGATTAATCACGTCGCAAGCTGTCTCGAGGACCAATCGGTCATGCATACACTCCATGCTTAAAAGGCCACGACCTTCCATATTTCGGGGCAAATACAGTCGTTCCACGGAAGATCTTGGATGCAAACTGCGTTGCATACAAATCATCTTCCGTGTGCTTCGGTCAAGATCCCTTAGCTCGTCAACGTTCCACTTCAGTGCTCCAAAAGAATAGAGCACTGGCGATACGGCCAACATATTCGTGGCTGCCACCTTATTTCTCCCGGTCAATTCTGATGACCAGATCTGACGGAGAATGCGCCGGTATTTCTTAATGATGGTGGTTTTAGCAGCCTGCACATCCTGGACATGCCTTTGAGGTACGCCCAGGTATGTGTAGGCTTCTTCGGCGCTAAGGTGGTGGATGACATTTCCGTTGACGAGCTCCATATCGTTCTTATGGGAGCCTGACCTTCCTCTGTGCAAATGAACGACTGCACACTTGTCCAATCCGAATTCCATGCCGATATCTCTCGAGTATGAGGGCGATGTTCAGAGATCGATGTAATTGATCCTCGCCTGATGCGTATAATTTAACATCATCCACATAGAAAAGATGGGTGATCTTAGGTACCCGTTCACCAGGCGGTCCACACATGTACCCTTGAGATTTCCGGAGAGCAACGGATAGAGGCAATAGTGAGATGCAGAAGAGCAGAGGACTCAGAGAATCTCCTTGATAAACACCTCTTCGGAATTGAACCAGTCTAGACATGGTTCGACGCTTGCCCGATGTCATGACAAAGCGTGTTTTCCAGAGAGGCATCAGGTCTTCTACAATTCTCACTATGTTTGGGTGGACATGAAGGCGTTTGAGCAACAAGCTTAAAAGCTCGTGCGATGTTGAGTCATACGCCTTCATGTAATCCAGCCAGGCTATCGACAGGTTACGCTTGTACTGGACTGCGTCCTGACAAACACACCTGTCGATAAGTAAGTTGTCCTTCCAGCCGGATACACCCATTTTGCAGCCTCGTTGTTCTACTATCCGTTGCCACACCGGTTTCACGGATTTCTCAATACGTTCGTTCAAGATGTTAGTGAACAATTTGTATAACGTATTGAGACACGTGATCAGTCTATGGTTTTTCGGATCGGACAAGTCTCCCGATTTTGGGATCAGTGTCGTTCGGCCCTCCACCAGCCAGTGCGGAATGGGTTGGTCTCCATTTATATAAGAGGTGAATATTCGGGCTAGGTGTTGATGGACAGAAGTGAACTTCTTCCACCAATAGTTATTAATTCCATCCCAGCCCGGCGAGGAGAAATTCCTCGCTCCTGTGATGGCATTTTTCACCTCTAAAGCACTGACGGGTGGGCAATCTTCACTTTGTTGTGTGACTTCGTCGCACAACTCGGTGAAGATTTCAATACCTGGAGTGTCTGCATTAAGCTTAGATGTTCTCAACTCGGTCAAGATCCCTTATTTTTGGCCCTCCAGAATCCACGTGTGCAGTCTGCAGCAGAAAAGTGGCTCCGATATCCATCTTCTCCGCTGCAGACTGCACCGGGCCATTTCGTTTGCAACTGCAACCACTCCCTCTACCATTGGGTTAGTGGTTACAGGATCTCGTGTGACCTCACTTATTATTATTATTATTATTATTATTATTATTATTATTATTATTATTATTATTATTATATATATTTTTTTACATCTTTTTTTCGAAATGTGCTGTCCCGGCGGGGGACCATTTCTCGCCTAGTTCCGCGCCTGAAAAGGGACTAAAAAAATTACATGGGGATTGCAGCGCACTACCTTTTCGTCTACGAGGGGACAGGAAGCATGCGCGGGAGGGTATTCATAAAATATCACGACTTTATTTTATCAATTACATTTGTTCTCTGGACAGGAGTGGCTCTTCGTGCCCGTCACACCTTGCACGGTCTTAAGAAAAAAAACAAAGGGGGGCTCCTACAGGGCCCTGAGTAGTCTGACAGCTGACCCGCTCGGTAAGCAAAAAACGAACTCGTATTATATATCATACCGCTCGCAAAACCCCAAAAATAATAATTATACGTTTGGCCGCATTCCTTCTTGCTCGTAATGTCGGCGTATTACAACACCCCCTCCTTAGCCGGTTACACTCACCCGTGAGCTCCGTCGTACATCGTACTCTATCATACAAAAATTTTTAATTCTCTCAGAATGCCATCCTTTTTCGAGGATAACGGCTCGGAACTCTCCTGAAAGGGCGCGAGTCTTTGCAAGTTAGGGGTATCCCTTCACGCCCTGTAGACGGGTGGCACCCACTCGTCTCTGTAAAGGCGTCTTGACCAACGCCCTCATCTTACTCCCTGGTGGTTGGACATCTTTGCCACAAACGAACCAAAAATATTCATTTTTGGGTCGCGGGCCGCTTACGAGATGCAAGGTAACGTTTCAGGTCAGAGATGAGGGCTTTAGCCACCGCCCGGCCTGGTCTCTTACCCTCCAACTCGAGCTTGTAAACTACGAGCGAATTACTTCGGAATGGCCCTTCCTACCGTGGCGCGAGTTTCGCGGCGAAACGATCTGGTACCGATGACAAAACATGGATTCGTCGCAAAACTAAATCGTCGACCGAAAATTGAAGTCGTGCTTACCACGATTGTGGTACCTACGTTGTCGCTCGCTTGCCTTATCTACAGTCCTACGCACAAGATCTCGAAGGTCGCTGAGTTCTTCAGCCGATCTTGCCCGTCTTCGGGGTTCATACATAGAATAGGGGCTTCCCCTTCCAACTGCCTTCGCAAGCTCTTCGCAGGTCTTGGTTGCCTGCCAAAGTTCAGAAACGCCGGAGATACCTTAGTTCTAGCGTGCACAACAGTGTTTATCGCGCTACGGAACTCTGGAAGGTGTGATCCCAATCCCGGCGATCGGCGCCTACGAACGTCCGTATCATCGTCTTCAGAATCCGGTTCGTCCTTTCGACGGGGTTCGCTTGTGGATGATACGATGGCGTTGTTGACCATTTCACTCCGTATTTCTCCAATACTCGGTCAAGGTGGGAGTTACGAACTCTGCCCATTGTCGCTCTGGAAGTATTCAGGCGTCTCCCACCTGAATACCATGAATGGAAAGGTTCCCATGATATCTGCGGATACCACTGTCCACGGATTCTCCACTAGGCGCTCATTCGTGAGTCCTGTGGGCGCTCCTTGAGGCAGCTTCTGAATCTGGCACTCCTAACACTCGGCGATGAACTGTTGGACGTCGTACCTTAGTCGGAGCTAATAGTACTCTAAGGTCAGACAGAATGCACGCCCTATTGTCCAGCATGGGTCTCTTGATGCACGTTTTTCATGGCCTCCTCACTCAACCCTACTGGAAGGACGAGCTTCCATCGATCTCCTCCTCCCGTTACGGGATCCAATAGAGGGTCTTTCCGCTGGTGGTACAGTCGGTCGTCTTCGACTCTCGAATCCGCAAATTGGGCTACCAACTTGCTTCGTCGCTGGTACCAAGTGTCTGACTCCGTCGGCACTTTCACGGCTCATGTTTCGTCTTCCACTCGTCGTGATAGGGCTTCGGGACGTGGTGCAAGGCTCCCTTTCTATGCGTCACCTTGAACATTCATCCTTGCAGTTCCAAGGCCCATCGGGCAAGCCGGGCACTAGGGTCTTTCAAATTACGGAGCCATTGTAGAATGCTGTGGCCCGTGATCACCTTGAACACGTACCCTTCTAAATACACCCGCAGTTTCTTTACGCCCCACACTACCGCGATACTCCCTCCCCGTTGTAGCATAATTACGCTCGGCAACAGTGAGGGTGCGGCTTAAGTACAATCTGGTTCTCTCCGTTGTCTTGCATAGAGAGCATAATCGCTCGTCTGTACGACAAACGGTCTTTTAAAATGAGGCCGTCCTAACACGGGTGCTTCCGTGAGAGCCCTCTTAAGGTCTTGAAATGCCTCTTCCTGCTCTTCGCCCCACTCCTAGGTTTGTGTTTTCTTCGTCAGCTTGGTAAGAGGCAGTCTTCGCTCTGCTAGATTGGGTATGAATCGGGCATACCGTCCGACCATTTCCAGAAAACGTATAACATGCTTCAAGTTCTTAGATGCAGGGTACTCTAATACAAGTTGAGTCTTCTCTGGAGCGGGACGCAATCCTTCGCGGTCTACTCGGTACCCCAGATATACTGCACTAGAGCAAAACTCGCACTTACCCCTGTTGATTGGCAGTTGAGCTCGGTCGAGCATCTTGAGAATTTGACGCACCCAGATAACATGCTCTTCGAAGCTCTAGTTGACGATAATAATGTCATCCAGGTAAACGAATACATTGGGCTCGAATTCGATACCGAATAACGAGTCCATCAACCTCTGAAAAGTGGCTGGGGTATTCATTAGGCCGTAGGGCATCCGATTAAAGTGGAATAACCCTCGACCGGCTACTGCAAACGCCGTGATTTCTTTGCTGCCGGATCTAATGGGACCTGAAAGTAGGCCTGACTCAGGTCCAACTCAGAAATAAATCTAGCCCGGCACACCTTGTCTAATATGCCTTCTAAGTTCGTCGGCGGATATGCGTATATTCTCGTGACGGCGTTGACGTCTCGGTAGTCAACGCAGAACCTGTAGCTACCATTGGGCTTCCGGGTTGTCATTGGTGCACTCGACCAAGCGCTATTTGATGGCTTGATGATATCTTAGGCTAACATCGAGTCAACTTCTGCCTGAGCGGCTCTCAGCACAGCTGGGGAGACTCGGCGTTAGCGATGTTTTATCAGCTTGGCATCCCTGACGTCTATGGTGCGCTGAACTAACGACGTAGTGCCTATCGTGGCTGGGGGTGGGGGAATCAGCTGGTCTAGCAGTTCCTTCAGCTGGTTCTCCTGAACCGTCGATACTTCGGCGAGTCCGGCGCACTCCGCATGAATGACGATCTCCTCGCCCACTTCAAAGATCTTTCAGGGACCTCCTTGGCTTCGCCATCTTGACTGGTGACAGTCTATTACGACGCCGAATGAATTGAAAGTCCACGATCTAGTTATCCAAAAGCGTCGCCTCACCCTTAGTTCGCGGCTCAAATCTTCGCAATAACTCCTAAGTAGGCCTTTCCCAATTATTCCAATTTCTCGACTATCTAGCAGAAGTCAACTTAATATTAAATCTTATTCAAATATTCTTAACCTAACTTAATTCTACTCATTCACTTAACCTAAGGATAACTTAATCTAAGGATTTTAATTGAAAAATCACTAAAAGAATCTCCAAAAAGGGGGGGGGGCAAAAATTTACGCCGACTTGTGGAGGTCACTCTAAATGTCGAGATTCACTTTGCGAATTCTTGACCTATTTTTATTATTTCTCGAAACTACTTAATGTTTTACTCAACGTTAACTTTGCTTCCGATCCCGAGACGATTTAGAACGGATGTATAGTTCAGTCTCGGAACTCACAACAAAAATATTGATTTTATTCAATAAGCCCGACTCTCTACATTGGTAGCTAGGATTTACCTAGAACCTCAGAAGTGACTAATCTCTATTCAATAGGAAATTTACAATTGGTTCGTTGATGGCCCAATATTGGGAGCAATAATGCCAAGCATGGTGCATTATTGGCAACCAACATTGTACAACAAGGTTAGCAAAAGCTTGGGATGATCTCTAAATTGCCAATCATTGGCAGACAATATTGGTCCATTATTGTTCGCCAAGCAAATGCCAATGATTGGTTACTTACTGACCGCCAAGATTCAGCCAAATTTGGAAGCCAATTATACATTAATGTATGATGTATATATGTAATATATAATATAATCATTATACGTATAAATAAGTGAACGATGCGTGTAAATAATAAATAAACACTTTTCAAAATATATAAAAGTTTTCTTTTAATTAATCTCTCAATTGAAGAATTAAGATGCATAAAAAACCTCCCGTCTACACACAGGGTGGGTAGTACAGGGAGTGCAGACAAATTGCACATATGTCTGTTCTTCTGTACATGAATATGTATAATGTGAAAAGTATTTCAGTATGGAGAAAAAAAGCTTGCGCGCATCCCCTGTTGGCCACTTTTCGAAATAATATCCACATCAATCGGGATTCAGGCATTCTCACTCATGAGTTGTGTGTGTGTGTGAGTCAAGTGTTAATGGCCCACTTACCAAATTCCGGTACTGCTCTCGCTCCGCTTCGAATCTCGGGCACTGGAAGAGAACATGGGCCACGTCTTCCTCGACACCAGAGCACACCGGGCACTCCGCACTTTGGTAGATGCGGAAGCGATGCAAGTAGCTGCGAAAGCAGCCGTGCCCGTTGAGCATCTGGGTCAGATGAAGGGTGACGTGTCCGCGCCGTCTGCCCGTCCACTTAGCTATATCTGGGATGACGCAGTGGGTGCATTGCCCGATTCCGCTGAATCCCATCTTCGTTGCCACTCTTCGATGATCCTCCTGGACCATCTACTGTGGTTCCGCTCCTGGTCGGCGATGCTCTGCCTTATGCCCCTGCCTTCTTGGTATTCAGCGGCTCTCTCGGTTGTTAAAAGGTCTATGGGAGGAAGTCCCGCGACCACCGATAGAGCGGTATCCGACACAGTCCGGTAGACGGGAGCCACTCTGAGGGTGGCTGTCTTGTATGCCCGCCGGCAAGAGGCTTCGTAGCTCTTATGGGTGTTCATGGCATCAGTCCAGATCGGTGCCCCGTAGCGGATAACGGAGCTTACTACCGATGAGAGGAGGGAGGTTGCTTCGCCTCCCCCCCCCCTCCCTCCTCCAATATTGGGCATGATGCTGGAGAGCGTACGGGCCACTTTGGAAGCCTTTGCGCTTGCATTCGTCAGGTGTTATTTAAATGACAGCCGCGCATCGAGAGTGACCCCATGATATTTAATAGCTTCCACCGTCCTGATCTGCGTATATTCCACCGTGAAGGTGGCGTATACCCTTTTCTTCGTTCGAGAGATGAGCACCGCCTCCGTCTTCTCTGCCGCCAGATTTAAACCATGTTTGCTCAACTACCTACTACCTCGATAGCTTCATCTCCGCTTAATTGCACCTCGTCGATGGTCTTCGCGACGATGATTAGTGAAAGGTCGTCTGCGAAAGCTATCATGCACACCCCGTCTGGAAGTGATTGCCTAAGCAGCCCGTCATATAAAACGTTCCAGAGCAATGGTCCCAGAACCGAGCCCAGTGGCACGCCTCCCGTGATGTTGTATAAGTACCTGCCGTCATTGATGTCATAATACAAGGTCCGATCCGTTAGGTAGCTTGGGATGGCTTCTCTTAAGTAGAGCGGTACCTTTAGATCTTCGAGTACCTGCATGATGCCATCCCATCTGGCCTTGTTGAAAGCGTTCCGAATATCCAGATCAATGTTGGCACACATGCACCTGGTGTTTCGGCTGTCACTGATGGCATTCGTGGCTATTGCCTTCACTCGGCCGATTGCGTCGATGGTTGAGCGCCCCTTCCGAAAGCCAAACTGGTTATCGGAAGGACCTCCCGCATCTTTGATGGCTGCTTCTAGTCTGGCACAGATAACCCTTTCATAATGCTTGCCGGGAATATCCAGCATGCAGAGAGGTTGGAATGAATATGGATCGTCCGGGGGTTTGTCTCCCTTGGACAGAAGCCCCAATCTCTGTTCCCTTCCACTGCGCCGCGAAGCGTCTTTCCTTCAGACAAGCGCTGAATGTCGATGTGAAGATGGTCGG